>BPTQ01000006.1:237779528-238209617 GCA_019973895.1 Chrysanthemum seticuspe | reverse complement strand
GACTACTCTATAAGGGACTCACCAGACTCTAACAAGAGTAGTCATCTCCCACAGTCCAGTTTCCGGAATCGACATCGGGTTTTGAGGGACTCCTCCAAAACCATATCATGTCTCCCTGTAACTTATTTCCGGCAAAAGTCACCCGTCAATATGTTTTTAAAGTATTACAGAAATATCCGACCCTGTAAACCTCCTATAAGTTTTAACGGATACTGTAATAAACAAAATCTACAGCTAAGGCCTTTGACCTGACACCCTCTACTGATGAGAACAATCTCAGACCACTCAGGGAATATCTCATCAGGTTCAGTCTTAATGGGGGGCAACAATTCACCCTGGATTATAAAACTTTTTGCACCTCCACAGGGTTAGACTACAACAAAGGTGTTTATGTCGCCCATCCTGAACCCTCCACAGTGAAGGATAGGTTAATACAAATCGTTTTAGATCCAAATTTTTTAGACAGGACCCCGGTCACCAAAACTTCATTTCCCGTGGCTTGGAGGATCCTATTCACTTTTGTGATTCAGGTCCTCGGCGGGAACCACTCATCCACTAAACAAGTTAACTCTATTCAGTTGATGATGGCATACTGCTTGATGAATGGGGTCAATGTCGACATAGGGGAGATAATTTACAGTGATCTCGTAACCAAGCTATAGAGAAAAACAAGGACGAAATACATTTCGTATCCTAGGTTTGTTTCTTGTGCTCTGCAAGTGTTACTGGGTACAAATTATCCTCAGGAAGAAAAATTTGGCGCTTTACCTAGCATCCTGAGCCAATCAAATTTTCAAAAGGACCCATCCCTTGTCACTAACATTGAATTGACGACCCATATGGTTGTGGTAAAAAACCAGAGGGAATCAGTGTCTCCTAACCCTGCTCCTATAAATAGAAAGGGGAAGTCTCTGACTGGGACTAAGACCAAACCCAAGTCTCAAGGCCCTGAGGCTTCAGGAGCACTGGCCAAAAGGCAAAGAAGGCCTAAGACTGATTTGATACCCGCTGGAGGCCAATCATCATCTACCCCGGTGACAACGAAGGACACTGATAAATCACAGTCAGTGCCCTTGGTCCCAACTACTACTCCCCAAGATCCAGAGGGAAACAAACAACCCGCTGGTAGGGGAGCTCCTTCCACATCGCCCAAGGATGACATTAGCAAATCACAGCCTTTGTCTGAGGCCACACTGATCGATCCCAAAGACTCAGAGGGACCCAAACAACCCGCTGATAGGGATATCACTGTCACTGACTCTGCTAAAGGCACTGGGAAAAACCCGCTGATATGGAACCCATCACCAACCCCTTGTTGACTGTTGCTGATGTTACTGGGATACTATTTTCTGAAGATGAGCTTGATGACACTGATGATGAAATTTTATCAGCAGGGGAAGAAGTGGACGCTGAGGTTCAATCTGAACAAGAACCTTAGCCTGATCCAAAGGAGCATACTAAATCCCTATTTTAACCTGAAGACAATGCTTCTGCCTCCTCATCCAGCTCTAATGAATTCAAGAAGTTTGAAAATGTTCTTCCACTAACTGAAAGACAACTGGTTCAGTGGATCACCAAAGATTCCAGGAAATTGTACTCCGGGATCACTGAAACATTGTGGGAACACCATACTGAGGCTGGTGCAAGTTATGCAGATCTGAAGGCTGAGGTACAAGCCTTTGATGAAAATGTTCATGAGCACAGGGATTTGATGTATGACAACATTCACAGACTGGATGAAAATTTGGCTAAATTCCTCAGACACCTTCAGGGTGTAGGCACAAAGGTAGATGAAATCAGGGGATCTGTCAAAGATGACTCAGCACTCAACTCTAAAGTGCTGGAGACTCTAGAGGCGTACTTGAAACAATCCTCCAGCCTCACTGAACTGGTCAAAATGCTCAAATCAGCAAATGTTTCGGGTCTTCATTCTTCAGTCCAGTCTCTTCAAACAACATTGAGCTCTGTAAACACCCAGATGGCTACGTTGCCTCAGGCATCTACTTCTTTGGCCTGGAATCTTGGGCCACGTATGACTGCTTTGGAAGTGTCTCAGGCTAATTTGGAAGCTTAGGTCGCTGGCATTCAAACATATACTTCAGATATCAAGGCCATGATCACTGAAATTTATCAGGCCTTCAAGGGTCAAGCAGCTCCGTCCCCCTCAGCACCAACACCAACGCTCCGGCAACAGTTGAGGGGGCGAATACTGCTGAAGAAACTCCTCTTCACACTGAGGGGGGAGCCAACACCACCAGTCTCAGCAATACCCATCTCATCACTTCCACCACAAACATCAACAACAACAACAATACTGACAGTCACTACACCTATCATGACAACAACACCACCCTTGGTTGCATCATCTTCCTCAGGCCAGGACAAAGGGAAAGGCATAATGACAAATACTGAGCCTGAGAAGATTCCCTACAAAATCGGTGACACTGAATACCTTCTCACACCTCAACAGCTAACTAAATATCTTGCTAAAGAAGAAAGGAGATTGAAACAAGCTAAGGACGATAAGAAGAGTAAGGAAGCACTGGTTCAAGTGATTTCCGAAGAAGCTGAAAACATTGGAATAGATGCTAAGAAACTGGAAAAGGGTCAGGCAGGACAGAAGTTCAAGGATGCTTAGGCAACAAAAATGGCTTAAATGAAAAACCAGTTGGAAGAAAAGAAGAAGAAAGCTAAAGCCCTCAGGCAAAGCAGAATTGAGAATTACAACTGGACGATGACAACCCGAAGGCTTCCTGAGAAGATCACTGATGTCAAAATCTTCCCCAGGTCTAAACCACTGGCATTGAACGTCTACAGGGGGATGATAAAAGGCATTTCAAGGTTCATGATCCCCTAAAATTCACTGACTTTGGGATCACTGAACTCGATGAACTCGGTCCAATAATAGAAAAGAAGCAAAATGCGGTGGTTAAGGAGCTGATGAAGATGGTCAGTAAAAGATATGAAAGACTAAGAGATGCACTAGCACAACTGGGGATTCAGCCTGACTTAACCGCACTTCAAGGATCTCAACCACAATCATCCACTGGCAAAAGGAAAAGAGTTAAGTTCCAACCTGAGATCAAAGTGCCTGGACTAGAATGCAACATGGAACTGCCTGAAGGTGTTAAGTTCGTAAACTGTCTAGTGATAGAAAAGCCTGAAAGAGGGCTATTCTTTATTGATGTCTATGGAACCCCAGCATTCCAAAGGTGGAGTGATATCGATCAGGAAGGAGTGGCTACAATGCTCAGCTATATTTTAGTGGCCTCTCAAATTCAGACTCCTGCAAATGCCAGGTTCTGTGCTGACTTAAATGCCAAGATAAGAGACCATCCTGACAGGGAAACAATCATCACCAAGAAAGTCAAGCTTGAAGCACTGGGAATCCATCTGGACTGACATCATTTTGAATTATCTTTTGTACTATTGATAGGAACCTTGTAATTTGATTAATAAACGATGTATGTTTTGTTAAAATATTTAGTGTTCCTTATTGTATTCATTAGTACATTCAGTGTAAGAAGAAGCCATTTGCTCACTTACACTGATCAAACACTTAGGCTATTTGTATATCCAAATAGGGGGAGACTGTTGGGTTCAGTAAATACCCAAACCCCTTGATCTAGGATTTGAATAGAAAATAGCCCAAGTGTTTAGTCCGTTAAACACTAACAGGTCACTGAGTGCATAGTCTCTCAGTGAGTCATCTTCAGGATACTCAATATGAGGCTAAGAAGAAGTCTTTCCACTCAGTAAGGCGTAACTTAAAGGGTGAAGACTGAGTCAAGAAGAAGATGATGGATTCAGTGAGTGATGACAATAACTCACTGAATCCCTAAGACTCCTCTCCAACTACTTACACTGAAGACAAACTGAAGTAGAAGACTGAAGGATGTAAAGACTGAAGAATGAGCGTGACATGGCGGGATAAGTTTGAATCAGATAAGACGAAGTACTTATCAACCAAAGTCAACTTTCCCTGAATGGCAAAAGATCAGGCTCAGTGTCATTACTGAACTTAGGAAAGTAGTCTTGTCTCTTACCTAGAATAGTCTTTGTAAACAGAGACAAAATACATCAGTATTTTGTCTTCTGTATGATGTTAGTTTGTCACTTAGGAAAGAGTCAAAAATCATACATGTATAAATAGCATAAGAGATGGAGTGAAAAGATTAAGCTTGTGAATTGTAAAAACACACATACACGCAATCCATCTTTTCACTCCTCCAAATACAACTTTATCCCTGAGATAGCTCAGTGGGTTCTAAGAGTTGTGCTCAGACTTAGCCTGAGCTTAGAGAGGATTCACCAACCTTTGTCATTTCAATCCCAAGTGCTATTCCGCAAGTACTTGGGTAACGTATTCTTTGCGATTCATTTCTAATAAGAATATGATGCTGAAAATTATCTAGTGTGTTTTACTTATGATAATTTCAGTCATTGTTCACTATTAACTTGTTTTATATTTCTAAACTGTTTTAAACGATAGTGAACGGGGAACAACAGAAAGACATAAAGCAAGGTATTGGGTCAAAGAAGCGTTGGAATTAAATTCAGTAAAAACATAGTGGACCTGTAGGAGTTGATTTGCTATGCAAGACCTAAGATAGATAAACACCGTTCACAACCAATCCTAACCGGATCACCAACCGATCCTACCTGGATCACAATCCATATCCCGCATCCAGGGATCACTTGGGCCCCACGACTATAGTCCAGCACTGTCGTGGCAACCTCTAGAACAGTTACCAACCCCGGACTAGGTCGAGGTAGAGGTCTATTCTTAGCTAGGTAACGGTACCCTAGTCTAAGGCAACAACTACCGCACATCTATCTAAATAGTCAAGCACATAAGCAAATCCAAATAGTTTTAAAGGTCCAAAAACAGTAGCATGATTCTCACCCCAAATTAGTTAAAAACGTAGATAAAAGTGAGGCTATGAAACTCACCTTAGCCACAGCAATGCACTATTCACTATTGACACGACTGGCATCTAAAGCTAATCTCCACGGCATCAAGATAAGTGTACGACGAGTACGATAGAATAGATGTGACGCAACCTAATGCGTATACAATTATCTTAAAATACAGCTTATACGATGAAGAAATCGATAGAAAGTAATGTGTCGTAGTTTTCGTGGATCATTCATGTCGTTACTTTCAAAAGTACATTATCGTTCCTAAAAGTTTATAATTATTATCTCAAAAGTTTAGTTTTAACGTTTCGTGTGGTGGTAAGAAACATAGACTCGACGTATAACTCACGCGAAAGAGGAGAAGACATTGACACATTCGAGACACAACAACTAGAACGCACGCCAAAAGGAAAAGACTTCAACAAAGTCAAATAGTCCTGAATATTAAGTATCAATTTCCCCCAATAATGCTCGTTATTTATATAATTTATATGGATTTACGCTTGTTTTCCATTGTTTTCCACTTTCAGGTAAATTACGAGCATTGGAGCTAAAGAGACGCGGAAATGGAAACATTACTAATGATTTATCACAGTATGCCTATTTTGAAGAAGTTACGGCGTAACTCCTCTCTCACATTACACCGTAACTATTGCGTGATCCAGAATACCAACTTATCAAGAGGTTACGGCGTAACTCTTCCCAAAGGTTACGACGTAACTCCATTAGGTCAAAAGAGGTTCCACGCCGCTGATACTTACGCAGTAACTACTGCATCACTTACGATGTAACCAATTTTATTGAAGACTACGGCGTAACCACTTATAAGGTTACGCCGTAACTAGCAGATCTAGTGCATTTACGAAGAAATTGAAGGTTACGGCGTAACTCCTATATTGGTTACGCCGTAACCCAGACCTGGCCTATAAATACCCCACAAATTCCAGCATTTCTAATCATCCCATTCCACACACAACACTCTGAGAACGTGGGAAAAGCTCAAGGCAGGTCTAAGGGAGCATACGGAGCTGTTTCCAAGGGAGAAGTCACTCCATTACGATAAGGTTTAGCATTTTATATTTCTTTTACTTTCAATTCATGTATTTCGTACCTTAGAATATTGAATTGATTTGCATGATTAATATGAGCGGCTAAGCACCCTTTGGTGCTAGCCTAGTTATGATTCCTTAATTGTTTTGTTTGCGTTTACCTTTACTTCCGTACAATTATTTCTAAGTGTATGCATGCATAGTTCATTGGTAGTCACCCTTGGTTCGGTAGTTTTGAATGGCGGTAGAGGCCAATTGCCTAGGAGATATGACCAACTGACCCTAGGTGAGCGGACTGAGACGGGAAGGGTAAGATATGACCAACTGACGACCCTTTCTACTTGTGCGATTTGACCAACTGATCACCTATCGTTTGGATGAACTTAAGAATTGGGGGTGTAGTGTCTAAGTTCCTAACGGCCGGTCACTCACTATTTTGAATCTAGCATGTAGTGGTACTTAATGACTTGGCTTAGGGGACCAGAAACAACAAGACTTATGACGGTGCGCCTGATTTCTCCTATGGTGGCATCTTTGCTGATAGGTCAGGGCGAATTGACCAAATGCTGTCCTCTCGAATTTGACCCCACCTGAAGTAATTGGAAGTAGGTAGACGTAGACATAACTAGCTAGGAAGATTGACTAGGTTAGCACCTCTATTCCTCTATTGTTTTCCCTTTATCCATTTATCTGCTTTTATTTTATTATGCATTAGTAGTTTAATTAATTACATCCCTATCGAAACCATTATTATTCTGTGACAATTAGACTTAGTAATAATCCAACACACATAGCTCTTGGGACGACCTCGGCTTTATCATTTACTACACTACACGCGACCGGGTACACTGCCCGTTAATGCACTAGGGTAGACCATAGGTATAGCGAGACACTATAAATATTAAGACCTGGTCAGTAAAACCTGCATCAAGTTTTTGGCGCCGCTGCCTGGGAGTTATATTAGGATTAATATTAAGTCTTTCATTTCGTTTTTAAACTTTTCTCACGATCATATTTCAATTTTTCAGGTACCATGGAAGTTGTTAACATCGATGACCTCACTCTTGAGGAATACTTGGCGTTGACAAGAGCGGAACAAGGGCCAGGTCTTGTAAGACCGGCAATCGGAGCGGATGTTCATTTCGAAATTAAAGACCAATTTATGAGGGAGCTTCGCGCTAACCCTTTTTCAGGAAACAGGGACGAAGACGCATATGAGCATGTTGAAAATGTCCTATACATCACTAGCCTTTTCAACATTCCGGGCGTGTCTCATGATGCTGTTATGCTTAGGGTATTCCCAATGACTCTTACTGGAGCAGCCAGAAGATGGGTCGAAAGGTTGCCCGCCGGTGCAGTTAATAGTTGGGCGCTACTAAAGAAACACTTTATTCAAAGATATTGCCCGCCATCGAAGATTTCTAACCAGCTTTTGGAGATCTATAATTTCAAACAAGAAGACGACGAAACTCTGTATCAAGCTTGGGACAGATACAACGATCTTCTGTACAAGTGTCCTACCAATGATCTGAATAACCAGCAGAAGGTCAATATTTTCTACAAAGGAATAAACATAACTACAAGGCAAATGCTGGACTATCAAGGACCTATCCCAAACATGACTCCTACCACTGCAATTGAAGCCATTCAAAAAATGGCGGACCACTCTCAAAAATGGCACGACGGTGGGAGTAAAAGACATCAAGGCAGAAGTTTTGACGGAATTGCAGCAATAGCGAGTAAAATTGAAAATCTCAGTCGAGATATGCTGAAAGTCAGAGAAACCGTTCATGCCATCCAAGTAGGTTGTGAAAGCTGTGGAGGAGGACATCTTACTAAAAATTGTCCTCATGTGGACGAAGAGAATATTGAAAAAGCTAAGTATGGAGAAAATCGACCATATTACGGAGATAATCGAAATAGTAATGGGTATCGTGGAAATTACAACCGTGGGCCTTATGGAGAAAGAAAGCCCAGTCTTAAAGAAACAATTAATAAGTTCCTGGAAACTTCAGCCCAGAAACAAAAAGAACAAGATATTTGGTTAAAGGGTTTCCAGGAAAACACAAATAAAAATCTTTCCAGGCACGACGAAACCCTAAAAAATCTTGGAACAATGATTGAAAAACTCAGTGCTGAGATTGATGGAATTGAACTTAATGAAGCCAAGCGCAAGGAGGAATGCAATGCTGTTTTCGCCAATGATTCTCAGGAGGTGATTGAGGAATGTATATCCTCAATCGACAAATTGGAGGACACGAATACCGACCAACAGGAAGAGTTACGCCGTAACTACTTCCCGGAGTTCCGGCATAACCATGTTCCGGAAGGCATATCCAGGTTAGGATCAAGTTTATTCTCGGTTAAGGATATTAGTGCAAGCGGGTTAATCATTCCGTGTTATGCTGGAAATATTGATATTTTGGGGGTAGTAGATTTTGGGTCTTGCGTAAACATCATGCCTCTATCCATATTCTTAAAACTGAAGATAATCCAACTTTGGGAAACAGATATCGTGATTGATTCAGCGACTAAAACTAAGATTACCCCTTTAGGTATTACAGGTGGTATATGTGTAAAGGTCGATAAATTTACTTCAGCCCCCGAATTTGTGGCAGTCGATAATGTGAAAGACAAAAAGGAGCATTTGATTCTTGGTAAACCATTCCTTGACACATTAGCACGTTACGGTGGAATCTATGGAGATATAGTGGAGTTTAAATTGGATAAAACCTTGAGCCTTGAGCCAGACAAAATTGTTACAAAGGAACCACCAAGGATAGAATTAGATGACTTTGATAGGTTTCCACCTTCATCTTTTAGCCATTTGCAGGACTCCGAATCTAGTGACGATGAAGATGATGAGGAAGAGATCCCATTTTCTGTTCCCAGTTACGTTTTAAAAGGAAGAGTTCACTATTGTGTTCCTTTAGTTGAGGGGACCAGAGTGATATTTCCCACATGTTCCCTTTTCCAAAAAGGATGTAATGGAGGAGGGAAGTATCTCATTCGGATGATTAAAGAAGCTGCAGAAGTTTGGTGGTGCTGGGAAAAAGAAGATGATATCAGATAAAAGTGGTTACAAGAGCATAGTGCTTTTAGCGAATGGTTCTCCGATATTGACTGGACCATTCATTTCTGCGAACCAGCTATCATGCACGATGAATACACCATGGCATGGCCTACATGCAACCCCAATCGCAAGATTTGCGATGGAGGAGAATACTCTAAACCTAAATAGCTCAAACGCAAGGAATGGGCATGTTTTGACGAAGATAAGAGGAGCAATGTAGGATACAGGGGGATCTCATTTGAAAATTGGTTACGAATAAAGTTTGGGTATGTTAAAATTGATGAGGAAGAAGAGGCCAGGTTTCATTTCGAATGGGCACGAGCTAATTTTCTACAAAAAAGATACTCCATGACTCGTTATGTTTCACCGCATGTTTGGGACCAGCTTTATTCAATGAAAGACATGGAAGAAGTCGGGGATGTTCAAAGTCCCCCATAGGAGCCCCGCGGCTCTGAGTCTAACTTAAAGACTCGTTAATAAAGAAAAGTGCTCTTTCGGGAGATAACCCGAATAATCCCTTTCTTTTGTTTTTATTTCCTTTCTGTTGGGTTTTGTGTTTTCTAACCATTTTTGCAGGAAACGAGGAACTAATTGCTGCTGCAGTTGCTGATCTGAACAGAGTTACGACGTAACTCATCTTGGTGATTACGCCATAACCAACATTTTAGCAGCAGAATTCTTGACGCATTACCAATTACGGCGTAATACCATCTCAGTGGTTACGCCGTAACTACTCGCTTGACAGCTCATACCAGGTTTTGCCAGTTACGGCGTAACTCTCTCATTGTAGTTACGACGTAACTTTCCTCTACTTTAATTCTTTCATTTTAAAACATAGTAACCTTGTAATAGTTTTTAAATGAACTTTGTGGGTGTGTTCCCTGTAAACCCTCACGATACTTCACTCGTCCACTTGGGACACCAAGTGGTTTAAAAGGCTTGTTGCATTCGCTAAATGCAACCGTGATTCCTACGAAAGTGAGTTAGGTTTGTTTTTCTTTCATTTTTTCTTTTTAGAATTATGCTTGTCGGTATTGTGATTTCAAGGATTGAAGTTTGCTCATGACACTTAAACGAAGGCACAGTTCTTTTTCGTGGGCCTTTTTCTTTTTGGAGCAAATTTCAGGGAAGTTCTCGCTCTAATTCTACCTTTCTCTTCACCTTTATTTTAATGCCTAGTACAAATGGGACTTTGTACAATTCAAGTGGGGGGACGGGAGTAGAATTATCTCTTGAACTTTATTTCGCCCTCATTTTTCTAGTTTATTTTGAAAAATTATGCCATTTTTTAAATTTTGACATGTTTTTCCGAACCTAACTAGATTAGACCTTAGCCGAGCACATACAACCCTTGACATTATATGGTGAGATTAGCCTTATCCATTTCCAATATTTTACCCAAAATCCACCAAATTATGAGTGTGCCGGTAGCTTGTAAACTTTAGAACTTGGCCTTTGCATCATTTCGAGACCATAGACGAGGTATGTTGAGTTAGCTCGATGTATTTGGACTTTTCAGTTTTAGAAGGCAATATTTTTGGATTATCACCCAAACAGCCTACCATTGTGAGTCTATCGATTAGTCACCTCGACTTTTCGACCCCCATGTGAAACCCTTTTGTTGCACTCACCTTTAGTGCAAGATACCCCTAGATACACCCTTCTAAGCCATTCCTTTCATTTTGTCAACCTAATATATTGTTTCGTTACACCTATACACCTTAGCCTACCCTGTAGTCTTTATTTGTGATTGGGAAGTCATCATTTGCCTAAGTTCAAGGTTTGGGTGGAAAGGTTTGGAAATCATGCGTGCATCGACAACATTTATGAAGATCATTGAAGACCCCCGGAATTCCCATTGTTCATCTCAAGTGGGGGGATGTTATGTTATTATGTTATGTTGAAAAAAAAGAAAAAAAAAAAGAAAAGAAAAAGTTGATTGAGTTATGATATTGTAAAGTGCGATATTATAAGCACTATTGTATGAGCTTTATTGATTAGTATCGAGGAGGCCACCTCGGTCACATTTGAAGATTGGAGTTGGTAGTTATGCCAACAGAAGAAGAAAAGGTGGTGTGCCCATCACGACGTCCTCTAATTAAACATCTACCTTGCATTTCATGATCCGGTTTCTAGACTTCTAAGCTTCTAGACTTCTAGACTTCTAAGCACTATAGACTTCTAAGCACTATTACACTCACCTTTAGTGCAAGATACCCCTAGATACACCCTTCTAAGCCATTCCTTTCATTTTGTCAACCTAATATATTGTTTCGTTACACCTATACACCTTAGCCTACCCTGTAGTCTTTATTTGTGATTGGGAAGTCATCATTTGCCTAAGTTCAAGGTTCGGGTGGAAAGGTTTGGAAATCATGCGTGCATCGACAACATTTATGAAGATCATTGAAGACCCCCGGAATTCCCATTGTTCATCTCAAGTGGGGGGATGTTATGTTATTATGTTATGTTGAAAAAAAAAGAAAAAAAAAAGAAAAGAAAAAGTTGATTGAGTTATGATATTGTAAAGTGCGATGTTATAAGCACTATTGTATGAGCTTTATTGATTAGTATCGAGGAGGCCACCTCGGTCACATTTGAATATTGGAGTTGGTAGTTATGCCAACAGAAGAAGAAAAGGTGGTGTGCCCATCACGACGTCCTCTAATTAAACATCTACCTTGCATTTCATGATCCGGTTTCTAGACTTCTAAGCTTGAACTTTGGGCAGACGGTAAGTGGTGATGACTTGGTTATAGATTTAGACCACCTGCTTGTTTTTCATTTTACACCAATTATATATCCCATGTCTTATCCTACCCTTTAGTCATGAAGCGTGTCTAGGTGATGCAGCGAGCAATCTTTGGTGTCTTGGCCATGGATTTGGTCATGTATCATTGATTTTGTCCACTTCGCCGTGACATGTTAGTAATGACGAGTCACCCCTTAACCTTTGTCGTGTCTACCCATATTGCCTTCGAGAATTGTTTAGCCCTTAACTCTAGTGGTGGAGATTTGTGTAACCGCCAAGCTTATGATAGAATACATGCTATGACTGTGCGATTGAGTGATCACCCCGAAATTGACACTTACAATAGTTGAGAGATTTGAGTGTTTGTTCCCCTTTCGTGAGGTGTTCGGCTTTGTTTTATTCTAGCATAAGGGATTTGTAAACTCATATTTTCCAGGTTTTGGGAGATATCTTTTTAGGAATCTATCTAACAAGGTCTACTTGAGGGCAAGTAGAGTTTAAGTGGGGGGATATTTGATAACATCAAATAGTCCTGAATATTAAGTGTCAATTTCCCCCAATAATGCTCGTTATTTATATCATTTATATGGATTTACGCTTGTTTTCCATTGTTTTCCACTTTCAGGTAAATTACGAGCATTGGAGCTAAAGAGACGCGAAAATGGAAACATTACTAATGATTTATCACAGTATGCCTATTTTGAAGAAGTTACGGCGTAACTCCTCTCTCACATTACGCCGTAACTGTTGCGTGACCCAGAATACCAACTTATCAAGAGGTTATGGCGTAACTCTTCCCAAAGGTTACGACGTAACTCCATTAGGTCAAAAGAGGTTCCACGCCGCTGATACTTACGCCGTAACTACTGCATCACTTACGACGTAACCAATTTTATTGAAGACTACGGCGTAACCACTTATAAGGTTACGCCGTAACTAGCAGATCTAGTGCATTTACGAAGAAATTGAAGGTTACGGTGTAACTCCTATATTGGTTACGCCGTAACCCAGACCTGGCCTATAAATACCCCACGAATTCCAACATTTCTAATCATCCCATTCCACACACAACACTTTGAGAACGTGGGAAAAGCTCAAGGCAGGTCTAAGGGAGCATACGAAGTTGTTTCCAAGGGAGAAGTCACTCCATTACGATAAGGTTTAGCATTTTATATTTCTTTTACTTTCAATTCATGTATTTCGTACCTTTGAATATTGAATTGATTTGCATGATTAATATGAGCGGCTAAGCACCCTTTGGTGCTAGCCTAGTTATGATTCCTTAATTGTTTTGTTTGCGTTTACCTTTACTTCCGTACAATTATTTCTAAGTGTATGCATGCATAGTTCATTGGTAGTCACCCTTGGTTCGGTAGTTTTGAATGGCGGTAGAGGCCAATTGCCTAGGAGATATGACCAACTGACCCTAGGTGAGCGGACTGAGACGGGAAGGGTAAGATATGACCAACTGACGACCCTTTCTACTTGTGCGATTTGACCAACTGATCACCTATCGTTTGGATGAACTTAATAATTGGGGGTGTAGTATCTAAGTTCCTAACGGCCGGGCACTCACTATTTTGAATCTAGCATGTAGCGGTACTTAATGACTTGGCTAAGGGGACCAGGAACAACAGGACTTATGACAGTGCGCCTGATTTCTCCTGTGGTGGCATCTTTGCTGATAGGTTAGGGCGAATTGACCAAATGTTGTCCTCTCGAATTTGACCCCACCTGAAGTAATTGGAAGTAGGTAGACGTAGACATAACTAGCTAGGAAGATTGACTAGGTTAGCACATTCCTCTAATGATTTCCCTTTATCCATTTATCTGCTTTTATTTTATTCTGCATTAGTAGTTTAATTAATTAAATCCCTATCGAAACCATTATTATTCTGTGACAATTAAACTTAGTAATAATCCAACACACATAGCTCTTGGGACGACCTCGGCTTTACCATTTACTACACTACACGCGACCGGGTACACTGCCCGTTAGTGCACTAGGGTAGACCGTAGGTATAGCGAGACACTATAAATATTAAGACCTGGTCAGTAAAACCTGCATCATTTATATAAAACATGAGTTATTATCGTAGTAAATAAAGGTTTATAATTAAACCAAACCGTATTCGTTGATAATATATATCTAATTATCTCGTTATTTGGACACATTTAAGTCAAAACGTTCAACAAAATATAATTCAATACCAATACAACTCGCATAATAAACGTTATTCCAAATTTATAACCCGTAGTTGATTCTCATAACTTATACGAAATATCGATATCAACTAATAATTACGCAACTTAGTTTCTTTAACGTTACCTCACTATTTTATAAGTACTTATTAAATCAAGTCTATTATCGAGTATCCAGATACAAATACATTAAACTCATTTTCGACTTTTGCTTGGTTAATTCTAGAATAGTTAATAAAGTACATCTTATAATCAATATAACTTGTATATCAAACTTTATTTTTAATTTATAAAACATATTAAATCTTTATAATATATACGTAATATTTGATGTAAATTATAAATCACGTATCTAGTTCTAATGTCTACCACTTCGTTTTACAAGTATCTAGTTCATTGTTTAACTCATATTCAATATCGTTTATCCCGATAAAATTATTCATATATCGTTATCCCATTATCGTTACATAGTTATCTCGTTACTTATTTGGGTCATCAAATATTTATTTTACAAGTTTATCCGCCGACCCATATTATTTACCCCTTTCCTTACCAATCAACTTAACTAACTTATTACACATTCCAAATTGTCCACTATCTCGCCGGTTTCCAAATTGTTTGTTCCATTATTCTTGGTTATCTCGTTTTACTACTTATAATAATTATCAAGTCTAAAGATATTATACCCGTAACCCATTTTAACTCATATCGTGCATCTAATTTATAAACCATCACAATTCAATCACCAAGAGCCCATGTCATCCATAACAATTCCGACCCGACATTGTATACCAATTCAATACGCGCTTCAAAGTGATTGACATAGAAAATATAGTGTTTTCAAAGACGAGAATCACACAACAACCCGACAGTTCACGACATAAATATAAATTTTGGAACAAATCCCAACTAGGCATGTGCCCAACTGGTCCAAACAGTTACCCTTGTGGGTCACTAGACCCGACTCGATATGAAACCCAAGCGAGTTCTGGACCGAGTCAATCCCGACTCAGCCCACTGAGTTGACTCACCCAAAACAGAAACATAACATCATTTATTCACTTACCACCCTAATCCAAGACCATGAATAAATCCGAAACCAAAATGAATCTGAACCAAACTGTTATCACCACACGAGAAAGATCTAAAACAGTTTTCTTGTGTTTAATTCCACACGAAATGTTATCAAACCGTTTTTAATTCGCTTATCTTACAAAAACAGTTTCAAAACGTTTTATAATCTTGTATTCTTTTTAGTATCCACGAAAACAACGTAATATTTATATACACGTTTTAAACAAAGAGAATAACAATAATAGAAATGGTGCGTTTGGTTTACCGAGAAAAAGAGAGGCAAGATAGTGTTGTTGGTGTCCCATACGAGTACGACTCGTACACCAATACCACGAAAGACCTATGGAAGGCGTTTTCTTTTGAAACCCTAGACCTCCGAATCTTATTTTTAAGATTTGGGGCGCGTGAGGTTGAATCATGACGTGTGGGTTATGAAAACGTAACCACCATTGCCTGATCTATGATTTGAGATAGGTGGTGTAAGTAGAAGAGGTCGCCGGAAGTTGGTCGGAAAAGATGACGGAGTCGGAACCCTAGGGGAGGGTGGCCGGATTTTTAGAGAGAGAGAGAAGAGATATGTGTGTGTTTTGTAGTGAGAGAAAGTGTGTGGGGAAAATGAGAGGATTGGTGGGTGTGGGGGTATATATACTCCAAGGAGGGATTAGTTTTGTACAAGGGAAACTAAAGGGGTGGATGTGTAACTTATCACAAGGACCCTAAGTGAAACTTTATAAAACTTTTGATATATTAGGTTCGGGGCTCGTTTTGACTAGTAAACGAAGGATTCATGACATGGGAGTTACGTCAACATTCTTAGAATATTATTTCCAATAAAAATGATATACAATACGACTCGTATCTCAAATTAATTAAAACGATCGCTCCAATCGATGTTTCTCCAATTACGACGCATCGAGGAATTTACGAGTTGTCACATAAACCATCCTCCAACTTATGATTTGGGACTATGTAATGCAAACATTGAAAGTAGTTTCCACATATTTCTTCTAAAAATTCAGCAAACTGTTCATATGGCATCCTTGCAACTGACATCTCAAGGATAACACCATCATTATACCTAAGAGGTAAATGGAGGAAACACCCGTCATTGTGTACATCTAACATGTGTAGAACTATGTGAGGTATCATTCTGCTACAAACGCAATATACTCAAATTAGGGTTTTATGACTATATTCATCAAAAAGAATCAAAACACAATTAACACAGATACTCATAAAATAATGCCCAAAAAATCATAATTACATACCTGACTTATCAACATATATACTCATAAAATAAGCTCTACCAACAATACTACTACTAAATAATCTAACTATGTGTGAAAGTGTGTTTTTTGTGTGTGGTGCGTGAGAGAATTAAATGAGCAGCTGATGCTCAATTTTATAGCCCAATTCCATCTTCTAGGCCCTTCTTATCACTGCCAGCACACTTGGACATGTGTCATGCCCTCATTGGGCCCCACCATCTAGAACATTCTTCTGAACCTCGTACCACAGCCACCAGCCACGTGTCATCATGTTATTGGTCAGTCGCCACTATACCTGCAACCTCGTACTAATCATTAGTTTGGCGGCGCTGCCAGCCACGTCAGAAGGTGGGCCCCACTTGATGACGTGTCGGGTGACGTGGCAGTGCCACGTGGAGGGTCAACAGGTCTGGTCGGGTTGCCTCGTGGACTAATCAGGTGGTACCACGTGGCAGGGTGTAATAATACTATCCTTGGCTCTGCTCAGATTCGAACGCTGGCCACTTGGGACAGAACTCAGAAGGAAGGTGATGACCAGTTGCGCTGGGCGTACCTTCAATTAACATTACTCGCTTTGTTTATTTTAACCAATATATTGATCTGGCCCAGTTCAAATAATAAAAGGGTGTCGAGGGCAGTTGGACTGTCAAATTAAGGGCAAATATGGACTGGTAAAAAATGAGTAAATATATGTGACAACCCGAACTTTCAGGTCATTTCTCGAAACAATTTATGCCTCACTATTTCAACATTTATCGTAAACTTGGTTTACTTGTTTCAAATTCGCGTAACCTTAATGGTTTAGCGGCGAATTCATGATCATAACATCACGAACATTTCATATGGACTAATTTTAGTCTACATTTCATTGACATCATTTGCATCATGATAGTTCATTCATGACATTTCATTTCACATTTAGCGCGTAATTTTTATATTTAATAAACGTTATCGCGTGAGTTATTATTTTGAATATTTAATCCGTTACTTTCAAAAATGATCCCGATGCATTTCTAAACTTACATATAGTTTATAAAAACTATATTTTGAGTTTACCTAGTGTTTTAAATTTATTTTGTATATAAATCGTTAAAGTTATATTATTACGACGTTTTTCTTAAAAACTACTCGATAATTATTTTATCACTCAAATTTCACAAGGAATGTATTTTTACAATTTTTATTATCTCATTACATTCTATTTTGATTTATTAAAAATTTACTTGCACCAAAAATTACCATTTACTCTACAAGTTAATAATATCTACACTTTACTTACACTTTTGGTCAAATAATTACACAAATTATATATACACAAGTTTTAAAAAAATATATATATATATATAAAATTTGGAAAACAACCACCCATAAAAACCGGCCATGGGGGGGTTGAATTATTGATTTGGTAGATATTTTTCTTATGTATAATCTTACACTCCATCTTATTTCATCCATCACATACACAACAATAATTCAAGATCACACATAAACTTTTTCCTCTCTTGTTCTTCCTTGTCTCAAACCGGTTCTCATCAAGGTGTACAAGGGATCACCATTTTTTTTTATCAAGCTCAAGTTATATTACAATCTAGATAATACTCTTTATTAGGTTTTGAAATAAAAACCAAGAGTATTTAAGTTTAACCTTGTTACTTGCACCTCATCATATTCACTTGTAAGCATGTTTCTTTCATTTTTCATGTTTCCTTTTCATTTCATATGAATCTTTTCATTTTTGGAGCAACATGCAAGACATATGTGATTTATACCATTTTTACATGATTTTAGAGTATATATATATATATTTGGTCATCCTATAATTATCCCCTTGGTATTCTTTGGTCTTGATGATGTCTAGGAACCCATGACACTCTAAGAAGGTGTATGGTAGGATTAGATTAGCTTTGGAGTTGATTTGAAGGGATTAGAATAGGTTTTGTCCGAGAAAAACTATTTTCGATAACTATAAAAAGTGGTATGTCCTTGTTTTGGTTTTTTGGAAAATCCGACTGTAGGCACGACATTTTGGCCTTGATATTTAGAAAATATACTTTAAAACGAATCCGTGGCCTTTTGAACGGATAAAAACGGAGTTATAACGAAGAAGTTATGGATTTTACAAGTTTGACGACGAAATGTATAGTTTTCTGAAATTTCAGCACACTATTTTTGGTTTATTCGAGTCAAAAACGAGCCTTAAGCTTTACAAATTATTTCGACTTATCAAAAATATATTAGTTTACTTTGATACGAAGCTAAGGACGTATTATACGTAGAAAACGGATTTGAAACGACAAAGATATGCACGTTTTCATAAAATTGCCGTAACTATTATTTTCTGAAAAACTATATTATTTTTACGATACAAGTGTTACGGTAGCTGTAACGTCCATGTTGAGGGCTGTTTTTAACGAGGTTGTGAAACTTTTTGGAACGAAATGCCTTCTAGTAAAATCAAGTTCACCGAGCATATTTTTCAAAACGATAAGCCGTTTGTATAGCGGAGTTTTAATAAATTATTTACGGATGTCTAAACTTGGCCGAAACTCACTTTTTACATAACAATTAGACAAAATCACCATCTTTAACCCTTATTATCTTTATGTTCGAGACCTTTTGGACGAAAACTCCTGAACTGAAACTTCTAGATTTCGATACAAACTTTCCAAAACCGTCGAGTTCGTTCTCTAACGATCGACGTACACCATTTTACGACTAGTTTTCCAAAGCCATTTTTGTTACTTTCAAGAAATTTCCGACGACATTATTTTACGACGAAAAGTGAAAATTTCACCATAAATCATTATAAAACCATTGTAGGATGACATTTTGACGTAAAAACTTGTAAAGTGATTTTTGAATGGTTAAGACGTCAAAAGAGTATTTTTCGACGATAAGTCATATTTTCAAAACTCGCAAATGGTATAAATAACATACGAAATGCATGCATAACATTACATTGCAACTCATTACATGTCATATCATTCGTATTAGGTCCCGGTTAACGCATCACATTATACCTCGGTGTACTCACTCTTGTCATCACACCAGTTTACCAAGTGAGTTCATAGCCCCACTTTTACTCTTTTAACTGTTTTACAAACTCTTGGGGGAGATACATGCTACATTTTTAATCGAACACAACTGCTTTGAACTGTATGCTATATCCGAATGTTTTATTGTCACTAAGTATTTGCCATGTTCGAAGTCCCTACATCATGAACCATTAGTCACTTGCGAGTGAGCGCGAATATTGTGAATAGGCCTATTGGAATTAACACTCCCGCTCCTATTGACCCATTTAGGGGAAATCGAGCGCACTATATTTGAATCATTAAGGTAAATTGGCAAATTACCTATTAGGGCGGCGATGAAACGATGATTACCAATTTTTATTGGTGCGATGTTTATGCTTTGGTGTCATGAACTTAGTGAAATAAATACGATTTTGTTTTTAACGATGAGTGTGAAACCATTTAACTCACACTACGATTATTGTGTTCAAACGAATTACTTAAACCTATGGATTTCACTCAACCTTTGTGTTGACCTTTTTAGCATGTTTATTCTCAGGTATCTAAGGCATTATCATCATGGCATGGTTAAGGAACCACCTTTTGAGTCGCGGCGTCGACTTACATCATTGTACATTATGGCACTTTCTTTTAAAACCATCGTTTGGACTTGTAATATATTTATATTTCCGCAAACTTTGTAAACTTTTAGGACCTATGTTGTAACTCTGATTATTTTATTAAATCAAATGATGTATTTTCCAAACGACACTTTAGGTCGTTCAATATAACTGTGATTGTGATGCTATGACAGTCAATCCCCAGGAATTCCATTCCGCTGCAAAACAGGTAATTTGGGGGTGTGACAATATACCGTTTGAATAGTTTTTTGTGCTCTTTCTAATGGTGTGCTCGGATAATTTTTACGACTTCGTTTGAACCTCAAAAAACATGAAAACATCGTCGAAACTCATCCAAAAATCACCGTTTTTGATTTGTTTTCAAACCCTTGTACCTGCAAGACATAATAACACATTCCAAATATATTTGCAATATAATTTGACATATTTAATGGTTATTAGTCCGATTTAGCTTTTTTTTAGATATTGATGTATGTTTAAGCACACATCAGTTGCCCAAGAACCTCTACTAGTCTCGTTAAGAAAAAGATCCGTGAATGGGAAGAATAGATCAAACAACATAAGGATAAGGAGCTAGAATTATAAAAGTGGAAGCATGATGCTTTTAAGGAACAATATTTGATAAAGCACAATCACTTTATAAACAATCGCAATGAGAATAATGAAGAAGACATAATTTTGGATAGTGAAGTCACGTAATTGGTTATGACTTTGAGTCTAACTACAAGACTCGTAAATAAAGATAAGCGCTTCTTGGGAGGCAATCCATGTTTATTTTTTTGATTGTTTTGTTTGTGTGTCGTATATGCCTCCTCATTATTGTTTAATTTTCATGTTTCAAATACTATTGTGAAAATGCTTTATTTTGTTTTTAACCTCATTTTAATTACATATAAAAGTATTTTGCAAAAAAATAAGTGTAGGGAATATCACATATGTTTAATAAAACAAAATTGAACACGAGATTAACAATACATGATGAGCAAATATTTATGTGTTTGTTTAAGTCAAATGCTTGTATCGAGTCACAATGGTTGTTTTGTAGTTATTTCCAGGTTTTAAAGAGGTAAATTTTTCCAGAAATTTTCTATAAAACAAAGTTTAAAGTTATGTCAGGTCAATCCCGACGGCGTCAGGATCTATAACCAGACGGTGCCGGGCACTGTAGCAAATAGTTTTCCAGATTTTCATTTTTCTGTCAAAACAGAATTTCTGAAAATTTCTAAATTTTTTTTATTTTCCAGAAACCTGCAAACATCTATTTTGCAAGCATTATATCTTACTCGCTTTCTAGTTTAGATTTGTATTATATATAGTTTTACCGCCGATTTTGCGCGAGGTTTCTTATTCGTTTTTTCAGAATTTATAGGCTATATTGGACAAGAAGATGCAAGTACACAACGGAAGCAACACTAAAGATATACTTATTCTTCTTGGAGGAGGATTTAACCTTGATTCTACACCGATCATACCGAGCTAATCATGGGAGTACTAGTTTCTTTCTCTTTTATTTACTTCCTATTATCATACCCTTGATACTTTCGGGGAACATTAGGGACAATGTTCAGTTTAAGTGTAGGGAGGGAAAAAAAGGATACCTTAGAAACTATTTGCTCGCTTGATATTTGTCTTGTCCTTAGTAATAGTGTAATAAACTAAAAGAATGCTTGTTAGGGTAATTTTAGCACAAAATTTTAAATTTTTTACGACATTTATGAGAAAAACTTTAGTCTTAATAAAACGTCTTATGGATATGAGTTATATGAGTAGCACAAAATGCCTTACCACTAAAATTACACCCCAAAAATGCGAGGTTCGCCTTCAGATATATAGGATAAAAGCATTCACTTTTAATGATTATTGAGTGTACCGGTAGTATATAGATTATAGAACTTATTTTTGTGATGCATTCCGAGATCGCTAGTGAGACTACATTCGTGTAGTTAGGATTTACTAAATGATAAGAGGCATTAGGATATTTGTTTGAAACCTGTTTAATAATTACATTGGCCACATCGGTTGAGTAATTACCCAACGCCCTTGCGATGTACACATTTTTAGTACACGATACCCCTAGTTAACCCCATAGAGCCTATCTTTTCGCGGTTCTTGTGAAGTCCCGCTTTTCGAAATATCAATGAAGAACATTGTTTAAAATCCACCCTAAATGTAACACCCAAATCGCGTTAGCCTTCCTTGTATGCACTCATGTTTAGTGCATTATTGTATTATGTTAAACCCTTAGTTCAATTATCTAGTTGATTACATGGTTGCTAAGTCGAGTCATATCTTGTGTACATATAGTTTTGGACGATTGGGACTCATAGGTTAAGTAGCATTTCATGGAGTAGCGGAAATGAATGTTAAATTTAATTTCCCTTATCTACGTAATTAATTACTCCAAGTGTTTTGATCCTCGCAATTTGGGTCATTAGTTAGTTTAATAAAAACTCAAAGTAAGGACACTACTATAAATCCCTTTACTATGATGTTATGTTTTGCGGATGGTAGAGTAAGAGTGTATGAAAAAAAAAAAAAAAAAAAAAAAAAAAAAAAAAAGAAAAAAAAGGGCTGTCATCCTACCTCTATCTTTTATATTTTGTTTATGTTTAATTCAAGAAAGTGTCAAGAAAAATACAAAAAGAGTTAGTTTAGTGAGTCGATGATGCTCGAGGAAGGCGCGTTCGGGGTCAAGAAAACTTCCTTTTCTACGAGCAAGTTTTTCAACCTCCTAGGAAGTGAACCTAATCGTTGTAGTGTAGTATGGGGTAAGCCTCGGGGATTGATATCGTTCTCTAGAGGAATAGGAATGCTAGTAAAAAATATATGACGAGAAGGTGGGGTTGAGGATTTTTTTTTTTTTTTTTTTTTTTTTTTTTTTTTTTAATGATTTTTTAGAAAGCTAAGGTAAAATCTCGGGGCAATTGGTTGGGGGTGGTACTTCTACCCATTACTCTACTCTAACTAATTATTTAATTACTACGGATAGCTATGTCTAATTGAGGTGTGCTCGTATGATGATTAAAGATGTGTTCACTTAGATAGTATTACTCCCTAGCTATCTTTTATTTGTTGGTTGAGTTGTCACGTTCTTTATCTTAATGCTTTGTATTCCTAAAGGTCGTAGGGTATGCGTGGTCCCTAGTTCTTTGAAGTTATCTCTTGTATATGACTCACGGAGTCGGCAAACCTAAGTTATTTCATCCATGAACCATACCATCATAAAGCATACTCAAGCATTAAATACAACGAAAAGCCTAGTTGCACTCCTAAGCCAATTTCAATTAAGATAAGAAACAACCTAACAATAATCAATAACTAGGTTTCATAGATCTAAGCAAACACACAAGTAATTTAGCTAGACATGATAGACAAGCAAACATACACACAATCAATCGAATATGAGGTAGACATAATGATAAATTAGATTAACAAACTTATCTTGATGTGTAAAATAATGGGACCCTAGAATATTGTCCAAGTCGGACTACAACTAAGTTAGAGTTTGCTCTCCAAATTTCTACCTCTTAAAATACAGAAAAATCGAATTCTATATATAGATTTACAATCGCGACGGCGTCACCTTTTGCATGGGACGCCGTCAGGTCACTGTCATTAGGGTTTCGTCTGGGCCAAGTCATCGATGGGACGACGTCACCTTAGAGTTGTGATGACGTCGGTCTTTAGTTGAGACGTCGTATTGATTCTAGATCTGGGCCGTCTGGAGTGAAAACTGTAAGTGACGCCCTTCATATTTAAAGTGTGACGCCGTCAGGTTGTAAGACCGGAAAATTTCACTGAGCCGTCGCGTGTATGTTTTGATCAAGTCTTCATAGAGGGACGACGTCACCCTTTGGATGGGATGCCGTCAGGTTCTGCTGATCAGTCTTGAGTGGCTTCGATCTTGACTTTGTCATTTTCTTCATGTATTTGCTCTTTTTCGTCCAAATGTGCTTCATTCCAGCATTTTGCTTCCAAAAGACCTAAAAAGTAAAAAAAGAACGAAATTAAGTAGTAACGGATATAAAATGTGTCGAAATAGGGCTTAAATGACCCCCTAAAAGCGTACGTTTTAAATCCTTATCAGTCAAGTCTTGACTTAGCAACGCCTCGTTTTACATATAATTAGCTTAGATTTTTGACCTGCCATCAGTAAAATTTCCCATATCCAACAAACCCGTGTTTTTTCATACCCTTACACATAACATTACAACCCTTTAAAATCCATTTTTAATAGTTTATCTTAGGTGCTTATGCCAAAAGTGGTGGAGGTTTGATCTAGTCTCAAGCTTATGGTAATCTATTTGCTATGACATGTAGAGAGTGTTATCTTCCATTTTCATACATGTTATATTCATTATACACCCGAGAAATGAGAGAATCCAAACTCTATATGTGAGGTGTTAATGTATAATTTAGGTGCTTGTTATGACTATTGTAGAGCTTGTATCTGTTGTAAACTATTTTAAACCAATGTTAAATGACCCATAACTTGTAAATTGATTAAATAAAAGCACATTTGCTTGAGAACAAGCAAATCACAAGTGTATGGATATTTGATAAGGATTTAAAACGTATATTTTTAGAGGGTCATTTAAGCTCTAAACTAATGTATTTATGATCAAATATTGCCTAAATTCGTTAATTTTCACTTTTCAAGTACTTTGATTTTTGAAAGCAAAAGATGAAAATCATGCATAATTATACCAAAATGGATGAAAATGTGAAGAAAACGACAAAGTTATAAAAAGTTTGGAAACCGAGCACCAGACGGCGTCACAACGCATAAGGTGACGCTGTCACTTGCAAATGAAAATACCAAAATAGCCCATATTATATTAGAGACGGCTCAGCAGAAAATTAAAGAAGTAACAAGTGACGCCGTCACTTGTTAAGAGAGCTGGAATTTTCTGTGGAAATTAGAATGTGACGGCTTGGAAAAAATCAAAGAGGGGCGACGTCAGAGCATTCTGGACGGCGTCTGAAGTCATAAAGCGACCCCGTCACAAGACTGACTTGAAAGAGACGAAACCCTGAAGACGCCTCACATCTATAAACTTAGGGTGCGTTTGGTATGCATTGATCGGAATAAAGGAATACTTTCATTCCGAATAATGTTGTTTGTTTAATATATGTTGGAATGTGAAATGAAAATTAGTGATGAATATATGAGATAGTTGAAAGGTGTTAAAAGGGTGGGGAATAGAGTTTTCATTCCAAGATGTGGGCCCATTATTTTTTTTATTATTATTACTATAAAAATTGTGAGGGAACATTTCAAATATGAGCGGGTCCTGTTACTTTCATACCCGATTTTAATTATAAAACCAAACAACAATATTGAAATTGATATCTTAGCATATATCCATTCCTATTGAACCCCTATATCAAACTCATACCGATTGTAATTAATAACAGCATACCAAACGCACCCTTAAAAAAGTCGAGTAAACGATAGACAAGAATCACCCCTTTCTTTGCCCCTGGTATTGGAACCCAACGCCTTTTAATCGTCAAACCCAACACCACTCTCACAATCCAATGGATCATCATCATCATTATCAATGGCGTCAACCACCACCACCACCACCACCAAACACCACCACAATCTGCCCATTATGTTCAACCCCCCACTTCCCCTTTTGCATCATCCCCCCACCTCCACCTCCTCCTCCTTACATCGAAAACCCTAGCTTTCATTACCCTCAACCACCTTTAAATTATAACTACGATTATAATTATAACAATACTAGACCACCTCTACCACCACCTGCTTATTATAACAATAGCAACCCTACCTTAGATACTAGTCCGTACAATCATTATAATTACGATGGATTTGATACTAGTGCAATTAAGAGGATGAGAGTTGATGCTAACAATTTAGGTCCTAGAGGGTATCCGCCATTGGGTAATGAGAGGGTTTTGAAGATGATTCATGATCACGGCACTAGTCAAAACAATGCTAATACAATGCCGGGTGGTGTGTTTTCGAATAATGAAATTAGGGATGAGATGGGATTGAAACGGAGACGTGAAACGACTGAGTTTTTAAGTCCGAATATGTATAGGAATATTAATAATAATAATAATAATGTGCATTATGATCAAAGAGAGTCTTTAGATTATGCTAGTAAGCATATGACTCAACCAGATAGGCTATTTACTAGTTTACATAACCAACCTAGTTATAGTCACACTCAGGGTGCTGCTGATACAATGCACCCCAATCATCATAATTTGTATAATTCACATCCATCAACAGATGTTAATTGGTCGAAACCTAAAGATAACTATGTACCTATTTCTTTTGGGACACACTTTAGTCAACAACCTCCTCTTCCCGTTTCGCCTCCGCCACCGCTACCGATAGACCCACCACAAAACCATTTCTTTGAGGCGCATGTCACACCACCACCACCGTTAGTAAAGCCGTCTATGTTTCCTGCTGGCAGTTCTTCTGCAGAGTCATTATCGTCAGCCTCTGCAGTGCCCCAGAACCATTCGCCTTCGCCTGGACATGGTTACTATAGTAATAATAGTGCAGGTTACCATGCTGCGGGTCGTTCCTCTGCCGAGGTATAATTTAGGAAGTTTTTGTATTCTTTTCTGTTTGTTATACTATCTGTGTTTTTACCGTTCCGCTAGAAATGCTTTGCATACTGAAAACTTTATGTCGCATCATGTTGATTATGTGCCAAATGTTTGTACTTTGTAAATGATTAACATTCACAGATAAAGCAGTAATCTATTAGTACAATTGTAGCATGTAGAAGTATGAGCATGATAGGTTCCTAGTTTTTTAAATATAGCTGATAAATATTTCAATGTTATACTTATAACGTTGAATGATGTACTCGTAAACTTATGCTAAGCTGATACCTGAAATGGAGGAGGTATTTAAGGACTCATTCATACATGAAAATATGAACAATTATATTCAATGTGTGTTTTCAGTGTCAGCGTTTTCGCTTAAGTTATCATTTTAAGGTTTATTCGTTCATTAAGGTGGAGTTATTAAGGGCCCGTTTGGTTTGCGTTAATGGGAATGAGACTATGACTTTCAAAGTCATAGTCAGTGTTTGTTTTGTTTGTGTTTGTGGGCCCAGTAATGAAATAGGTATATCATAGTCATAGATTCATTAACACACCAATTTGGTGTCTATGAAATCCATTCCCGTTGACCCCTCTTTTTTCCACTACAAAATTAAAATATCTATACACTTTTTCATACCATATTTTATCAACCAAACATAAACATCGTAATGATACACTTTTTTCATACCCATTATCATTCCACCTCATTCCAAATCCGATACCCATTGTCATTCCTGGCAACAAACCAAACGAGCCCTAAATGTTGCTAAAAACATTGTTCCTTCTTTTCATGTTTTTGGTTTTTGCACTTTTCATTTTGATACTTTTGCTCTATAAAATGTATATATGGTATTGCTTAACATTTTCCATGTGTATTTTTGCATAGGCTTATCGAGCAAGCATGTTGAAGGCATTCAAAAAGACCCTTGATGAGGGGGTTTACTCCTTTATAATTGGTATGGTCTAGGGACACGAATGCCAAAATTTTTAGTATATAAGGGTTTATATTCTGCCTATATTTTATACCTTCGTGTTTCAAAAATTGGTATGTTTAAATAATAGCGTACCTCATTCTTTATTTGAATCACTAGCTGTCTAGAGTTTAGGGTTTCAGCGTGGAAATATAGTGTGTATATGCACATGTCCATGTCTTGTTTCACTTATGGCTTGGTGAAGCTTAAGACTAATTTCTACATGATTTAAAAATAAAAAAGAACGGTAGCTTTTCATGCCAATATGTAGAGTAAGTGGCACTAACGAACGATGCAGTTTTATTGGCCAAATGACTTATTTCTTGCTGGTATTTGTGCATCGTCTTAGTGGATGACCGCAATCTGCGGGTAGCTGATTTTGCTCAATTTTGGGCAACTGCTAAGGTATACCCTTAACTCTCTCATTTGGCGGGCCTTACTTTATTGCTATCAGCTTTTTTGATACCTTGTATTTTTATTTTTTTTGTGTTTTAATCTATACTGCGTTTATATTGGGTTCATGTTCTGTGTTTCATTTTGTCAAAGCACTGACGTTCTTTTTGATGTAACACTGTAAAACTATGATATGGTAGAAAAGAAAATACATATTAGAAGACCGATGTTTTGTTTCCCTCCGTGCTTTCTGTTGGTTAGTAATACTGTAAGCTTTTGTGTGTTTTAGTGAAATAGTTGCTTTATACTTGATGATTTGGACCTCACCCGCTTATTTATGTACTAATATTTTGTATACTTCTAATAATGAAATAATCTTATCAATTCTTGCCATATGGCTACTTGGTTTTATACAGTTCCGAACTTGCAAATTGTAAGTGAATTTGCTTTGAATAGGCCATGAGATACTCAACTCAAGCTAGGTTTAATTCCTGATTTTAGTGATAGCATATCGTATCGAAATAATTATGCCGGTAAATAAGATATAGGAAGTATGTACTAGAGATGCAGAGTTGTAAATCAATTGAGAAAGTGCTCAAATATGTGAACCATTGAGGAGTAATTACCGATCGCTTTTGCTGTTTATTCATTTTGTCATTCTTATTGGCATGCTTCAATTGCATGTGTGAAATTTAGAGACAAATTGCTACCTATAAAGGATACAATGGTACAAAAAGGAACTATATAGCCGTAATTCCGTAAAGTAGGAAACTCAATATAACATATTGACCTTAATGGAATTATCGTATTCTGTAGTTTCCTCTTTTAATCACACTTCATAGGCTTTCTATCCATGAAGTGCAGGCAATATAAAAGTCTTGAAATGTTTAATCTGTAAACTTTAATTTCTATATATAATGATACTTGACTTTGATTGTATCTTACTTTGGACAACCTTTGACACTGATCACTGTTTTTTATATTTTGATGTCAGTATGATTTTAAAAAGTTATTTATCTTGTGTGTTGTATTTATGCTGACTCGGAATGTTTTTCTAATATTCATGGCAATGGGTCGATGCTTAAAAAGAATGATTGCCATTTATCTTGGGTTCTATTATGTGCCACTCTCGATATCTCTAATTTTTATGGATGTTACTCCACCGGTACTTGTTTAATGAGTGAATTAGATATTTACACAAATGTACTTTTTAAATTGAAAAATAAGACCACCGAAACAATTTCTTTTGCTTCAAAGTAAGCAGAATACAGTGGTTTTTTTGCTTCTAAGTGGTATGAAATTGCAAAGCTCAGTTGTCTTTTTTCATTTTCTGATACACAACGTTGTTCTCCAGTGGTTTAAACTACTCTAATTCACTCATTGTTAGATTATGTGTTAGCTGAATCACTACTTCATCCACTTCGATTACATGTGTTACTCTCTCATAGTGTAATGGTTTTGGCTGGAGGTTTGGATGATTTAAAGAACCTAAATATGCTGCTTGACATGAAATACACCCTTAAATCTTATTCTTGTCATGATAAGAGTATACTGTGTTGTTTATATTTTATACGGAATGTTATTTCATTATAGAATTTTGACCTCATTAGAAGTTTAGAATGCTAAATGGCATTAAGTATTTTGTCTGCTGTTCATTTGTTTATTCCTTCTCTTTTGTAGAGATCGGGTTATGAAGTATACATAGTGGAGGCTTCATACAAGGATCCAGCGGTGAGTTTAACTACCACATAAGACTTTCTGATTCTCAATACACACACTAGAAGCAAGTAGTTATATTTGAAGTTTGACAGTTGTGAAAAGGAGTTTTTCTGACCATCTCTTTGTTATATGTGTAGGGTTGTGCAGCTAGGAATTTACACAATTTTACCTTGGATGATATACAAAAGATGGCTGGACAATGGGAAGAAGCTCCATCTTTGTACATGAAGATGGATATCAAGGTTTGTCTTTTAATTAGTAAAATACGCAACTGTGGGACCTCCATGATTAAAATATGTGATGACATTATATCCGTATGAAACGTCTCTTTGATTTTATTACGTTTTTGATTTTGGATTATCACAATGGTATTTTTATTTTCTTCATTGCTAATGATCAGTTTTCTGCTTAGTACTAGCTGAGCAACTAAAATCCTGCACATGAATTTGTTTCAGCATTTTCATAACTTTTGTTTTTTCAATCTTGATAGTCCCAGTTATTTGTTCCTGCATTTAGGAGGGGTGACATGATATGCTCTCACGTAAAACATATAACAATCCTTGACTAGAAAAGATGTTCATACATCATCTATCATTTTCTCTGAACCCTTCGTTTACGAAATTGATTGGCAGGACACATTTTGCTGGTTTAATAAGTAGGTTTTCTTGCAAAAATATAAGGGCGACTACATGATTTCTTTTTCAAGGATGAGTAACCACTACAAGAAATATTTTTTTCTCAGATATCGTACAAGGTCGTAGGGGCATATGTTTGGTTGACCAAAAAACATCAAAAAGAACACATTACTCATGTCAGTGTATCAGGACGATGTAAAAAACTCATGCCTGTTTTGATTAATTTGTTTTCATATTACCTCTATGACCTTGGATCGTATTATGTAACTGGAATAATCTTGGAAAAAGATATCTTGTAGTGGTTAGTTATCACTTGAAAATAGGGCTGGGCACGGTCTGAAAACCAGACCGGACCGACCAAAACCGGACCGGAGCGAAAACCGATTTTCCCCAAAACACCAGACCAAGGACCGGACCGAAATGTTCGGTCTAGGTCCGGGTCGGTCCAGTCCGGTTTTGCATAAGACCGAACCGGACCTAGGACCGAATATGAGGAAAAGTGTGGACCGAGGACCGGAGCGAAATCGCTCGGTCCAGTCCGTGGTCTATTATGCTCAGCCCTACTTGAAAAGGAAAAATTTAAAGAGGTTCCTATCAAACACTGCAAGAAAAAGAGTGTCATTTTAGCAAATAACGAGATGTTTCTACTGATCAAGCTAGTAAACAGAAGAGTTAAAGTGACAAGGAAACTCTGTATTTGTAACCTGTAAACATGTCATGTTATCCTTTTAAAACACACAAAACAAGCACTTTAGATGGTCAAGGACTAGAAAACAAAAATCATGGACATGTCAAGCTCGTTAAACAGCTAACTTTACGAAGAAAACTAATTATTATTTATTTATTCATTTATTTTTAATTACTCATGGATAGGATACACCCTACCACAGTCGTTCCTGCGATTGATCCCGAAACTAATCATTATTGCTGGATTCTTGATTAATATCTTATTTTGTTACGTTTTTACGTGATTTTGTAGTCTTTACTTCATGGAGATGGTTTTGATGAAAGTGGCATTCAAGAGGTAAGCTTAGCATGTCATGATATACGGACTATTATCTCTACTGGCTAAGCTCAATAAAAGTTCTAATTGTAAAAGGTCAAACGGGTTAATAGTTGTCCAAAGTGTATATTTAATGCATAAAAAGTTTACACTACCATCTTTACTATTTCTCATCTTTTACACCATCTTTTTCAACAAAAATCGGCAATTGTCAGTTGAAATCTTTAACGACCATCTAAAATTTCCAATAAATAAACTAATGGTTTGTCACTTTTTGCGCAAATACCTTTTGGTTTATGGGTGAAAACGAGCCAAGCCGCTAGTGAAAAGGCGAGAAATTAAAACCTACAAAATAGTTTTATTCAGGAAGTTAGATTATTTGAAATAATATAACTTTTGTAGTCGACTAATCTATTCTGAGACGCTTAATATTCATACGTTTAATAATTCTGGATAAAAAAAGTTTTACGGGTCAGCCCCAACCAGCCCGTACCAAAATTTATTGGTTTTGATTTGCATTTACTGGTCTTGATTCATATGAATACTGAACCTTGAAATTTACAGGTTGACATGGATATGGATGATGAGGATGCCATCGATGCTTCTCATGGATCTGACATTAAAAGTCCACAGGAAAGTATCAAATATCAGGTGGATGAATTTACATCTAATGGTATGTTTTAAAGGCGTGTGCTGGTGTGCATATGTTATTACTATAACATATGCGCTACATGTTCTATTAATCGTTGAAAATATATATTTAGGAGGCTTTATGCATTAAAAATGTACTTATGTAATCTATCAATCAACCCGTTTCCCTTTTAACCAAATTTTTAAACTTTTTTCGTTTGACTCGCAAGAGTTGAAACGTAACACGAATCAACACATATATAAGTAAATGGCTGAAATTGCCAAAGAAGCATTAGATGTCTCTTATACATTGCAAATAGCTTAAGTTTTATGAGCAAATGGTTCTCTGATAGCATTCCATGATTAGATGCAAGTCCTTCAAAGGATGTGAAGCTTTCTGTCACGGACACTCAAACAGAAGAAGTCAACCATTTGAGTAAAAGTAAATGGTCAAATGATTTGGATGGAAAGGAGACTATTGAAGCAGAAGGTGAAAAGAAAAAAACTAGTGCACTTTCAGGTTTAATTCAAGCATATAGCAAGGAAGGTAAATCAGTAACATGGGGTGACCAGGTATGTGGTTTACGATTTTTTTTTAATAAGTTTTTATGATACAGTTTTTTAAGAGGTGGCAAAATAGGCGGGTTGGGTGAGCTGGAAAATGGGTCAAAACAGGTCCTTCAACAAAGGTTTTTTTGTAAAGGTTGAATAACCAATCTGTCCAAAATATACTGTTTAGAATAGTTCGTTTGCTAAATTGAGTGTAAGATAATATTATGGCAGTTGTAATCTAATATATTGAATTAAATGATTCTAAAGATTGAAGTCCTCACTTGTGGTCCACATGCTCTGTTGATATTTGCAATGAGGATTTGCGCCCCTTAGACTAAGCCGCTGGGGGTTCAAATCTGAGCAAGGTCGGGGTTTTCATCCGGACGTTACTCCAGCAAGGAAACTTGTGTGGAGGCGGTACGGTTTCCTCGCGGCATTGAAGCCACATATCGTACCTGCGTGGACCCGGTTAAGACAACATAGACTGGTCGATGTGGGGTTAGGGCCCTCTTACGGGAGGGTGGTGAAACCTAAGTTGGAAAGTCACCTGTCAAAAAAAAAAAAAAAAACATGCGCTAAAGGAACTCTTCGGACGACTTTTGACTTGTTTGACATGGTCAACTCAAAGAACTAGCTTTTTTTTATACCCGTTTGATACATCACATATAAATATAAGCCCGAACCCGTTATAATGATATGGGTAAAAAGTTTCCCAAATTTTATTCATAAACCTCCTATATTAATATATTTAAGATTATATTATTATTGAAATACGTTTGGAACATTAACTGTTAATAAAAACTTTGGACATAAATTGTTTTGAGTCAGCCCAACCAATACTATTTCGGCCGTACCAAACACTGACTCGCGTTGACCAGTTCCACCTGTACTTTTGAGCAATATACCATCTTTTTTTTTCTCCTTGCATAAATATGACCCATCTCCCTGACATGGCATGTGAGTTATTCTTTTTGCAGGGTGGAAATGTAGGCTTCTCAATAAGTGCAACAAGAAAAACAAACACACGGTCCTTAGTTATTGGGCCTGGTTCAGGCTACAACTTCGTAAGTGCGCAAAAATTTAACATTTTGAATATAATTATGTTCCCAAAAGTATGATGACGTTTTCTTGTTACTACTATGACACCATGAGATTGCCCTATTATTCACCTTTTGTACCCCGTAAAATTTACAACAGCTCAAGTTTGAGACGTATGATGAAGTCAACATTTTACCATTTTAACGAGAGTAATCATGTTCAAAATGTCTCTTTTGATTGAACAAATAATGATAATTCAGTGATAATTTTGTTTTTTTCTAATTAAATGATTCATTGGGTTTTATGCTTTGAAATTGTAGTTTGGGTGCCTTTTGGCCTAGTTGACTTGTTTCTCTTGTTAGCCAACTTCTTAGAGTTTACCCGGTTGATGGACTGGAGACAAATATGTAACCTCAATCAACCAATTCATAAGTGAAATGGATTGAAATTGTCACCCCTGAAATAGCAACTATTATTGGTTTCGATTCCTCAAAATACTCTTTCGTCAACTGTAATTAGTGAGTTGGAATCCATATTAATATTTATGGGACAGAGTCAGAGTTTTTGTTTTCTTTTATATGGACTTTAAAACTAATAACGTGTTACTGATTGTTACAGAAACTGTAATTAGTGTGTTCCTAATAGATATTATTATTTATGGGACAGAGTCAGAGTTTTGTTTTCTTTTATATGGACGTTAAACTAATAACCTATTACTGATTGTTACAGAAACTTTGATTAGTGTGTTGGAATATATATTAACTAATTACCTATTACTGATTGTTACAGAAATCAAACCCCTTGTCCGAAGAAGAGTACTTAAAGCCAGCGCGCAGTGCTGTTGAGCCAAAGAGTCGAAGTGTATTTCAAGAACAGATTCGTGCAGAACGGGAATCATTCAAAGCTGTTTTTGATAAGAGGAGACAGCGGATTGGTGTTTTAAATGTGGATGAGGAATAAGTTGCTGTTTCTGGGATTGTCATGGTCTTGCTGTATCATTTTTGTTGTAGGTTATATGTGTATGAAAACCCTTGGGAGTTCTAATCGAGAAGTATGGAAGTTTTGTAGACTTATTTGAAATTAGAAAGTGATTCATTTTCATTTTGTTGTAGCTGGTAACTCCTGTCCTTTATGCATTGGAGTGTATTTTTTCTTGCTTGATTCTAAAAGTTAAGATAAAAAATCTATAACTAAAATGTGTTGTAATAGAAATTGTGGATCAAGATAAATTAGTTTGAATCTATTGCAAATTTACATAATTAGTTTCATTACTATCTTTTTGAAAGATCGTTATTTTTTTTTGGTACCGTATCTGATACAATTATTTTCTGCAATTATGAAATCTGACCATAATCAAATCATATTATATTTAAACTAGTATAGTGCTTAAGCAAGTCTGCGATAGTATTGAGTAGCTGAAGAGATTGAGTAGCCTGCGATAACATTGAGTAGCAGAAGAGAGATGGTGTGATGGCTAGGTGACCTTTTGATTGAATTGGCTGTGTAATGATGGATATTATTAAAATGTTTGGCACAAGGTGTTTTTGACAGCATGAGCTTGTCCATATAAAATAAGCCTCCACTTGATACAAACATTCGTTGGTTGCAACTTGCAAGAGCTTAAACTTTTTGTTTTCTACAGAGAAAGTTCACAAAGATGCTGTTAGTTTTTTTATAGGTTGGAAATTTTGATATTCAAAAAAACCTTGACATCCTTTATTAATCTTGTTCCCTGATTTTTAGTTTTTATTAGGGCGTCTTTTTGTGTAATTTTGCATGCTTAGCTGCGGTAGCTATGTGAAGAAATATGTTGCACTCATTATGCAAAGATGTGCACAAAAAACCTGTCGTTGATTCTATAAGTATATGTGTACACCATAACCAACTTTTTTCTATCTAGTACTTGTGCAAAAAATATACTACTATAATTGACTATGAAAAGTGTCGAAATGGAAAATGTCGTACACTCTCAATGTATGTATACTACATGATAAGTAAGTTACTGTGTCAAGCATACTCACATGCGACATCCTTGGAGCATTTCTAACGGGAAACCAGGCCGCAATTTGCTAAATCACGCGTTTACATACATACAAAACACACAATACATACTTATATCAGATTGTCAAAGTCAAAATTGAACTTTACAAACAAAAAGTCCCAACATCTTGCACATTATAAAACCATATCTTTTCAATCATTTCCATTTGGCCTTGTAAAAACAAAAACACAATCTCTATAAAAGAAAAGGAAAAAAACAATCCTAACCCCATAACCTCCTTCCACTCACTCTCTCTGCAAAAAATGGCAGCCACAACCAAAATCCATTGCATTGCACATTTTATAGAACCAGACATAAACAAGTCCAACATCATAGGTACAACAAGACATAATGTCTACACAAACACTCAAGTAAGCATGTTCACTTTTTACTATAATGTTTGTGTTTTTGGTACTTTTGTAGCATTTATATTATGTGTATGTACTTAAGTTGTGTAGTTTGATGCTTCAGAGATATAACCATTTTTGTTCACTATCAATGAATGGTTGTCAAGCTCGGGATCCTAGAACGCCTGTTGGGATGACGGAAACTCGGACTTTTCAGGCTGTTTCGAGTCCTGCTATGGCAATGGAGCGGTTAAATTCCGCGGTTAGTGAGTTGGGGTTCGACCCGCCTACGTTCGAGTCTGGAATTATACGGCTAGAGGTAATTAAGTAATTAACTAACTAACTTGGCTAGCTATGTGTAACTTGTGTTTTGGTTGGGTTTTTAGATATGGTTAATTATCTGTTGTAATTCTAGCAAATGGGAATGTGCCACGTGGTTGGATACATGCAATTCTTTTGTTTGGGTGTGATGAGCAAATGATTGGCGCGCAGATAAAGGGTCTAATTTATTGATGCCAATTTTTGTTATTTTACATGGAAAATTGCTAAAGTTGCAGCTTAGTTTGGGGAAAACATCTATATTTTCTACAAAATACTTTGTATAAAATAAAGAAAACATAAATCGTGTTTAAGTTGTTTTATTTCCATTTTTTTTTTCAAAAAAAAAAATATCTTATTTTCTATCTTAACAAAAAAAACTACAAAATAATTTTTTGTTGTTTCTTTGTTTTCCTTTGTAACCCAAATCCTTCCTGTCCATTCTTTAAAACACAAAATACAAACATCAATTAAACACATTTTCTATATTTTCAATTTTTTTATGAATACAAATTTTTCTTCCAAATTTTTACAAAACTAGAGATGGAATTTCTCCAACTAAATGCACCTTAAATGTTCGTTTAAGATATTCTAATGTGCATAGAGTTTTTATATTTTTGGAATTGCCGCTCACTTCAGAATTTAACTACTCTCAGTCAAAGTAAATATATTACTTTTTTTTGTCTCAAATTTATTACCCGTATTTTTTTTTGAGTTGTCTTAAGGCTGGTTCCAGTAATTTTTACTGCCACGTCAGTTTTCTCTCTCCAGCGACCTTCAAGCGATTAGGTGCCACAGTAAAGGCGACCATGATCATTTTTTTTTTATTATTTTTTTTTAAACATTTTTAACACAAAATAAAATTTCATTAATAATTAAAATGTTACATAATAATTCTAATAAAATAAAAACATTACGAAACTTATTAAAACATTACAACACTTATTAAAAATCTAGGTTGTGGCGTGCCTTGATCGAGTCTTTGATTTTCTGCATTTTTTGTTGTTGTAGTGCGGGCAAAGATGGGTCGATTGGCGTGCAATAGAATATGACATCTTTATCATATTTCTTTTGTCGCTCAAATCCAAGTTTTTCTTGTTCTAGTGCCAATCTTTTGTCTTCCCTTTCTGATTTCTTTTACTCCAGCTCCAAATCCTTTTGCCTTTGATCCAGCTCTTTCTTCTTCAAATCATAGTATCCGTCTGCCAGCTCCTTCTTCTGTCCGAATGCCTTGGACTTAATGCTTTTCCATTTCTCGGCAACACCTTCCATGTAGGTAGCTTTGGAACACTCCGAAGATTTCTTTTTATTCTTCTTAGCGGTATCATGACCAATTGGTCGATCAGGCACAGACACAGGCACATCCGAGTGCGCATCCGAGTCGGTTGAAGTCCTTGCTTTTTTGCGACTCTCATCTTGGCTTAAAAAATCCGGCATCTCATTATCCTTCCAAACCGAATGGTCCCTCAAAATTTCCCAACAATGCCCCAAAACAAACGCATGATTACACACTACTTGGTATTCATCACACACTAGTCTATAAATAGTGAGGTCATTCTCACCACTTCTGTAATTCTTGTAAGCATTGTTGTAAATGGCACAAAATTGACCAACTCTAGGACGAATCCTATTTTTCCACTTAGTAATGATAGAGTTGTACGTTCTTTCTTCACCAACCTCCTTCTCAAAGTAAGCAATGACTTTCTGCCAAAATCCTTTAGCATTTTGGTTGTTTCCCGTTATACTATTCTCGGATATATCACACCAAGCATTGCACAAGGCGATCTCTTCTTCTTTTGACCAAAGCGACGAATCATTCTTGCCTTCTTTCTCGACAACCTTCTTCTTCGCCTTTGTAGCTCATTTCTTCGGTTTGACCGGTGATGTCTCTTCTCGATAACCTTCTTCTTCGTCATCAATGTTAACCGAATCGTGATACGGTCCATGAGCCGAACCTTAACCCGAACCGTGATACTCTTGAGCCGGATAACCCGAACCGGTTCCAACATAAAAATCAGGATTGTTGTATAATTGTTCTTCGAAATCAAAAGCATCAAGATTGATACGGTTAACCGGAGAATATTGTTGATAATTTGAATATGAAGACGTTGATGAATCCATTGTTGGACGATACACAGATTCGGGTGAGCCATACATAGATTGTTGGCTTCGACGGGAGTGACTTTGTTGTTGTTGCTGTTGGATGTTTTGATACGGTGGAAGAAATGGACGATTCATAGGATGGTTTATAAAAAATGGATTGTTACTTTGTTGTTGTGGAGCTTGTTGGGATTGATAATCGAAAGCAGCGGGTCGGAAATTGATGCTTGGTGAGACACCGATTAACCGGAAATTCGGATCCGGTGTTAAAATATGCGGGGCGTTTTGTGCCAATCGGGATTTTCGGCCTTTTTGTTGTGGTGTTTTCTTAGACATTTTGATAGAGATGATTATGAGATTTTTGATAGAGAGGATTGTGAGATTTGTGAATTTAGTTTGTAAATATCACTGTTCTAAAAGGCTCGCAAAGGCTCCGCAAAGGCTTCGCAAAGGCTTGAGGCTTGGTCATGCCGCCACGCCATGCCGCCACGCCGCCTTATGCCACATGTTTTTGTAAACTCGATATATATGTATTATGATATGAATATACAAATATTTTCATACTTTGTGCCGCCTTATGCCACGCCTTATAAACGCAAAAGCTTCGCCTTAGCCGCAAAGGCGTGAGGCTTGATCATGCCGCCATGCCACGCCTCGCGCTATTTATAACCTTGGTAAATATGTTGTGTATTTAAAGGGGTTTTTTTTTTTGACAACAAACGGTCAAAAATTAAATTTGCAACGGTAGGAAACTTTTTTTTTTTTTTTTTGATAATGCAACGGTAGGAATTTTTGTTTGAATGTGGATGGTTTTTACTCGATCGTGCAGGGGATCAAATGGGGAGTCATTTTGGACGATCGATGAGCGCCACACAAGGACGATCGATGAGAACTCGATCGTGTATTTCGATCGCAAGTCCTTACTAGAACCAGCCTAAATTAATGGTTCACTTATACAAATAGATATGAAATTTAGATCAAGTTAACTATTTATCTTCACTAAAGGCTTTAAAGAAGTTATGAATTAATTAGTTATCATTGTGCAAAAAGTAAGAAATAGAAAGATGTAATGATTATGTTATTCTTAAACTGTTTATTTTTTGTCGTTAGACAATTATTTTAAAATAAAGGGAGTATCATTTATCAACTACTTTTATATAGAGTAAAGTGCATAAATCGTCCCCGTTGTATATCCAAATTACAATGCAGTCTTTATCTTTCTGAAGTGCAAGTTTCGTTTTTGTGCATGGACGAAGGATAATAGGGGTTGGAATCCATATGTAAATTTTAGATGTATCCTACATAGGGTTGAGCAAAGGTCTAAAACCGAACCGACCTGACAAATACCGATCCGAGCCGAGAACCGATTTTGTGAAAAACATGAACCGAACTGAATATGATTGGTTCGGTTCGGTTTAAGTGTGCTTTTGTCGGTTTTGGATCGAACCGACCCGACCCGAAACCGAAAATGGAAAAAACATGAAACCGAGACCGAAGGGCTGTCGGGTCCGCTCGGTTTTTGTCGGTTTGTCGGTCCAGTTCGATTTTGGGTCGTCCATGCTCAGCCCTAATCCTACATATAAACATATTCATATAAGAAGAATTTGTAGTTTTCCCCCTCCTAAATGATACAACTCCATTTCGACCCCTCCAAGGAACTATTTCAAACTCCGTCCCTGTCTGTGAGAATCTTTAATGCGGATATTGTCCCTGATTCATAGTGAAAATACTAAAATGCCTTTTCCTCCATAGGCATTGACGTTTTCACTGATAATTTCTTTTAGAGCTAGAGACAATATCTACACCAAAGTTTCATATAAGGATGACGCCTAGAAAAGATGAGAACAAACATCTGCAATTTATACATACCAGAGATATGATTTTTTCAATTTACTCTTTTGTTTTTTAAACATAACTCCTTTAAATACAAATAACAAAATCGATTTTATATTGGTAATTTTCTTTTTGAAAACTTTCGAAACTCAGATTGTTTTAAGTATAAACTTTTCATTTTGCTATGGACATCTTTAAAACATTATCAACAATGAAATACCTATTATATTCAAGGCACATACTAGAAATAGGGTGATTATTTAGGACGGCTTTAGATCAGCAGGTTGACACGCTAGATAACCCGCTAGTCAACCAAGTAGGGGTGACAATTAGTATTAGGTTCGGGTTCACGAGTTGACGGGTCAGTAAATTTTAACCCACACATGTTGTTTAAGTAACCGGGTCGGATTTGTTTGTAGTTAACCCTAACCTAAATATTTAACACATTAAATGAGTTGACAAGTTAAACGTGTTATACGAGTTAAACATGTCAAATGGGATTAGATGTTGAACCGTTTGACTCGTTTAACCTATATAACTCATATAACCAATTATAAACTCATTTTTATTTTTTATAAAAAGAACATGTTGGTTGGTTGACTGGTTAACATACCCTCAATCCGAACAGGATCAGAAACGCGTTTATAGTCAATCTAACCGGTTTATTTTGTGTCGGTCTCGAGTTTATTTCGTATCGTGTCAGGAATTGCCGCTTCTACTACCAAGATCCATTAATGTAGTAGTCTAGTCAATCATGTTATCACTAACCTGTTTACGCATAACTCGACTAGACATATTTTATTTATCTAGTTGCGTTGGATGGTAAAACAATATAATAAAAGTTAAGTGGGTAGGTGAGTCAACCCATTAACCCACGATAATTAGGCGTGCCAATTCGTTTTATGACGCGAAACACACACGACCTGCAAATCTGCAATTGATACAGAACTAAACGGGTTAAGATCGGGTCTAAACAAGTTTTAGGTCGTGTTCTTGTCAACCTACTTAACTAGTTTACTAAACATGTTGTGTTCGGGTTGAGAATTGTTTAAACTTTTGACCTACCAACCTAGACTAAGGATCAAATGAGAAGAATTCTTAAAATAAGAAGAATGAGAAATAGCTATAACTACACATTAGAGATGCATCGATTTGATTTAAATGCATCCTAATCTTTTAGATGCATCATAATATATTTTCTAGCTAAAAATTAGATGCATATACATATATTAGATGTATTTCATCAAGTTATACAAATCCTATGTATTTTTCGTCCTCTGCGAGTCAAATTTGTTGCTAGTACTACTTTGCATCGTTTACACTTCAAAATCACTTTCGAAACTAATTGTGATGCATCTACATGAATAGAGATGCATCTCATTCAAGTCGATGCATCTCAAATATGCGGTTATAGTTATTTCTGATTCTTCTTATTTTAAGTTTTCTTCTCACTGAATCCTTACCCCCTATCGTAAATTTCTATAACAAGTTATAGATTATTTATAAATTTGGTTATATCGTTAAATGGCTTAAACAGAAATGGTTCACCCTATAACATGTTTAACCCACTGACTTATATTCCCTCCGTATTAAAATATAGGGAGAATTGCATATATACCCACTAAAACTTAAAAACTTGCATATTTCCCCACAATACAAGTTTTTATTGCATGATGTACAATGCATTTTAAGCATGTCTTGGGTATATATGCAAATATGCAAGTTTTAGTGGGTATATATGCAATTGACCCTAAAATATATGTATGTGATTTTAGTGGGTAAGGATGATATTTAATTGGTGAAAACTATAGTAAGTGAAATTATTAAAATTTTGTATAATATGAGAGTGAACATTTATTTTTAGACGGAGAGAGTATAATGACCCGAACGCGATCTGTTTATAATGATAGTTTTGTATTTTTAAACCCCAAGCGGGAAACTTCATCCTTGATTCGTTTAATAAACGAGTATTTTTGTATTTTGTTAAGGTTCCAATAGAAGAGGAAGTAGAAGCAATAGACTGGCTACGCGCTCAGCAACAGCAACAGCATAATATTCCTCGTTGTTTTTTCTCTGGAAGACGTCAACCAAGAATCAACAATGGCTATTCTTCTTTAATTGATTATGGAGGTGGCAATGATGGTTCATCATTGGTTAGCATTGCTGGTTTGGGCTCTGCTGTCTTTTTTCGCCATTTCACCCCATTCTCACTTCATGATTGGCGTTCTATCAAAAGGTTGGTTGCTATCACATTTTCTTGTCTTAATTACTAGTATATGTTTTAACACACTAAATAGTCTATTACAAATAGACAATGTTTTGGGTTTATAATCGACCCGGTCGAGTCACCGGTCACCGGGTCAACCGGTTCGACCGCCGGGTCAACCCGGTTCAACCGCCGGGTCAATCCGGTTTTTATAAAAATATTTTGAAAAAAACAAAACCCGGCCGGGTTTCGAGAACCGGGTTGAACCGGGTTGACCCGGGTCACTAAAAACCCGGCGGGTCTAACCGGTTAACCCGGTTTTAAAACCCGGGTTTTTTGACCCGTTTTCCCCCCGGAACCGGTCCAACCGGTTAACCCGGCCGGGTCAACCCGGGTCAAAACATTGCAAATAGAGCAACTTAAGCTTAAGTGAATTTCAACTTTTAATTTAATATCAAATAAACAAGCAGCTTATGAAAATAGGCATGAAGTGTTTGGATGGATAAACTGAAAAGCAAATAAGCAGAAAATTACCAAGTGGCGTTGCTGACAAGGATATACGATGTATCTGATCATTAAGACATCCTTACAAGCGTTTTATAACAATGGAAAGTAACAGTTACGTATTGTTGGTATTGTGGAGGTGTGTTTGGAATTGCTTATGTTAAAACTGCTTATTGCATTTTGATCCTAGTTGATCAGTTTGGGATTGCATATCCAGATTGCTAGTCTGATTATTTGTTTAAGCTTTTCCAAAACTAGTTAGTTCAAGATAACGAGCGTAATGTCAAGTTCATTCTTTGGGACAGAAGCTAGCAATATCTCTCACTTTTGAAGCTTTGGTCTATACCTAGACTAAATGCTCCTACAATTTTCGTTTGCTTTATTTTTCTATTTTGAACCCATCTGAGGTTTATATGCTTAAATTGAAGGTTCCTCTCTAAGAAATGCCCATTGATTCGTGCTTATGGAGCTATCCGTTTTGATGCATTGTCCAATATATCATCTGAATGGGAAGCTTTTGGGTCATTCTATTTCATGATTCCGCAGGTAAACAACGCCCCCCATTATCACTCCTAGGATAGCCTGTATAGGTGACTTAAGATGGGTAGATATGAAAGTGCAGGTTGAGTTTAACGAGTTTGAAGGAAGTTCAATGCTAGTAACTACTATTGCATGGGATGAATCCCTTTCATGGACTTTTGGAAAGGCAGTACACGCACTTCAGGGGACCATGAGACAGGTTCATTCACATCCAAAATTTTCTTTTAGTGGGCTGAAAGGTTTTTAGTCTATTAGCAGTTCTGAATAAAAACTGCATGTGATTTGATGCAGGTATCATCTAATATAGTTAAGTTACGAAAGGAGGTTCCTAATACATCTATTCTCAGCAGCAATAATGTTCCCAGTAAGAAACTGTGGGATTTTGGCGTTAATAGAGCATTGCAAATGATAAACAAAAACAGCTCACCCCTTACTAAGGTATTATATCACTTACTGCTTAAATGCTAAAACCTTACTTTCTTAAAGTTCCAACACAGAACCTCTAAAATTGATATATTTTCGCTCTTCAATTCATGGATTGCTTTCTTTTCAGTCTGTTTTGCCTATTTAGAAAGCTCTATATAACCTATTAGGGAAATAACTGAATGAATTCTTCTGACGTCTTACTCTCTGCTCACCATGACTAATATCTAAATCTGCCACCTGCCTTTCTAAAAAAAAAATCTAAATCTGCCACCTCGTGAACTATAGTAAATCTGCCACATAGAAAAATTAATTAAAAAGTGGATGGCCTGTAATTAACGGGTGGAAACATATCTATATATTAGTATGGTCTACTGATCCCTTCACGCATTTCAGGTTGTGCTTGCACGTAGTAGTATAATTAGGACTTCGCAAGATATTGATCCTCTTACATGGTTGGCAACGTTACAGGTAATCTTTCATTTGTTATTTCTAATATCAGTACTTAGTGCAATGGGTGTAGCTTATTGCATCAGTGAAATGTATTACTTCATTGACTGTAGGTTGAGGGTGAAAATGCTTACCAGTTCTGTCTGCAGCCTCCTGATGCACCGTCATTTATCGGGAACACTGTAAGTGCAGCTATATATCAAAATTTTCTTTATAAATCATAATAACAATCTGAATAACTACTTCATGAACCTGATTATATCTCGAGGGATGTTTCTGTGTTCCGTTAATCACTTACTTGAACCTTGTTGAATAGCCAGAGCAATTATTTCATCGGAACAAATTCGACATATATAGCGAGGCAATGGCTGGAACCCGAGCTAGAGGTGACTCAAAGGCCTTGGATCTGCAGATAGCTCTAGATTTACTTTCAAGGTTATACTTTGAACTGAGATTTCTTTCCCTGAATCACCCGTGTTGTATTATGTTGGCTTCTATAAATGTATGTTGTTTTCATGCACTGAAAAGGGACAGTATTAATTAATCAAGTTACTTATTATGCATTAACATTTTAACCACAACATTTATTAATCAAGTCATAGATCATTATCCTTTCTTTTTCCTACCCTTTTGCAGTACTAAAGATGACAAGGAGTTCACTATTGTGCGGGAGTGCATAAAAAGAAAACTAGAGGTATATATTTTTATTACTCTATGTGGAGAGTTGACTTATCTGTTTGTATCAAGAATGCTAATACGATGTGTGTACTGATATCTTCGAAATGTTTGTACTTGACTACGTACGTAGGCTGTATGTACGACAATATTGGTAGAACCGGAGAAAACAATTAGAAAGCTCACAAGAGTACAACATCTTTATGCTCGATTAAGAGGAAGACTAAGAAGTGAAGATGATGAGGTATGATTTCTATTGTCGCCAAGACTGCACAATTTGTTAAGAAAAAAAGGTATTAACTATATATGTGAAGTCCTTAGATATTTGCACCATCGTCATAATAGGTTTCAATAGTAAGTTAATGTTTGAAATAAGTGATTTGAAAGGTTGTAGGCATTAACAAACGATTTGGGTGTATTTGCAACCTGTGACCTATTTTTCCCATTTCTTTAAGGTTAATAGTTTGATTTAACCCGTTTAATATAAGACGTATCCCAGATTGACCCATTCATAAGTAAATGGGTTGAAATTGCCATCTCTTGTTTTAACAAAGACGAGATTGTTGTTTTACATAACACAAAACGGAACAAGAATGTTAAGATCTTAGCATGGGATCTTGATGAATTAAGTTATCCAAAAATATACAAAATAGCCAAAAACCGCAAGGTGAAGCTAAATTGTTCGTTTTGCTCATTCTTATTTTGATTATCGTAGTTTTGTATGCAAAGATAAAGAAAATATGCGGCTCATCAATCTTGTTTGCCAAATATTTAAATGAGTTTTTACTTTCTACAGTTTGATATATTGTCTTCGCTTCATCCAACTCCAGCTGTCTGTGGATTCCCTACTGAAGAGGCACGCGTTCTGATAGCAGAAACTGGTACATGTATATTCCTTCATCTTCTTCTCTATTGAAACACACATGGGTTTCTGATTTTAAAAATAAATAAATAAATAAATAAATAAATAAATAATAATAATAACAAGAAGAAAAAGAAAGAAACATACATGGTTTTTCTCTATGTTAATATTTGCACAGTTCTTATTTTGCTCTTTGATAAGCACTATAGATGTCTGAGACCTAAAACATCCTATATCTGTTGATTCAAGAACTAGTACAAATGCAGTAACTTACTCGTTTTAGTATTAGTAACCACTAACCAGGTATATACTAAATGGCAAATAATAGTTTCTGACTTCTTTCTTTTCAAGCCAATCTCTCTTTTGTAACCAAAACTGATTGCAAAAGTATATCCAAGATATTCTCCACTGCTGTAGGTAATCTGATTTCTACCCTTTTAATATATACTTAATGAGAAATTGTACTACACAGAAATGTTTGATCGAGGAATGTATGCGGGTCCAGTTGGTTGGTTTGGTGGTGGCGAGAGTGAATTTGCTGTCGGTATAAGGTCAGCCTTGGTTGAAAAGGTGTGTCCTATTTATTTTTCTTTTACTCGATTACATGACATCAATATGTTATAGAAAACTAGTCTGAAATTGAGAATAATAACTATTGGAATTGATCTCATCAATAGGTAGCTAATTTATGTCCAAATTCTGTTTCAGATACCCTCCTTTTTTTCAATTAAAGTTAATTCATGTAGAAAGATTAGTTTATGAGTCAATACAGCCATTGCTTATATATGTTAATTCACAATTTATTAATTTATGTGTCGATTGCAGCCATTGCTTATACAGTTTCATGATTAATTTATATCAGGGGCTTGGGGCATTGATCTATGCTGGGACTGGGATAGTAGAAGGAAGTAGTTCATCACAGGAATGGGATGAATTAGAACTAAAGACATCTCAGGTTTGAGTTTGAGTTTTCCTTTTAACGCATCTTACTTTTCATTTTGTTGGCAAAATTCCATTCCCACATTTTAAAGTTCTTGAAAGGCCTCAAACGAGTAGCTGCCATCAAATTTTGAATGATGGGTAGAAACGGGTTAAGTCATAATACATATGTTTTCTACGGGCCAAGATGTGTCTGACCGGCTTGTGTTGAGAACGTCAAACACTTTTTCACCCTATTGCGTGAAATTTATAGATGGTTCATGTATTAAAGTAGATTGGAAAAGCTATACTGCAATAGCACATCTTATTTTTTTAATAAAGCTGTTATTCTAGGTTGTAAAGCATTTAACTACACTTTGGTTTTATTAAGTTAGTTTGCTCATTTTGACCTATTTGAGGTAAAATATAGCGCGGATCAATCAGCTCATTAGTAAATGAAATGGAATGAAACGAACACGTCTGCTTCTGAAGTCTTATATATCGTGTATAGGCGTCATAATTTATTTAACTCGTAACTTTCAACTCGAAAAAGAGAATCGGAGATTACAAATTTGTTAGTCGCCTTTGAAGGTGTGGTGTGTAATGATATTTTCTGTATGTGTACTTTAGTTCACCAAGCTGATGAGACTGGAGGTGCTCTCACATGATATAAAGAAGGCAATGTTATCCGAAAAGTAAAAAGTGAAAACTGTAAAGGTTTGTGAATCCTACTAAGCTACTTTAAACCTTTTAGTACCTGTGTAAGCATCAATGTAGAGTCTTTTTATTTATTACTGTAATTTATATTTCTAGAGATCATATCAGTTTGAGGTTTTAGCGAAAATTTGGCTTGGATTAATTTACTAAAGTGAAGAGCAACCCAAGTTCTTTTCCCAAAATATTTAGTTCTAAAAAGTATAAAAGTGGTAAATTAAATAGGCCTAATAAGGGGATGTTTGGGATTGCCTTTTAAAACTGTCCAAATTTAATCAGTTTTTAGTGTTTATATAAATTGCTTCTGAATCAGTTCTATTCCTGGTGCGACAAACTTTATTATCTAAGGATACAACTAATAAAACCCAATTTACCCCCAAGTGATTTAGTATTTTGGGTATGTCAGCTTGTATATCAAAGTTATATTTTAGCCATAATTGGTGTTTGGTGCAAATTTTCAGGACAAGATATATTATAGGACCAGTCATTCATCTCCTGATGCCTATCTTCATATTTCGCTTAAGAAGGCAGATGCACATGTCATGAACCAAATGTCAAATTTCATCCCCACAACTGAAGATTATTTTGACGAAGCATGTTCGATGAAGGTACACCATGTTAATGTTTGGATGCTTATGAAATCGATTTATGGTAGATAGCCTTAGATTTTACTTTCTTTATATTGAACAGCCAAATAATTATGGTATTTGGCTGGTTGTAATTCTATTGATTATTATTTGGGTTTCTAAAACCTGCTTCATTGATACATTTGTATTACTTGTATATTTAGCTATATTTTGGAGAACAAAGCCTGTGTGTACAAAACTATACTATACTCTTATCGTTAGCTTCCCTTCACAAATCAATTGTAGGCATCTGATGTTACAAATTTGGATTGCCGGGGCCATCTGTTAGCTAAGGTCTAAATAGGTCGAATTTGGGATGACCCGTCAACATTACTGTGCTCATTTGTTCAATTTTATTGTAGGTAAGGCATTCAATAAGATAATAGATTTCATATAGATTTCAAAACACTTTTGGGTGACTTCCGACGCGTTTGACCTATTTGACCTGTCGGAGATAATATACAAACGAAATTGGTCCATTTTAAGCAAATGGATAGCCATTTATATAACCTACTTAAATATTATATCTAGATAAAACACAAGAAAGCCTTAACATTTTGTCAATAATTAAGAGATAAAAAACACAGTGCCTGACAAAATAGTTCGTGAAGATATCATAGATCCCCTATTAGACAGAATTACACATACTGCATTACTGCCTTCATCAGGCACAAATATTAAAGAAACTAGTAAAAAAAGTGTAAGAAAAAGGAAGTTCTAATGCAAACAGTTAAATATTAGAACTCTATATCCTTAAAGAAATGGTTGATGTATAAAGTTAACATGGGGTGTTCTCCACGCAGCTAAGAGCACCAGAAAAGCGAGTAAGAGTGGTCACATGTGATCCAGGCTTTGGTTTAACTTTTGTAATGTCAAAATTGTGTCCAGGTTCTCCAGATGGCACAAAGAAGGCACCATTTGTCAAAAGATCTCCTTCTGACTTCCATATCCAATTTTTCCATTCACTTTGACTTGTCTCCCTCTTTGTCACCTGAAACATTAATTTTTTATACCTGAGTTAGACCTAAGAAAACACGTCGAGCTGGCTAATGGATCAAAACACATTCGGGTCAACGGGGTAGTTTTTTGTTGGGTTCAAAACATGTAGGGTGTCAGGTTGACTACAAACAACTTTTGTCCCAGTTTTTTGTAGTTTTGTATAGATAATAAGTTTCACGCATATGATTTCAAAATTTAAATTGCTATATTTTAATGTTCTATATTTTTTGACGAAAATGACTTAGGAGGAAAACACACCTTGAGCAACTTTAACCCCTTTGACCCATTTAACCGGTTTCCTTATAAGCTACTTTTTCTTTTTACTCATTTAACCCGTTAAAGACAGTACATAGCCTGAAATTAAAAATAAATGGGCCGGATTTCCACCTTTAGTCAGACTTAATTCGACATAGTCGAGTATTACATCTAAGGTTTACCTCTTTAGCATTTCGGTCAGCAGGAGCAACAAAACGATTGCCTTGGGATAGGATTGTAGAATCGCTGCTGCCACTGATAGCATGCATGAGCCAGTGTTTGTAGTCATTGTTCACAATATGAACAAGCCCAGATTGGCATCTTGGCATTCTTTGCACTAAACCTTTCCCAAAATGTGTAAACGCTACAGTTACTTGCATTATCTTATCCTCTAGATGGCTATCACTTCCTCCAAGCAACAGTACCTGCATAACCAATTTCAATACTTGAAATTTCTCACATTCTAGAATTAGTATCTAGCATGTTTTGAATCGGTTTGGTGGAGGTGGCAAAATGGAGTGTCAAAAAGGGTGAACTTTTATATATGTGAACAGGGCCGTCCCATTGATTTGGGTGGCCCGGTGCGAAACTACGAATGAGGCCCCGTAAATCACGAAAAGCTTAACTATTATGGAAAATTCAAAACATAATATACCTAGACATGTATAAATACTAATGGACATATACTAAATCGGAGCCCCCTCACATAATATTTAAAAAGGGCTATTCAAATTCAAGTTAGACATGTATAAATACTAATGGACATATACTACATCGGAGGCCCCCTCACAAATGGTGGCCATGTGCGGCTGACCCACTTGCACATGCTAATCACTGCCACCTATGTGAATTCGGGTCGGACCCAAGACATTTTTAATACCCGCTTGACCACCTATGACCTGTTTCCCTTTGGCTAATTATTTATTTCACCCATTAGTAATCGATTTTAGCGTGTTTGTTATTTCAGTCATTAGGTTATTTTAGAAAATATTAATATCGGGAGAGTTGGGATATTACATCTTTGTGTTGAGTAAAATGGCAGTTGGAGATGGTGACTGCAGTACTACCCTGAGATATGTCTACAAGTCCATCTCGACAATTCCACATAGAAATATGATCAATCCAGATATTTACAGCCCCAAACAACGATATCCCGTCACCATCACTTCCCGTACGTAGACCATAATGAGTCATAGAATCCCTAATCATCCCACCACTGGCTGCCTTTATATCATGAATCTTGAGGCTATGAATTATCACATTTTGCACAAACTGTAGAGTAAGCCCTGCTCCATATGCTATGTGCACTTGCGCTCCACGACCATCAATTGTCTTGTTGCTTGTTATGATTAGCTCTTTGGATAAACTAATCACCATGTCACGCTCAAATATTATCCAAAGGGGTTCTGTTTGGATCACAGCATGTCGTAGGGTTCCTGGCTTAGGGCTAATGAGGTCAATATCGGATGGGTCTGCGACTATATATATCTTCCCACCTTTTCCGCCTGTGGCTTTATGGCCGAATCCGTGACTGCAATCAGCTAGCTTTTGTCTGTTCTTAGCCCAGTCTCGGTTACCCCTCCAACAACGGTCGATAGGGTTAGTAGCCATGCATGGGCCATGATACTTATGGTGTGAATTCCTTCTTGTTTTGTTCTTCCCTGTTACGGCCCTTCACAAAACAAAACATGCAATACAGCTGTCATGTGTCTTTTAGCATTGCTGCTGCTTCATTTTATTTCTGGGCGACAAATTGGGTCCGTTTCCTATGAATAGGTCGAAATGGATCATTGGTCAAATGTGTAAGACCAAAACATTTAATATTATAAAAGGAGACTAGTAAGTCAAATGTGTTTGTGAACACAACCCATGATATACCAGTTTTTGGCCCGTCATCCAACCTGTAAAACTACCTGTCAACCGTTCATGTTGACTGCAACCCATAACCCATCTGTATGCCAACCGGCCTTCCTTTGAAATGTGGAACTCCAGTGCACATATAAATAGAGGGAATGGATTGAAGGATGCTAACATATATTACCATTGAACTAGTTCATTAAAATACAGACATTTGTTGTGTGCTAATGCATTGCAGGCACATTTAATTTCGATATAAGGTTAGAATTGGATCAATAAGAACAAAAGAAAACCTTACAGATGGACTTGGTGGTTAAATTGGTCAATAACCTCCTTAGGGTTTGAAAAGTACTCAAGAGCAGCGATCTTTGCTTCCTCGGCTCGTTGTTGCCAAATTTCATCAAAATGAGCAATATTTGCCTCCATCATTGAAACCATTTCACCTAAAACAACAACAAACAACAAACAAAATCTAGTTCCCTCCATTTTCTAAACTACTATTCTTTTCTTAATTATTTTTTTATCTTGAATCTTTTCCTAACATAAACCTAGCTTTACAAGGGTCGCCTAAAAACTATCTTTTCATGGCTACATGTTATCGAAAGCGTTTGGTTAAATTAGAGGACTTTAAAAATGCCAGAATGAGAAGAAAGGATATAATGAGTTGAGAGGAAAACAAGGAGAGCCATTGTTCAAACTTTAGTCAAATTAGTTCCTTAATTTTTCAGATACTTAAAAATACTCTTTGGAAGATGAATCAAGCTTTTAATGCAATGCATTCTTCTGTAAGGCCAATATATTTATTTAAGAATACTGCTATAATCAACTAAAAATCATTCTTACTTATCTTCCTAGCAAGCTTTTGTTTTGAAAATGGAAATCCATTTATAGATGAGTTGTTATAAACTTTTGTATTGTGAAATTATGAAATAAAGTTTCTATTTAAGGAGCTAAATTTGAAATATATTTAACAATCTATAAAAAGTTTTACTATTGATCAAAAGAGTTAGGGGATTCTTTCCCAATATATTCATATATCGGTGCGTCCCTCATTCCTTCTATGGAGCATAATGATGATGCTAATTGTGATGTTATTATGTCTGCATGAACCAAGAGTGTTATTTACCCAAAAGGGTATACGAGATTTGGGTTTGTCCACCGATCTAAACCCTTCAAAAAACCAAGAATCTTACTCCGTATTAAACCTATTTATATCCATAACCTAAACTCCAGGAATATTGCATGATAGCACTCGACTAAGAGCTCTTTCACCTATGAGAAACAAAACAATCAACCAAAGTTGCGGGATGTAAAAATATATCTTAGTTCTATAAAGGGCAAATCGGTACTCATCTTATGTCCAATTTCAATTAAAGGTAATATTCTTTTTCTTTTCTCAATTTAAGGTACCCGACTTTTTTTTTGGGCCGATTTAGGTTTTTTTCTAACTTCCGTTAACTATTTCGTTAGTAAATTACATGTTTGGTCCTTGGGTTTGTATAGACATTTCATGTTTGGTCTATTTTCGTCCGTTTTCATACGCTTTCATACGTTTTCGTCCGTTTTTATACGTTTTCGTCCGTTTTTGCACGTTTTCGTCCGTTTTTGCACGTTTTCGTCTGTTTTTGCACATTTATGTTTGTTTTTACACGTTTTCGTCCGTTTTTACACGTTCCCGTCTGTTTTACACGTTTTCATCCGTTTTTGCACATTTTATTCCGTTTTTACATGTTTTCGTCCGTTTTTGCACGTTTCGGTCCGTTTTCGTCCGTTTTTCCACGTTTCCGTCTATTTTTACACGTTTTCGTCCGTTTTTACACGTCTTCGTCCGTTTTTACACTTTTCCGTTTGTTTTACATGTTTTCGTCCGTTTTTCCACGTTTTCGTCCGTTTTTTCAAGTTTTCTTTCGTTTTTACACGTTTTCGTCCGTTTTTGCACGTTTCGGTCCGTTTTTGCACGTTTTCGTTCATTTTTACACATTTTCGTCTGTTTTTGCACGTTTTTGTCCGTTTTTACATGATATCATATGTTTTTAAATGTTTTCGTCCTTTTTTGCACGTTTTCGTTTGTTTTTACACGTTTCCTTATGTTTTTGCACGTTTCTGTCTTTTTTATACGTTTTCATGCGTTTTTGCACGTTGTCTTCCGTTTTTGCACGTTTGCGTCCGTTTTTGAACGTTTCGGTTCGTTTTTGCACGTTTTCGTCCGTTTTTACATGTTTCTCTACATTTTTACACGTTTTTGCACAATGGACGAAAACGTGTAAAAACGGACGAAAACGTGCAAAAACGAACCGAAACATGCAAAAACGGTCGCAAACGTGCAAAAACGGAAGAAAACGTGCAAAAACGTGTAAAACAGACGGAAACGTGTAAAAACGGACGAAAACGTGTAAAAACAGACATAAACGTGCAAAAACAGACGGAAACGTGCAAAAACGAACGAAAACGTGCAAAAACGGACGAAAACATATAAAACGGACGAAAACGTATGAAAGCGTATGAAAACGGACGAAAACAGACCAAACATGAAATGCCTATACAAACCCAAGGACCAAACATGTAATTTACTAACGAAATAGTTAACGGAAGTTAGAAAAAAACCTAAATCGGCCCAAAAAAAAGTCGGGTACCTTAAATTGAGAAAAAAAAAAGAATAGTACCTTTAATTGAAATTGAACATAAGATAAGTACCTTTTTATGCGATTTGCCCTTCTATAATCTGTCTTTCAGTTGTGGAAAGTGGAGCAAGGACTGATTGTTTATCACAAATATTCATAAATTTAGAAAGGAAACATATGTTTTAAGTGTTATAAGGTCCTGATTGTTGCAAATGAAACATAAAACAAGGAACAATAGCATCATGGTCGATAGCTTGAGAAGTTGGACAAGGCATCAAGTTTCATTGACAACTCTGATGCATGTGTTCACTGAAAAAAAAGGGAGTTTCCATTAATCAAAATTTGAAGAAGAAGACTTGATGATACGCCGGCTTGATTGTTAGTCCAATTAGTCGACACTCGGCAAGGTTGTGTAATGCTCTCATTCCATGTGGTCTTCCACAACCACGATTGTCACTTAGCAACATATCCTTTGGTGATAATTATTGTTTTTTGTTAATTTTTCTACCCTGCATTAAAATTTGTAAACACAAAGTATTACCACTACATAGTATCTCCGCAAACTTTCTAGCATGTCTTGATTTAGTCATTACCGGCCACGATCTATATACTGGCAGTGCAATATTTGTGGAACATTGTCAATTCCATGGCCACAAGTTATATAGTTTGACTTTATATCCATCTTAAAAGTAGTCAACAATTTTGGATATAATAAAGGTTGATGAGATCATACAAAGATATTTCCTAGTTCCGTTTGGCTTTAGGTAGGTTGAAATCTTAACCTTGATAATATTAAGGGACTTCCCATAATTCAAGTTTCATACGTCTTGTCTTTTCCGAATATGAAAACTGTGAAAACGCGTACATAAAAACTGTAGTGAAGGACAAAGGAATGAGAGCGAAAGGAAAATGGCACGGCAGTCAAAGAAGAAGTGCACGAAAAGAAAGATAAACGTAATGGTCACACAGATGGGAGCGGATAAAAAAGCAAGAAAAAGACTGAAGATAAGCCAAAAAAGAGGAACGACAAGAAGAATGGTTGTGAGGGTTAAAAGGCGAAGAAGAAAAATAATACTCAACATAAAACGGATTCGACAAAGCTAAAAGCTAAAAGCCAAACCAATCAAACTATCTTGTTATTCAACAAAACATTTCATAAACCAATCAAACGATCTTGTTTTCAGATTTAAATTTCGTGCATAATAATGTAATGTCATGGTCTGTTCTATTAGTTAATACTATCTTGTTGTCTACCGCTATTGTTATTGTCAAAATGACAACATGCAGACAGCATACATGACTAATACTTGGCCTAAAAATATTTCAAGTATGCATATAGCTGTAATTACATACAGCAACAAAGAAATACTGGAATAGTGACCATGGCATTTTGATTCATATTTTCAGAAGGTTCAAACAAAATTTAGACAAAATATAGGCAAACCAATGCGAGACATTAAAAATATTCAGCGAATTTACACATTTTAATTCGTATATTCAGAAAAAATATCCAAACATAAAGAAAATAACCTATAAGCAAACAGATGTAAAGCTTAAAGTCATATACTTGCAAACTTGACTGGAAGTAGTAGATCAACTGGCAGCGTTACCCTGAAGAAGTCCATCGCGAATCTGAGTTGCTACATCACGAACAGCACCAGGTCCATGTGGGATAAACACAGCTGAGGATTTAGAGGATGCACCGATCTCCTTCATGGTGTCAAAATACTGAGTGACTAGAACCATGTCCATAACATCTTTAGCAGTGGTTCCAGGAACATTGACTGAGAACCCCAACACACTGTCCCTCAAACCGTCTACAATTGCTTGGCGCTGGCGGGCAATACCCAAACCAGACAGGTACTTAGCCTCGGCTTCTCCTTCTGCTCTCTTGATTTGGAGAATTTTCTCAGCTTCAGCTTTCTCAGTAGCAGCCATCCTTAACCTCGCAGCTGCAGATCAAATGCAAGTTTGGTTAACAACTACTGAAATAGGCTCTAGACGTGGTTAAATGAGCTGGTTAGGTCAGATGGTAATTGGTCAATTAGGCAAATCTTAAAACAGGAATTTGTGGGTTCCCCTTTGATGTTAACTTTTTTAGATATCACAAATAACCGTTAATAAAAAGCAATAGGCACAAAAGATGGCTTCAATGGGCTGATCCTTCGACTCATATATTTTTCAAAATACTATCAACCACCAATAATTTTTTCAAAATGAATAAATATATTCTTCACTAGAAATTCAAAAATATGATTCTATGGACAACTTTTGTGTATCAGAATAAGCATTTCTTAGTAATAATATTTATACGATAATTTTATGGACATAATTCAAACTTAAAGAGTATAGCTGAATCAGCAATATTATAAATATCCTTATATAAATAACTTTTCTTATTTGTGTCCAGTAGGAAATGATGTACCGAATCAGCAATATTATAAATATCCTTATCCAAGTGCCCAATTGACCAATATCTTACCCAGTTGGTCCCCGTTGAATTTTATGCATTGCTTTAAGTGGCATCCATTTCAACACCTAAAGCACTTTCTTATCACCCAACTTGACCAATTAATGGCAGATAATGGGTTATTTGGGAACTGGGATATTTTTTGAGTGTAATGTTTTCAGTATTGTAAGGTCTAGCAGGTTCCACTTGTTTTGGTCATATATGTGATGCAAAGCAAATAATGACATGATCATGAGTACCGTTTGAGAAGAAATAAACCTTAATCAAATAATCAATGCATTCAAACAGAAAGAGGCTAAACCAAAACAAAAGATCGAGGAACATATATCATCATTAACTCACGTTGTAAAGGGTAAAAGTAGGCCATTTGATAGTAGAATGGGTCAGATGATATCAAAATAATATTTATAAGTAATATAAAAACAATTTTCTCGCCTTTAATAACAAAAGTAGGTAGCAATATTTCTTTACTTTGTATCAACTAGGAGATGAACTACAACTTTAGACATGTGCATATCCTTATCCAAAATCCCAGTTGACCTGTAACTTCAATTGGACCCATTTAATATAAACCATTGCTCAAGTTAAGTGGTTTCCATTTCGACACCTAAAGCATTTTCTTACTATACAGCTTGACCAAGTAGACACACAAAATGAGTTATTTAGGATTCAATTTTATTGTGTATGGGTTGGTGTCGCCAGGCTCCATTTGGTTTGGTCATTTATATGATGCAAAAAGAGGCTAAATCATTTGAGATAAAGTTAACCTCAGTAAATGCATTCAAAACAAAAAAGAGGCTAAACCGTAACAAAAGAACGAGCAACGCCTATTATGGGTTAAAAATTTACCAGCATTGATCTCATTCATTGCTCTCTTCACATGCTCATCTGGTTCAATATCAACAATCAAAGTCTGAACTATCTCAAATCCATATGCAGACATAGCCTACAATCAGTATTGAACAAAACATGTCACAACTACATTTAAATCATGAATCCCTCTTCATCAACATGAATTTATATTATTAAATTACCTTTGCAAGTTCTTCCTCAACAGCCTTAGCAATTTCGTTCTTTTGCTCAAAAGTGTCATCAAGATTGTGCTTTGGAACAAAAGCTCTTATCACTACAGATCAAGACCATGCAACATATTAACACTACGAAAACAACAAAATTATACGAACACAAATAATTAGTAGCCATCTTAAATTGTTTGTACCATCGAAAACGTAGGCCTGTATTTGGGACCTGGTGTTGCTGAGCTTATAGAACGCATCACTTGCTTTATCAGACAAAGCACGGTACTGAATAGAAGCCACAACATTCACAAAGACATTGTCCTGAAGAAAAAAAACATATAGAGTTTATTTCACAAAGACAAAGCACCGTACTGAATAGAAGTCACAACATTCACAAAGACATTGTCCTGAAAAACATCATAACTTGATTATTTCCATTCTGACAAATCAATTTTGTCTTTGATGATTCCGGCTTATACAAAATCCCCTTTAGTAATCCTAAAAGAAGGCACCCATGTTTTAGACAAAATTCTTGCACAAACGCCTTTTCACGCTTCTACAATATTTAGTCTTATTTACTAGTTATGTGTTTTAGTATAATTTGTTAAGCTGCATACATAAAAAATATAACGAAATTCAAGTACAAATAATCGTCTAATATACAGATCACTAATAGGAGCGAACAATACCTTAGTTTTAGTTTCACACTTAACATCCAACTGCTGAACACGAAGCGTCATCTGCCCAGCAAGATTCTTGCCCAAAAACCACGGAACACAATGACACCCAGGCTCCAAAACTTCATCAAATTTCCCCCACGATTCCTTAATAGCAACTGTAGACTGGTCTACTTGATACAAACAGAACACTTGGCCCATGATCAGATTTCAGCAACAAACAACACTGCACAAACATTTCAGCAAACACATTAGTTCCAATATAAAACTAATCACACAAAAAACAAACCTAGCAAATGATTAAGGGGGCGTGTTGGTTGTACAACTCGATTTTTTTTTAAAGGCGTTTTCCATTATAAAGAAGTACAAAGTATGAAAAAGTACAAATCATGGTTATCCAAAATACTGTTTTAAAATTCTTCTTTAAAAGCTTCTCCAAAACCGAAAACATTTTTTCCGCAACTAAACGCACACCCAAACAACTATCCCTGAAATAATCTAGAAAACGTGTTTCGATACCCAATTCAAAACATATTAGACACTAAACAAACAGAATAAATCATTAAGGTGCATATACTTGTAGAAAATCTATAAAACGTGTTTAGGTACAACTCCATTCTTCATTTATAAAACTGAAATGTGTATAAAACTACAAATTATTAGCGTGCTTAGTTTGCCCAAAAAGAGTCTTTTCCCGCAAAACTTGTCCCTCTACTAAAAAACAGACAACGCATAGTTCTTTTTCTACAAAAAATTTCTTGTATACAGAAAACCCAGTTCTCAAATTTATAACATTTTCTATATTATTCTTTTAGTTTCCCTAAACATATTTTTCCGCAACTAAAGACACCCTAAATAACTCTTGAAAGCCTAAAACAAACATGGGTTTAATATATAAATTCTATCATAAAACAGAACATGTCTGAATCATAAACATAAAGTAATGAAAAAACAAGCGAATTGAACAATGATATGAGAATTATACATACATAACGAGAGAGTGATAAATTAAGATTAAAAAGAAAAGGGTTTGTTACCAGCGAAGAAAGAAGGACGAGTGGGAATGAAAGAATTGGTGAGTGGATTTTACTTTATATAAACACAAATTGGATTTAAATGATGAGTTACCAAGAAATTGTCAAACGACAGTGAGATGATGCCTTCTTTTTTCATATATATCTGTATTTACAGAATGCATCCTTTTGCTTTTATAAACTTCATTTTATCATTCAACTGTTTTTCCGACAAAACCGTCACCCAATCAACAACCGCCTCTAAACATTCTAACCGTAAATTATTACACCATTTTTTAGGGATATAAAATATAAAATTAGTTTTCTTGTGTTTTACGTAATATCGTTAGTCTTGCGCTAGTTTTGAAATATTTTTGTTTATATATTTTATAATTTCGTTATACACGATCCAAACCCGACATTCGAATCTGATTACGCGGCTCAATAATCTTATTAGCGTCAACCCGAATTATAAATAAAGTCGGTATCGGGTTAAATATATGTTTGCTAACTCGAGTTGGGGTAGACTTGTTTGACCCGAATAAAAGTTTTCTTTTATTTATTTTTTAAAAATATATTTTTATAAATTATCTATCTAAAGGTTAAAATAGTAAATTTGCCACTATAAATATATCGAAAGACTTGATTTACCATTCATCTTTTCAACCACCCTTAGTTGCCACTAAACATGAACCGTTAGAGCATGCACATCCATAACTTGAGTTATAGTTTAACACCTGCCACATCAGCTTTAACATTTCACCTTAACATCCCAAAAAACACCCACATCAATAACATCCCAAGTTAAGCTTTAACATTTCACCTTAACATACCCAAAAAACACCCACATCCATAACTTGATTTTTTTTTAATGGTGATAACGCCCATTAGGGCCCTAACGCAGCCGGCTTAACGCCCAAATAACGACGGAGGTCCATTGGGTAACGCCCCATAACGTCCGTTAAGTCCCTTCTAACGCTCGTTAGGGCGTTATGGATGTGCATGCTCTTAGAGCAAATTTGCCACCCCCTCTTAAATTTGTTGACCAGATATGTGTGGATCCCATTTGGTTCGACGTGGCATCATATGTGAGTCTGATATGGAAGAGCCCTATGTATATTTGTTATCATCTGGTTATGGCGCCAAAAAAAAGGAAGAGGAGACGACTCCTTTAAAACATTGCTGGAGATAAAGAAGTTTGATCTTGCAATACATAAAGTTAGTTTGATGACATTACAATAGACTTGGTTTGAGTATATGGAGGCCAAAATGTAGACTTATATGTCTACGATCAATAAATCCCATGTGTTTTTCATGTAGTACATGACTAAATTTTGTTTATGTTATTATTTACATAACATGAAATGTACGTAAATCTATTTTTTTTAATGTACTTTCGTTTAAATCAAAAATATGATGAACGCAAAAGAGGTTCCTCCAGCCGTCGATACAGTTTCTATACTTACCAGCTCTTACCATTGCCGCGTATAGATATAGATGGGCCATTCAAATAGAAGTTGGAAAATATGATGAAGTATGTTTTAGAAAGTGGCTTATAGCACACCAAAAAGGCAGATTCTTGATGTGTCGGATGAGATGGTTGTTTTTGTTTGCCAAGACGCCAAGGATGATTTGCTAAGTACTTAACGGAATATTCTCCAAAACAAACGAAATATTTTTCATGTTAACTCATCAAATACTTTAAAAATGAGTTTTACCAATATTTGGTGGCAAATACGCACTTAGTATATAGTTGAGTGGCAAATAAGGGTTGTTGAAAAGATGGGTGGTAAATTAACTCTTACCTTATATTTATACTGGCAAATTTGCCCTTTTAACCCTATCTAAACTATATCCAATAGACAATTTTATGACTATTCAACTCATATTTCGGGTTAACTCGAACCCGAATGAATCCGACCAGAGTTAACCCGACATGAATTGACCCAAACCCGACTAACCTGAGTTCAAATAGGGTCCGGTTCGAGTATTTTTTTTTAACTCAACCCGAATTGACCCGAACCCGACCAATCCACACACCTAACACAAGGTTCTTTTATAAAAGTTAATTTAGGGGGTGCCTGGTTAGTATTGGGGAATTAGAAAGGGAAAGGGAAAGCAAATGAATGAAAGGAAAATTATCATTATCTTTGATAGTTTTTTGTTTAAGAAAAACACATTAACCTCCAAAGTGGTGTTTGTGGTGGTGGTGCTAAGTGGCAGTGATGGGTGGCGGTGGTGGGTGGCGATGGAGGGTGGTGGCGGTGGTTGTGGTGAGTGGCGGTGGTGAGTGGCAGTGGTGGTGGTGGTGGGAGGTGGTAGTAGGTGGTAGTAGGTGGTAAGTGGTGATGATGGGTGGTGGTGGTGGTGGGTGGGTAGGTGGGTGGTGGGTAATCATTACCTTTCCTCTCAATTTACTAAGTAATGCCTAATTACCTATTATTAAATAATGATTGCATTCCTCACTCATAACCAGGCATGTTTATTCATTGCCTTCCCCATTCCCTACCCCCAAATACTCTCAACCAATCACCCTCTTAATATCATAACAATGTTATAAGGGTGGTGGCATTCATGCCACTCATACCTCACCCATACATCACCACCCACCAATAATATCATTCCACTTAATCTCATACCTCACTCATACCTCATCATACTTTTCTAGTGGCAACCATAATTCCATACCCCACCTAATTTTATTTATTTTTAATCAAAGCATGCATGCCTTCCATTTCCATATCAATTCGGCAACCCATGCCGAAAGCCTTCCATACCGAACCATACCTCAATGGTGGCAACGGTGTTGCCGATCGGTATGAAGCCAAACCGAGGCATACCGTGCCCCATTGCCACCACCCTAAACGTTGTTTCATTTAAAAAGTAGAAGTCCAAATTTCATATTTATCTGTATATAATTAACGCGCATTTCAGCTTGATATTTATATTTCATACATATACGAAGTTTTTATTAATATGATTAATCTATACTATCTATAATGGAAAAATCATCTAATTTTGAAAGTGAAAATTTTAAACTAATGTTTTGCTTAAATTACCCTAGTATTAAAACAATTAAAAATTTAATGCATGATACTTATGCATGGCAAGTTTGAAAAACTTATATTTATTAGTTTCTAAATTAAATATGAGTTTTCCTTTCTTCTTTTTTTACCAATTCACCTCAATCCCGATCCATGTTTCAATAACGTTACACGAACACTTAATCACAATATCTCAATTATAACTATATACCGCTATAAAATCTATCGGTATGCACGGGTACACGTCTAGTTTAACAAAATATGTGTTTGTGCTCGATAATTGTTTTCCAACTTTCAGTTGTTTTATATGATTCGAAATAGTTGTCTACATCAAACTATCAAGTCCTTCTAGTATGTAGTCCTTATTTTTTTGAAAGTGTAAGTATTGTCATTATGAGATACTTTTGGCACGAATATCGTCCCTATGTCCAAGTGAAATGACTAAAGTGCCCTTCCAATTAGTGAGACTTTGTCTATTCACTTTGGGGCATTATAGTCATTTTCACATTGGGACAATGACCATATCTGCACCAATAGTTTCTCGTAAGGACGGCGCTTGCATTTTCAAAAAAATAAAGAATGCGTTTGCAATTTTAACATACCACATGGGCGATTTTTTCAATTTACTCAACTATTAATGAATTATCTTAAGCCTAGACAATATGTAGAAGAACCAAACCACTAATTGATTAATAACTGAGAATTAAGTGAAACTGATTGGTGCGGGTTTGCAAATACTGAAATACATTTGATTTTGTAATATTACTATTACTATATATACTAAAAGGCAGGAATGGTACTGTAGCAAAACAATGTAGCAGCTACAGTGCTTGTTACAGTGGACAAAATAGTTGCCATGTGCAGTTTAATCCCTAAGATCTAACTGTCTTTGCAAGTTAGGTCCTTTGGGGACTAACTATGCAACACGCCGAGAAGTTTAGGGGCTTTTTATGTAAAAAACATATTATTTCCATAATTAATTTTCAAAAATAGTCCTTGGGTTTATCGATATTTTTCAAATTTAGGGGGTGCTTGGTTGAAGTTAAGCAATGGAAAAGGGAAAGATAATGGGAATACTAAGGAATATAATGAGTATTACCTTTGCTATTGTTGTTGCTTGGTTCCGCCACCACCACCATGTATATATATGAAATAAATTCAAGTAAAAGAATGAAAATGATGGTATTGATTACCTTAGTCCCCAAATTGTTGGGTAATGGTTGATTACTCAATATTGGGTATTGATTGCATTCCTTACCTCCTACCAAGCATTTTTAATCATTCTCTTTTCCATTCCCCACCCCCTTAACCCCCAACCAGGCACCCCTTAGTCCTTAATGACTAACTTTCAAAGAAGACTTAGCACCGCATTCTCGCAGCAACACGCCTGCCCTCCCACTTGTTTTAACTAATAACCAAAACGAAATGTGCTCACCAAAGGAAATGTATTTTAATTAATGAAGCAAAGTTTAGTAGATAGGACATCTAATTCATACTTATAGATTAGGACCAAAATAAACGCATATTGCTTACATATTTTCGTTATCAAATTATAGGATGTTTAATTTTGGTCTAAAGCCATATGTGAGCACCTACGAGAAAGGGAAATATTTGAAGTTTGTGTCATGCGGGAATAGTGAAGGGAAAACACAGCACACCGAGCATCCGAAAAGACTCCACACAGTGCGGGTAGGGAACCATATATGACGGGTACCCGCATCCTCCACGAAAGGAGTCGGTTAGCCCTTATATTTGTGGTTCCGTTAGACATAATATTTTTTCTTGTTTGATTACTTCGAACTATATCGTCAACCTTCATCACCTAAAACCACAATAACACCATCTATAATAATAATAAGAATAATAAAAAATCACCTAAAACCACAATAACACCATTTGTACTTTTCTACGTTTATAAATCTTATTAGAAATGAATCAAAGATTAAGAAATGAATAGCTCATGGCAAACTATTCCGGTTGATGACAAATGTAACTCTCCTATTAGAACGTCTAGTGGCAGCTAGCTTTGCTTAGTTCATCCCAAGGAGAGCGGATCCTATCAACTATAATGCTAAGTACTACTTCATGTGTTTGTTTAGGATCTCTACTTATTCCGGTTATAAAGTTTCGTTTAAATAGAAATGGAAATACTATTGAATCACGTGGGTATAGTAGCTTGCCAACTTGCAATAGATAGCACGTGCATAGTATACTAGGTTAAGTATACTTTTGGTTTGCCAGTGCTGACAACCTTTTGTACCCAAATGTTGTTTTATCGTCCTTTGATAAGACCTTATGCTTATTTTCCCAAGAAATTTCCCGCCCATTCATCAGAGACTAAAGTGATCTTCTATAACACCCCTTAAAATCTTAATGACAACGGAAGACTAATTCGGGTGTTACTTGAATGGAGATCATAGTCAATAATTATAGAAAACGACTCGAAAGAGACGTTTTATTAAAATAGTTATCATTCATCGAAAACTCATAGTTGTTACAAAACGTCAATGTTGCAAAAATCGGTCAACTCGGCCGATTAATCGCCGATTAATCATTAATCGGCCGAGTACCTTGTCGATTTTTGAAAATCGGTCGAAAAATCGGCCTAGGAAAAAAATCGACACTAAGCAGTCAAAAAATCGGCCGAATCGGTAAAAAATAGGCAGAATCGGGCAAATCGGTCATTTTAAAAAAAATAATTTAGGCATTCTACTTAATTTGGGGATCGTATATTTCACTTATAATAGACAATGGGCATCATAATCAGAATTGGAGCCTTTTATTGAGGTTTGAAACATAGCAGGCTTGGAATCGGTTAAGATTTTTAGTTTGGTCTCTAGAAATACCAAAAAATTGCAGGAAATGTCAATCCGATTAATCACCGATTAATCCCGACTTGACCGATTACTTGCTGCAGGGTGGTCGACCGCCCGACTACCGATTCACGATTTTTGCAACATTGCAAAACGTTGTAAATAAATCGAGTGTTTTTCCCAAAAAGAAAGATCATGAGTTTGAAAAAAATGACAACTTTTATGTTTTACACCACCGGATAAGCCTTGCCATGCCCCATTCCGTGCCTTGGTCATAATCTTCATCGATTACCTGAGATAACATGCTTAAAAGGGTCAACAAAAATGTTGAGTGAAATCCATAGGTTTAAAATAGTTGAACACAAGTATATGAGCATGATCATTGTAAACTAACAATATCATAAAAAAAATCACAGATTATTATGCGCTAAGCTCATGAAACCAAGACTCAACTGCATACACCGAATTACCAGTGTACGTAAGTATGCCCCAAAGGAGGTAATAGCCAATTACCTAAAGAAATTCAAATATGGTGCGCCCGAGTTATTTCTCTATAACCAAAACGGGGTCGTTAATCCCCATAGTACTATTCACGATATCTGCGTTCACTCGCGGTGACTAATGGTTCATGATCAGGGGACTTATGGCTAAATACTTAGGCAGTACCAATAATCAAGAAGAGAGCATTTATGAAAAACCTTGTGTTCTAGTTTAGAGCATGTATCTCCCTCGCGGGGTTTGCAAAATAAAGTAAAAGCGAGGCTATGAACTCACCTTGATGATATGAACAAGGACAAATAGATCAAGCACAATGTAGCGAAGGTTCCAAACCGAAACCTAAAAATGATGAGATGGTGAGTCTCAGTAAAATGAGCATTTTGGTTCGCGACCTAAATAATAGAGCATTGATTATTCTTATTCAATAGATCATTGGATTGTCCAATCCAATAGTGTGCGTGCGTGCTTAACGTTTTAAGTTAATTTACGTGCTACATTGTCTTAATTAATGATCCTCACTTATGCATAAGTAATAATTTTTTCCCTCGTTGTGATCTTAATAGATTGGTTGAGTATTTTAACTTGTTTAGATTCCCCGTGTGTTTTATCGGATTAAGTATATATATATAATTATATTCTAATAATATATATATATATATATATATATATATATATATATATATATATATATATATATATATATATATATATATATATATATATATATAGTTAGGATCAAATAAGAAGAATAATAAAAATAAGAAGGATAGGAAGTAACCACAACCACGCATTCTAGATGCACCTACAAAAATGGATGCATCTTCATTCAAATTTTCCCTCCCATATTAAAATGTGTGGCTAGAATTACTTCTTACCCTTCTCATTTTAATTATTCTTCTTATTGGATCCCTTCCCTATATATATATATATATATATATATATATATATATATATATATATATATATATATATATATATATATATATATATATATATATATATATATATATATATATATATTTCCATATATATATATTTCCATATATGAAATAAGTTAATCAATATGCGAAAATAATACGTTCATTTGATTAAAATACTCGTTTTCACAAAGTTAGGATAAGATTATAAGTTTTTCTAAACTTTTCTCGAATTTACACTTTTTACCCTCAAGTTTCAAAATGTACGAGTTTAGTCCCTCAAGTTTGAAAAATTTACACTTTCTACCCGAAACATATTTTAAATCAAACTTTCCGAAATGACAGTTTTAATCCTTGGAAAAACTGATTTTACAAAAATATCCCTCCACGTTTAGTTTATACACTTTAAACCTTCATTTTTCCATTTTGACACTTTTCACCCAAACCTTTATTATTACTAGTTTGAGTTAATTACATAATCGGTCCTTGTGGTTTCACACGTGCGCATGCACGTGGGTTTTTAACCCTTTTACTTTCGAAAACGACCATAATGGTCCTTGTACTTATCATACTAAACATTTTACATAACAAAACAACCCCTTTATCTTTTAAGAATGTTACCATTTTGACCCAAGGACTAATATATTAGCAAAACAAGTCCGAATATAGATTTTAATACACGAAAACTTTGTAAAACGATTACCACTTATTTCCAATTCCATTTTATAGCTTAATAGCTTATTATTGACTTATTGGGTCGGGTTAAACTCTTATTGGACTTCGTTTAGGCTTTATGGGCTTAGTAGTTGGGCTTTAGGCCCGTTAGTGTTTACGTATGGAATTAAGGGTGTACGAGAGACTCTTGGAGGTTAGTGATGTGTTTTCGACATTTTTAGCAAGTTTTATCATGTAACTATCGTGTGGCTAAGTGTCTAAAGTTGTCTATACCAAGCTATATCATACGATCTAATGTGAAATGGTGCTTATAATGATTTTTAACGGGTGATATGCATGTGTATATACATGTAAAATGAATAAGTTTGAAATGAAATGAGTTAGAGGACTTACAACACTCGTCAAGAGTGGAGATGATTAAAATGAGAAGATTGATTCGAACTCTAAACCCCGTGTTCTCCTTATAACACTATATGACTAATGTTTTACCCAAGTTTTGCTCTAAACCTTGTTCCTTTCACGTCTTCCTTCGAACTAACCTCCACAGTGGACGATCCTTTGATATGTGTGTTTGAAAGTTTGAGTGAGCTAGTGATATGTATGTTTGTAATATTTTGTCAAGTCTTGAAGAGGTTTATAAAGAAAGCTCTAGCATGGCTATTTCATTATTATATCCTAGTGTTTTGTATGCTTGTTGGGCGTGGTCATGGAAGCCGGTTTCAAGGGGATGGACAAAGGTTATGTCACATCTAAACCAAGCATGCTAGACACATTATCTAAGGGTTAATAGGGTCAAACATGGTCAAAGGACTTTAGGGATTATTAAATTCACTTAGGGTGGCTAATTAACATGTGTTGCTTCCTCTTTTTGCTTACTCCTACATGCAAGTCTTTGGGATCCAAGATGGGAACTTAGTTTGGTTTGGTTTTCTAGTTGGTGTTGTTTTCTTCTTTTGCTCGACCGGTTAGGAGCTCACAAAAATAATAACATCTTAAATCTCACAAGTCTTATAAACCTTGGGTGTTGGGCTCGTTAATTTGGTTCGAGAGAAATAATTTAGGGTGCGTGGGCTTTGAGGTGGGATAGTGGACGAGGCCCAAAGAAACAATAAAAAGAGTTGGGCTCTTGTTGGTTCGTGTACTAAGGCTAGGCCCAAAGTAATTATTAAGGGTGTTGGGCTTGAGTTGAGACGAGGCCCAAAGGGGATAATGGTGTGGGTTTGATCCGGTTATGAGGCCCATTGATAAGTTGGGTTGGGTCACGAGGTGGTATAAAGTCCAACAAGTTCCGAGGCCCAATACGAATTTTAATATATTTTTGTTATAATATAATTCGTATTTTTACAAATTTTTACGTATTCGTTACGTATTTTAAAGTTATCAGGATCGTGGAGAATTTTGTTCTGATCACAACGGTATATTTATGAACGCTCAAGCTGCGTTGATCATGCATATGTCAAATGATATGCAAATGTGATGTTTAGAAAATTTCATGATAAAACAACTCGTGCTTAATTTCTAATTAAAGCTTTAAGTACATTGAAATTTTCCGGGAGCTTACAGTACCTACCCCTTAAGAGACCCGCGTCCCGCGGTTAAACTCGCAGAGGTTGTCATGGGTGGTTTAGATGAACAGGTGGGGATACTTGGAACGCATTACATCCTCGCGCTCCCAGGTGAACTCTGCACCTCGTTTCTTGTGATTCCATCGAACTTTGACGATAGGAATGCGGCTTTGCTTAAGCCTCTTGACTTCCCTGTCCATGATCTCAACGGGTTCTTCGACAAAGCTAAGTTTGTCATTGAGTTGGATGTCCTTAAGAGGTACGACTAGAGTTTCATCCGATAGACACTTCTTAAGATTCGAGACATGGAACGTGTCATGTACTCGACTAAGTTCTTCGGGAAGTTCGAGTTTATATGCCACTGGACCAATTCTTTGAATAATTTTGAAGGGTCCAACGTATCGAGGTTTGAGTTTTCCTCTTTTTCCAAATCTGACCATCTCTTTCCAGGGTGATACTTTGAGCATTACTCGGTCTCCGACTTGGAATTCCATTGGTTTCCTTCGAACATCTGCGTAGCTCTTTTGTCTAGTTCGAGCTGCTTGTAGTCGTTTCCTAATTTGCATTATCTTTTCTGTTGTCTTTTGGAAAATTCCGGGGCCTGTGAGTTGTACTTCTCCAACTTCTGCCCAGCAAACTGGCGATCGGTATTTTCTTCCATAGAGTGCTTCAAAAGGAGCAGCTTTAATGCTGACGTGATAACTGTTATTGTAAGAGAATTCAGCCAGAGGTAAGTGCTTATCCCATCCTTTTCTGAAATCAATCACACATGCTCTTAGCATGTCTTCCAGAGTTTGGATCGTTCTTTCACTTTGTCCATCTGTTTGAGGATGGTACGCGGTACTCATATCCAAGTTGGTACCCATGGCTTTTTGAAGTGTTTGCCAAAATCTCGAGGTGAATCGGCTATCACGATCAGATATGATAGAGATTGGTACACCATGACGAGAAACAATCTCTTTGATGTACAGTCTAGCGAGTGTAATCATCTCGTCGTTCTCCTTGATTGGCAAGAAATGAGCGGACTTTGTAAGACGGTCTACGATAACCCAAATGGTGTCAAAACCATTAGAATTTCTCGGCAACTTCGTGATGAAATCCATTGTGATTCTTTCCCATTTCCATACGGGAAGTTCTGGTTGGGTTAACATTCCTGATGGCTTTTGATGTTCAACTTTGACTTTCAAACATGTCAAGCATTTACTGGCATACTCGGCGATATTAGCCTTCATGTTAGGCCACCAGTACAATAACTTTAGATCTTGATACATCTTGTTGGGACCAGGATGTATGGAATACTTTGATTTATGTGATTCATGCATGATAAGTTCTCGGATACCTCCGTAGAGTGGAATCCAACTTCGATTTTCGAAACATAACGTTCCGTCCGATCTCTTCACAAATCCTGTTGGGAATAATCTGTTACCACTGATAGCTGTGGAAGACACTGCTAAGTATTGCACTAGCAGTGGAAACGTATTACCACTGCTGGCACATTATTACCACAACTATTAGATAATTGTTAGGAAAACGTGTTTAGATAAGTATAGAAAAGATCTTGTGTATATTCTATATTGTTAGCTTTATACTTATCTTGTAAAGGACTCCTTGTAGTATAAAAGGAGGTCCTAGGTCATTGTCTTAGGTACTTACTTACATACGTATTATTCACATAAGCTTCAAGGTGTAACCCTAGTGATAAGCAAGATCACTCGTATTATTCATTAATAATATTGGAGCTTAGCTTTGTGTTTAATCTGTGTTTACTTACAATACATCATATAATCCGTCTTCTAAGTATTACTAAGTAAATTCCGCGTGCTTATTAATATAATACAAAATATCACTGACACAAGGTGTGTGTTTAAATCCATCAAGTGGTATCAGAGCCAAGGTTCTGATATTTTGTTTTAGAAGATCCAAGGAATACGCTTAACCTACTCACTCAATGGAGATGGAAAACAACCAGTCCAACGCTTCTACTCCAAGACTTCCTAAGCTCAAACTTAATGAGTTTGAGATGTGGAGGATAATGATTGAGCAATACTTTCTCATTCAAGACTATGCTCTATGGGAGATCATCTTAACTGGTGATTCTTTCAAGCCTGTGACTAGTACTCAGAAGGTTGGTGACACAGATGTTGTGACAGTTTCTGTGCCTGAGACTAATATTGAAAAAGCACTAAAGAAGAATGATCTAAAGGCTAGAAGTTTGTTGCCGATGACTCTTCCTAGAGACCAGATCATAGCATTCAGCAAGTTCAAGACTGCTAAAGAACTTTTTGAAGAGATTTGCTCAGTGTTTGGTGGTAATGATGCTACAAAGAAGACACAAAAGACATTGTTAAAGCAAAGTTATGAAAACTTATCTGCTTCAAGCAATGACTCACTTGATAGCATCTTCACCAAACTTCAGAAGATTGTTACACAACTGACTGTGTTTGGCATTGAGGTAGAAAAGGAAGACCTCAATTTGAAGTTTCTAAGAAGTTTGCCTTCAGAGTTTCAAACTAATGTTACAGTCTGGGAAAACAAAGCAGATATTGAAACATTGAAGCTCAATGATCTTTACAACAACTTTAAACTCATTGAACAAAGACTGAAGAAGGCTGGGAAACTTGGTACAAGCTCAAGCAGCTTGGCTTTGATGTCAACTTCTGTTGATAGTGATGATTTTGAAGATGACTGTGATGATGATATTGCTACTGCTGTTTCTACAGTTTCCACTGGTAATGTTAGCGTTACCACTGCAGGTTCAAAGAAAAAGATTGCTGGTATTGTAGATCCTACCTTTTATGCTTTTATCTCCACTCAAGTTAATGGCTCTATATTAACTCATGAAGACATAGAGCAAATTGATGAAGATGACTTGGAGGAGATGGATATTAAATGGAAAATAGCTCTTCTTAGCATGAGGGCTAGGAAATTCTACAAGAAGACTGACAAGCCTATTCACATCAATGGTGGTGAAACTGCAGGCTTTGACAAAAAGAAAGTAGAGTGTTTCAATTGTCACAAGTTGGGGCATTTTGCTAGGGAATGCAGAAGACCAAGGATGAAGGACAACAGGTCTACTTGGTACACGCAAAAGAAAGAACCAACTGTGGAAGAACCAAAGGCAATGTTGGCAATTGATGGTGTGAGTTATGATTGGAGTTTCATGGCTGATGAACAAGAGGAAGAACCTTCAGATGCTGCTCTTGTGTCTACTGAATTTGCTCTCATGGCTTTCTCTGACTATGAGGTACAAAACTTTGAAAGTTGTTCTAAAACATGTAGGGCTGCTAGAGAAGTTGAAAGGCTTAATGATCTATACTCTAATGAAAGACAAGAATTGTATACTACTAATTATACTGTGTCAAACCTTAGGAGAGCTATAGCTGTATTAGAAAAAAAAAACTAGAGCACTATAGAGAAAATGAGTCAAAATATAATGATGATATGATTCTGCTTAGAAGAGAGGTAGATCATAAGACAGTTGTAAATGAGGCATACCAAGAGGAGCTTGAAAAACTTAAAAAGATAAATGAAAATGTTAATTTAACTGTAGACACCTGTTATTATCAGTCTAAGTCAATTGATAAAATTTGGAATGCTCAAATTATGAGTAAAGCTAAGTCAGGTATGGGATATCATACTGTTCCACCACCACTAAGAGGTGTTCCATCACCTCCAGGCATAGATTTAGCTCATACAGGCCTAGAAGATTTTCAGGAACTTCAACGTGAATATGGTCCTCTAAAGGACATATTTGTGAAAAGTGAGGAACAGGTTAAGCATGAAACTGATGTTTTTGAAAGTGCTAGTGACTCATCAGTTGTTGATGAGAATGTTAAAAGGAATGTAGAGGCTTCTATCCCAAAAGTTGTTAATACTGTTACAGAGGAACCTAGGAAACAAGCTAATAAACCTAGATCAACTGTAAGGTATGTTGAGATGTATAGGAACAAGCCTACAGCTCCTAGGGGTAACCAGAGGAGTTGGAATCATGTTAAATCTCAACAACTAGGTAGTGATTTTGTGATGTACAACAAAGCATGTTATATCTGTGGTAGTTTTGATCATTTACATGCTTATTGTGACTATCATGTTGGGAGAAGGGAAGTCCATGGGAATAAAAGGGTGGAGTCTAACAAGTTTCAAAATAATTTGCACCCTAATCCACATAGCAAAATGGTCCCAAGAGCAGTTCAACTAAGGAGTGGCCTCAAAACTTTTGCCACTGCAAAGACTGTTAACACTGCTCACCCTAAGTCACCTGTTACAAGTGCAAGATCCAAAACAACTTTTTCAAAATCTGCACAAACAGGGAAAAGAACTTTTCAAAATAAAAAGGTTCATTATAACCAACAGTGGATACCTAAAACCAAACCAGCAATTTCCACTGCTCATTCAAAAGTTCCCACTGCAAGGGTTGTAAACAAGAAAAAGGGGGGACATGGGCAATGTTGTGAAGGCCTCAGCACGTTGGGAATGGAAACCTAAAGGAATAGCCTCATCAACCAATCCCAATGGTGTATCAATGACCTTTGATAGATTTAACTATATTGATACACGAGGCAGATCCAAGTCAATCATGGCTTGGGTCCCCAAAAGAAACTAACTCTTTACTTTAATGTGCAGGAACATCCAAGGACAAAAAGATCAGATCAAGGATGTTCAAGGCACATGACTGGCAACAAGTCCTATCTTTCTAATTTTGAATATTATGATGGACAGTATGTCAGTTTTGGAGGTGGAGTTAATGGAAAAGTTGTTGGTAAAGGGATAATAAAAACTGGTAACTTAGACTTTGAACCTGTGTACTATGTAAAAGAGCTTAAGTATAATCTTTTTAGTGTGTCACAAATGTGTGACAAAAAGAACAATGTTCTTTTTACCAAAGATATGTGTTTTGTTCTCTCTAAGGATTTTAAGATCCCTGACGAAAGTCATATTCTTCTTAAGATTCCTAGAAAAGGCAACTTATATAGCTTTGATATGAACAACATTGTTGCTAAAGACGATTATGCTTGCTTGATTGCAAAGGCCACAGTGGATGAATCCATGTTATGGCATAGAAGACTTGGTCATGTTAACTTCAAAACCATTAACAAGATTGTCAAAGATGGTTTGGTAAGAGGTTTGCCTCAGAAAAGATTTGAGAATGATCAAACCTGTGTGGCTTGTCTTAAAGGCAAACAAGAGCTCCTTGCAGGTCAAAGTTAGTTAACTCTATTGCTCAACCACTACAAATGTTACATATGGACTTGTTTGGTCCTACATCAGTGAGCAGCTTAAATCTTAAAAAGTATTGTCTTGTTGTAACTGATGATTTCAGCAGGTTTACATGGGTTTTCTTTCTTAATACAAAGGATGAAACAACTGCATCCTTAAGACCTTTATCACACAAGTAGAAAACCAATATGATTTCAAAGTAAAAATCATCAGGTGTGACAATGGGACAGAGTTTAAAAATAGAGTTATGGATGATTTTTGCAGAGATAAAGGTATTAAAAGAGAATTTAGTGTTGCTAGAACTCCTCAACAAAATGGTGTTGCTGAGAGGAGGAACATGACACTTATAGAGGCTGCTAGAACCATGTTGGCAGATTCAAAATTGCCAATCACTTTTTGGGCTGAAGCAGTCGTAGAGGAGATAGTGTCTTCCATCTCAGTGTCTGAGGACAGAACAACCGGGTGGGAAGCAGACATGGTACTGTAACAAGCCATAAATTAATGTAAGTAAAATGCTAAATAATATATTTAACAAGATTTTAGTTAGCTACGCATATTTGCCAAGCAAATCTCCATGCCTAACTAAAATGAATGCAATTTACTTATGATATAGTGATGCATCAATCCTAATGCATAGAGCGGTCACGGAAGGGCATAAGGCAGTGGTGTAAAATAGTCCCGTTTTAAAAGTGCGTATATAGTCCAATTATTTTTGAAAAACTCTTTGGTTCTCTATAACCTTGGCTCTGATGCCAATCTATAACACCCCTGAAAATCTTAATGACAGCGGAAGACTAATTCGGGTATTACTTGAATGGAGATCATAGTCAATAATTATAGAAAACGACTCGAAAGAGACGTTTTATTAAAATAGTTATCATTCATCGAAAACTCATAGTTGTTACAAAATGTTGTAAATAGATCAAGTGTTTTTCCCAAAAAGAAAGATCACGAGTTTGAAAGAAATGACAACTTTTATGTTTTACACCACCGGATAAGCCTTGCCATGCCCCATTCCGTGCCTAAGTCATAATCTTCATCGATTACCTGAGATAACATGCTTAAAAGGGTCAACAAAAATGTTGAGTGAAATCCATAGGTTTAAAATAGTTGAACACAAGTATATAAGCATGATCATGTAAACTAACAATATCATAAGAAAAATCACAGATTATTATGTGCTAATCTCATGAAACCAAGACTCAACTGCATACACCGAATTACCAGTGTACGTAAGTATGCCCCAAAGGAGGTAATAGCCAATTACCTAAAGAAATTCAAATATGGTCCGTCCTGGTTATTTCTCTATAACCGAAACGGGGTCGTTAATCCCCATAGTACTATTCACGATATTTGCGTTCACTCGCGGTGACTAATGGTTCATGATCAGGGGACTTATGGCTAAATACTTAGGCAGTACCAATAATCAAGAAGAGAGCATTTATGAAAAACCTTGTGTTCTAGTTTAGAGCATGTATCTCCCTCGCGGGGTTTGCAAAATAAAGTAAAAGCGATGCTATGAACTCACCTTTATGATATGAACAAGCACAAACAGATCAAGCACAATGTAGCGGAGGTTCCAAACCGAAACCTAAAAATGATGAGATGGCGAGTCTCAGTAAAATGAGCATTTTGGTTCGCGACCAAAATAATAGAGCATTGAATATTCTTATTCAATAGATCATTGGATTGTCCAATCCAATAGTGTGCGTGCGTGCTTAACATTTTAAGTTAATTTACATGCTACATTGTCTTAATTAATGATCCTCACTTACGCATAAGTGAAATGTTTTCCTTCATTGTGATCTTAATAGATTGGTTGAGTATTTTAACTTATTTAGATTCCCTGTGTGTTTTATCGTATTAAGTATATATATATATAATTATGTTCTATATATATATATATATATATATATATATATATATATATATATATAGAGAGAGAGAGAGAGGGTGGTTATCGTAGTATAGTGGGTTAAAGTAGGAAGTGTAGGAAGTAATTAGGCCGTCGGATGTATCAAATATGATAAGATGAGATTAAATTAAATATGATGGCATCTTGGTAAATATTTTAAAATTTGATGTCAAATTTAAAACTCCATTTGTCCACCCACACGGTACTCCACCTTTTTCTCTGTTTTCAAACTCCATTTTCCTTTATGTTCATATTACTTATAATTGTTTTAACTCAATTAATTCATACTCTGTATTTAACGTCGGGTCCATTCGATCATGTTTTATACAAAATACACACTGGTACATATCTAAAACTAATTGAAACACAAGTATTACATTTGATAAAAGTTTATACACTTTTTGATACATATGTTAACAATAAAATTTAGTTGAAGAGTGAAACATCCGTACCTAAAAGGACATTGATATGTATCAATATTAGCATTATACATGACTAAGATCATTAACAAGAAACACAGTAACTTGAAAATTGATACACATAATTACTCGTAATATTGATACACAATGGTAAAGCTCACTGAGTCAATAACAAACTCATCGCAAACATACATGTATTACAAAAACTAAGTGATACAGAAACCAAAATTTGATAAACTACTAATAACTGATGATACATCTTTGTTAAAGAAGAAAGAACTAACAATACATCCATAAAAGATAAATATATAACTAACGACAACAAAATTCGACGTTAGAAATAGGTGTTTGGCAGCGATAGATCGGCGATTGAAACATTGCCGAGGAGTACGACCTTAACAACAACATCAACCAAGATGGCAGTAGACTATTAGTAAGCAATGAGTCCGTAAGAAAGTCGAATCACGGGAGACGAGATCCGATCACTGGGAATAAAAAATCAACAGACATGGGAGAAAATTTGTTTTTGGTGAGAGAGATGTGGAAAACGAATAGAACGTCACATGAAATACGGGAACTAAATGTGGAGATGGGATGATGTATATTCTCTAAAATGCCCTTATATCTAATTATTAGTTTTATCTTATTTTAGTTATTATATTTCCACTTGTCAAACTTTTATTGGCTTCTTACATTATCCTATTTTAATAACTATCTTATAAGAACCTCAACCTATATATATATATATATATATATATATATATATATATATATATATATATATATAGAGTGAAACTTTATTTTCAGAACCCACTTTAAATACGAGAATTGCGAGAACCACTTTTTAGCCCTTAGATTTGTTGATCAATGGTAAAAAACGAATGTGCCATATATGTAAATAGCTAAAAGATAAAGAGATTTGTGTAACTGCAATAAGGGTAATTAAGGTATATCACTTATTTCTTTTTAAAACCGTTCATTTTCAGAGACAAAAAAGAAAAAGAAAACAAAACTACTTTCTCAAAAGTCTCTCTCCTTCCCCAAAAAAAACCCTAGCCTCCATTATCCTACCACCTTGCAGCCCCTCTATCTTTTACCAAGTCACTCACCTCAATCAAATCGATAACCTAAGATGGCAAATCGATAACCTAAGGTGGCAAATCGAAAAGCTTGTCGACGCTCACCGTTGTCCTTGTGGTTGCATCGCTGGTCATCTCGCGATTCGGTATCTTTTCACACTTTTTTTGTGGGTTTTTGCAAGATAAATGGCAAATCGAAAAGTTTTATAGGAATTGGTGATGATTATTAGATATGATATGCCCATTCTTATTATTAATGATGATGATTAGATATGCCCATGTAATTCTATAAGATCTGCAAATCTTTTCATTATGTCATTATTTGAGACCTCGTAGCCAAATGATAGTCAAATGATCTTTTTTTTATATGCATTAACTCATTCTTGCACATCGCTTGATCACTCCCTTTTAATCTGATACTAGTATTAGGTTTTATTGTTTTAACACTATGTATAGATGTACTTAATTGGTTCAAGTATAGTACTCGTGTAAATATAAACTATGCATGTGCACCAGTATAGTTTAAATCAAATTTGCTTCATTATTGTCAAGAATTTTTTGGGTTTTGCTGGAAAAATGGAATACGTTAACACTTGATTTTGGGCTATAATTTTTGTTTTGATTTGTAATATTTAATGATTCATGGATATGGTTTTAGTTGTACATTTTGAAAGAAATGAAATCATGTACTTCGTAAAGATTTGGATGTTGGATCATGTATAAATATTTTTTAGTGTAGCTAAAGTGTATTTTCAAGGCTTACATATCTAAAAGTATTGATTATATAATTAGATAAAAAAAAGTTGTTGGAGTTTGTATACTTCTTTTTCTTGATTCTTTGGCTGCTTATCTCGTGGTATATCCCGTGGTATTTATTGTCTATAGCCCTTATGTTGATATTCTGGTCAAGTTCTATAGCCTTTATGTTTTGGTTTTCTAGTGTGCGTATATGTTTTAATCTATACCGGTAGTTGTGTGTTTGGTTAAAAAAACATATATGTATTGTGTTTGGATTATAAAACATATATGTTTTGGAAAGATACATATATGTTTACGTATAAAACATATATGTTTTGTGTTTTGGATTATAAAACATATATGTTTTGTGGATTAAAAAACATGTTTACCTCATTAGGTTAATATACTCAAGATTGTGCATATGCGTTATGCTAGTTGTTGTGATTAATTTTCGTTTCTTATTTGTTTGTGGTTTAATTGTTTCCGTGCATGCTTATTTCAGATTGATTGATGAAGATGATGATATCATTTAAAAGACCGGGAAGTGGATGAACACAAATATACATGAAGATAATTTGCGACTTTTGGAGATATATGATTATTGCATGTATTTTTGTACTTGTAATTTGCGACTTTTGTACATGAAGATAATTTGCGACTTTTGGAGATATATGATTATTGGATGAACACAAATATACATGAAGATAATTTGCGACTTTTGTACATGAAGATAATTTACGACTTTTGGAGATATATGATTATTGGATGAACACAAATATACATGAAGATAATTTGCGACTTTTGATGATATAATGATTTATGTTCTTTAATTTGTGTTTCAAACTTTCAAAAAAAATAATGATCATATAAAAATATTGGTTGGTTGATAAAAATAAGTGTTAGCTAAAAAAAACATGTATGCACTTTGACTAATTGAAAACATGTATGCACGTTGACTATTTGGGGGAAAAAAACACGTATGCTTCATGACTAAAAAAAACATGTATGCACCAAAAAAAAAAAAAAAAAAAAAAAAAAAAAAAAAAAAAAGAAAAACGAATTTTTAGATTTATAAAAAACGGGAATTATAAAAAAAACAAAAATAAAAAATGTCTTTTACTATTATACCCTTTTGAATTAAATAAAAATAACAAAATGCTATGGAGCATTAAATGATGTACATTGTGTATTATTAGTTGTAAAAAGATGGTTCTCGCAGTTCTCGCACTTAAAGTGGGTTCTGAAAATAAAGTGCCTCTATATATATATATATATATATATATATATATATAGAGCTTAAAATCATTTAAAAAGTTGATCTCATGATAAAAGTGAGAAAAGTAATCTCAACCATTGGATCACCCTCTCTTCCCCTCCCTTTTTTCACACCAAACTACAGGGACCTAATTGTATTTTTATTCATTCTTTAAAGAAGTTTTGTAAATTCGCACCCTACCCCCCCCACCCCCCCCCCGAAAAAAAATTTTTTTTCCCGCCAAATTTTTTTTTTCTGGGGGCAATTTTTTTTTTTTTTTTTTTTTTTTTTTTTTTTTTGCCAAAAATTTCCCGCCAAATTTTTATAACTGTGATGCACCTTTTTATTTTGGTGCATCACAGTTATAAAAATTAATTATAACTATGATGCACCAAATTTTATAACCGAGATGCACCCAACTATTGTTACCTAATATGCTTCAATAACATTGCAATAACTTAGTATATTATGCTCTTTAAGGAGCATTAGTTGTACAACCAGAGACGGAGCTATGGTAGCCATGGTAGCGCCGCATGCGTTGTCATTGGGATAACGCAAGTGCATATTAATAATCGTGAATTGATGAAAAGTATGTTAAACATGTGATTAATAAAATGACTCTGAAACATGTTAGGATAATTGATTTCATTGTATATTAACCATGTGATTAATAAAATAAGCGTGTTGAATCAGTTAAAAATCTCTCCTTTTATACACAAAGGTTGAGGGTTCTAATTCAAAGTTTTCTGTAATAAGTTAATCATATGCGATTGATGCACCTTTTTATATTGGTGAATCACATTTAAAAAAAGTAGTTATAACTATGATGCACCAATTTTTATAACCGATATGCACCCAACGATCGTTACCTAATATGCTCCTATAACATTGCAATAACTTAGTGTACTATACTCTATAAGGGGCATTAGTTGTACAACCAGGGACGGATGGTAGCCATGGTAGTGCCGCATCTCTTTGTTATAACATGCTTTGTCATTCGGATAACGCCAGTGCATATTAACCATCGTGAATTGATGAAAAGTAAAACAAAATAACTCTTAAACATGTTAGGATAATTGATTTCATTGTATATTAACCATGTGATTAATAAAATAAACGTGTTGAATCATTTGAAAAAATCTCTCTTTTATACACAAAGGTTGAAGGTTCTAATTCAAAACTTTTTCTGAAATAAGTTAATAACATATGCGATCTGATGCACCTTTTTATTTTGGTGAATCACAGTTAAAAAAAATAGTTATAACTATGATGCACCAATTTTTATAACTGAGATGCACAAAAAAAAAATGTGCATCACAGTTATAAATTTTTGGCGGGAAAATTTTGGCCCAAAAAAAAAAAAAAAAAAAATTTGGCCCCCAGAAAAAAAAAATTTGGCGGAATTTTTTTTTTCCGGGGGGTGGGGGTGGGGGTGGTTTTCAAAACTTACCCCTGAAGTTTGAGATGTTTCAAAATAGACCCTATAACTTTTTTTCTCACTTTTCTCTCTAATTACACTTTTCTCTAGAACCGCACTATATATATATATATATATATATATATATATATATATATATATATATATTTCCATATATGAAATAAGTTAATCAATATCCAAAAATAATACGTTCATTTGATCAAAATACTCGTTTTCACAAAGTTAGGATAAGATTATAAGTTTTTCTAAACTTTTCCCGAATTTACACTTTTTACCCTCAAGTTTCAAAATGTACGAGTTTGGTCCCTCAAGTTTAGAAATGTACACTTTCTACCCGAAACATATTGTTGGGAATAAAGCTAGCAATTACCACTGATAGGTTTGTGGAAGACACTGCTGAAGAATGCACTAGCAGTGGAAACACATTACCACTGCTAGTACATATTATTACCACTGCTATTAGGATAATTGTTAAATAATCGTATATAGATAAGTATAGAAAAGATCTTGTGTATATTCTATATAGTTAGCATTATACTTATCTTGTAAAGGACTCCTTGTGCTATAAAAGGAGATCCTAGGTCATTGTTCTTGGTACGTATGCTTCAAGGTGTAACCCTAGTGATAAGCAAGATCACTCGTATTATTCATAATAATATTGAAGCTTTGTGTTACATTGTTCTCACTTACATTACATCATATAATCCATCTTCTAAGTATTACTAAGTATATTCCGCGTGCTTATTAATATAACTCAAAGTATCACTAACACAAGGTGTGTATTTAGATCCATCAAGTGGTATCAGAGCAAGGTTCTGATACTTTGATTTAGAAGATCCAAGGAATAAGCTTAACCAACTCACTCAAATCAATGGAGATGGAAAACAACCAGTCAAACTCTGCTCCAAGGCTTCCTAAGCTCAAACTTAATGAGTTTGAGATGTGGAGGATAATGATTGAGCAATACTTTCTCATACAAGACTATGCTCTATGGGAGATCATCTTAACTGGTGATTCCTTCAAGTCTGTGAAGAAGACTGAGAAAGTTGGTGACACAGAAGTTGTAACAGTTTCTGTACCTGAGACTAATGATGTAAGAGCAAAGAAGAAGAATGACCTGAAGGCCAGAAGTTTGTTACTAATGACTCCTAAAGACCAGATCATTGCTTTTAGCAAGTTCAAGATAGCAAAAGAACTTTTTGAAGAGATTTGCTCAGTGTTTGGTGGCAATGATGCTACTAAGAAGACTCAAAAGACATTGTTGAAGCAAAGTTATGAAAACTTCTCTGCTTCAAGCAATGACTCACTTGACAGTATCTTCACCAAACTCCAGAAGATTGTCACACAACTGACTATGTTTGGAATTGAGGTAGAAAAGGAAGACCTCAATTTGAAGTTTCTAAGAAGTTTGCCTTATGAGTTTCACACTAATGTTACAGTCTGGGAAAATAAACCAGAGATTGAAACTATGAAGCTTAATGATCTTTACAACAACTTCAAACTTATTGAACAAAGATTGAAGAAGGCAGGGAAACTTGGTACAAGCTCTAGCAGCTTGGCATTGTTGTTAACCTCTGTTGACAGTGATGATTCTGAAGATGACAATGATGATTTTGCCACTGCTGGTTCTACAGTCTCCACTGGTAATGCTAGTGTTTCCACTGCGCGTTCAAAGAAGAAAGTTGCTGGTATTGGAGATCCTACCTTTTATGCTTTTATCTCCACTCAAGTCAGTGGCTCTATATTAACTCATGAAGACATAGAGTGAATTGATGAAGATGACTTGGAGGAGATGGATATAAAGTGGCAAATAACTCTACTTAGCATGAGGGCTAGGAAATTCTACAAGAAGACTAGCAAGCCAATTCACATCAATTGTGGAGAAAATGCAGGGTTCGATAAAAATAAAGTAGAGTGTTTCAATTGTCACAAGTTGGGGCATTTTGCTAGAGAATGCAGAAGACCAAAGAAGCAGGACAATAGGTCTACTTGGTACAAGCAAAAGAAAGAACCAATTGTGGAGGAACCAAAGGCAATGCTGGAAATTGATGGTGTAAGCTATGATTGGAGTTTCATGGCTGACGAACAAGAGGAACAACCTTCAGATGCTGCTCTTGTGTCTACAGAACATGCTCTCATGGCTTTCTCTGACTCTGAGGTACAAAACTTTGAAAGTTGTTCTAAAACATGTAGGGATTCTAGAGAATGTGAAAGGCTTAATGAATCTTATGAAAACCAAAGAACAGAGTTGTTTGCTGCTAATTATACTGTGTCAAACCTTAGAAGAGGCATATCAGTATTAGAGAAACAACTAGAGCATTATAGAGAAAATGAGTCAAAATATAATGATGATATGATTGTTCTTAGAAGAGAGTTAGATCATAAGATAGCAGTGAATGAGGCATTAAAAGAAGAGTTTGAAAAACTTAAAAAGATAAATAAGAATGTCAATTTATCTGTTGACACCTGTTATTATCAGTCTAAGTCAATTGATAAAATTTGGAATGCTCAAATTACTAGTAAAGTTAAGTCAGGTATGGGATACAATACAGTTCCTCCACCACTAAGGGGTGTTCCATCACCTCCTGGCATAGATTTAGCTCATACAGGCCTAGAAGAATTTCAGGAACTTACTCGTGAATATGGTCCTCTCAAATCTGTGAAAAGTGAGGAAGAGGTTAAGCATGAATCTAATGTTTTTGAAAGTGCTAGTGACTCATCAGTTGTAGATGAGAATGTTAAAAAGAATGAAGAGGCTTCTATCCCAAAAGTTGTTAATACTATTACAGAGGAACCTAGAAAATAACCTAATAAACCTAGATCAACTGTAAGGTATGCTGAGATGTATAGGAACAAGTCATCAGCTCCTAGGGGTAACCAGAGGAGTTGGAATCATGTAAAATCTCAACAACTAGGTAGTGAGTTTGTGATGTACAATAAAGCATGTTATATCTATGGTAGTTTTAATCATTTACATGCTAATTGTGACTATCATGTTGGGAGAAGGGAAGTTCATGGGAATAAAAGGGTGGAGTCAAACAGGTTTCAAAACTATATACACCCTAATACACACAGCAAAATGATCCCAAGAGCAGTTCAACTAAGAAGTGGTCTTAAAACTTTTGCCACTGCTAAAACTGTTAACACTGCTCACCCTAAATCACCTGTTACAAGTGCAAAAACCAAAACAACTTTTGCAAAATCTGCACAAACAGGGGAAAGGTCTTTTTCTGATAAAAGGGTTAAATATAACCAACAGTGGGTACCTAAAACTAAATCAGCAGTTACCACTGCTCAGTCAAAAGTTCCCACTACAAAGGTTGTAAACAAGAAAAGGGGTAACATGGGAAATGCTGTGAATGCCTCAGCACGTTGGGAATGGAAACCTAAATGAATTACCTCAACAACCAATCCCAATGGTGTATCAATGACCTTTGATAGATTTAACTATATTGATACACGAGGAGATCCAAGTCAATCATGGCTTGGGTCTCCAAAGGAAACTAACTCCTTTCTTATATGTGAAGGAACATCCAAGGACAAAAAGATCAGATCAAGGCTACACAGACAATGGATGTTCAAGGCACATGACATGCAACAAGTCCTATCTCTCAAATTTTAAACACTATGATGGACAGTTTGTCAGCTTTGAAGGTGGAGTTAATGGAAAAATTACTGGTAAAGGGGTCATCAGAACTGGTAACTTGGATTTTGAACCTGTGTACTATGTAAAAGAGCTTAAGTATAATCTTTTTAGTGTGTCACAAATGTGTGACAAGAAAAACAATGTTCTTTTTACTAAAGATATGTGTTTTGTTCTCTCTAATGATTTTAAGATGCCTGATGAAAGTCAGATTCTTCTTAAGATTCCTAGAAAAAGGCAACTTATATAGCTTTGATATGAACAACATTGTTGCTAAAGATGATTATGCTTGCTTGCTTGCAAAGGCCACAGTGGATGAATCCATGTTATGGCATAGAAGACTTGGTCATGTTAATTTCAAAACCGTAAATAAGATTGTTAAAGATGGTTTGGTAAGAGGCTTGCTTCAGAAAAGATTTGAAAATGATCAAACCTGTGTTGCATGTCTTAAAGGAAAACAATACAGAGCTTCTTGCAGGTCAAAGTTGGTTAACTCTATTGCTCACCCACTTTATATGTTACATATGGACTTATTTGGTCCTACATCTGTGAGCAGCTTAAATCTTAAGAAGTATTGTCTTGTTGTGACTAACGATTTTAGCAGGTTTACATGGGTTTTCTTTCTAAGAACTAAGGATGAAACAGCTGGCATCCTTAAGACCTTCATCACAGAAGTTGAAAACCAATATGATATGAAAGTTAAAATCATTAGGTGTGACAATGGGACAGAGTTTAAGAATAGAGTTATGGATGATTTTTGCAAAGATAAAGGTATTAAAAGAGAATTTAGTATTGCTAGAACTCCTCAACAAAATGGTGTTGCTGAGAGGAGAAACAGGACACTTATAGAGGCTGCTAGAACCATGTTGGCAGATTCAAAATTGCCAATCACTTTTTAGGTAGAAGCAGTTAACACTGCATGTGTTAGCCGTAACATTTTTATTAGAAGTGATGGTCATTCATATTTAGGAACTTTGTAACGCGTGTTAAATATAGTGATAGAATAGTCAACGGGCTCGTGGATTGGGCTAAGCTAAATGGCTAAAAGCTATGTTAAGCTAGCCTTGTATAAGTTGTCATCCAACCCAAGTCCAATCCAAGCCCAAGCCCAAGCCCAAGCCCATGGGGCTTTTTATCTTGTACTATAAATACCCCTCAAAGTCGCATTTGAGGGGTGTGCTTGAGTGTGTGTGTGTTTTCCTTATGAAATATTGTTTCATCTTCTCTTCCTTTTCTCTCTAAACATACGCCTAACACATATCAAGTCACCAAGTTCTTCTCTTCATCTTTCTACGCATAACATCCTTGTTTATAACGTGGGTTTATGTTATACGTGTTCTTCTTGTGGTAAGCGTGGTATTCGTGTGATAAAGTTGATATAAAAGTAAGGTCCTACAATTGGTATCAATCGCCTAACAATGGTTTAGGAGTGTTGTGTTACGATTTTTGTTCAAACTTTACATAAAAGGTTACGTTTTTTCTTTAAAACCGTGAGTTTTTGGCATAAAGGTTTAATTTTTACGTGATTTTAAGGTTAAAGTTATAGACTTTATTGATCATTAAGTGTTTTGGAAGAAGTTTGTGCAAAAGAAATCATTTGAAAACGTGTTTTTGGGTGAAAAATCGTGGTTTTGCATTTCTGGACAGTTTTTACGCGTAAGCAACTTTTGGTCAAAACCCTCTTTTTACGCGTAAGAAAAGTCAAAACCCTAATCCTACGCGTAAGAATTTTGGTCTCTACGCATAAGCTTTTGGTGCAGATTCTTCGAGCTTCAACGGTTACTCAGTACTTCCCTCACTTGGATAAGTTTGTGGAATACTTCGACTTGTGAAATCTCACTAGCTTGAACAAGTTAGAGAGATACGATTCTGTTTTTACGCGTAAGCAAGTTTTTTACGCCTAAGAGTTAAATCTTACGCATAAGACACTGGGTTACGCATAAGAATTAAAACTTACGAGTAAGATATTTTTACGCATAAGAGAAATCTTACGCGTAAGGATATTGTTTAAGCATAAGAGTTAATTTTTACGCTTAAGGTCACTGTTTACGCATAAGATTCAAATCTTACGCCTAAGGACAAAGTTAACACCTAAGCTCACTGTTTACGCATAACAGGACTCTACGCGTAACTCTTCTGTCTACGCCTAAGCATTTTCTACGCCTAACGATTTCTTTTAAAAAAAAAACAAAATCAAATTTAAATTTTAGGGGAGTCTAAACGTTCAATTTTTACGCGAAATTCAAAATTTGATATTACTTGGAAAATTTTGGTCAAAAATTCAAATTTTTTGACCCAAATTCAAATTTTTTCGGTCAAATTTGGGGTCAAAATTGTCAAAACTCAAATTTTTCATACAACCTTAGAATTGAATTTTATAGTGAATTTCAAATTTTGGGACAGAAAATTTTACGGCTAAGAACAAGTTTACGAGTCAGATTTTCAGCAAAACTTCAAACGGCCATACCTTATTAAACACAACTCCTTTATCGTTGAATCGATCCTACATCAACTTTATTATACATCATCAACACATACCTTCATCAATGGCAACTGAGCATGATCGTCTCCAAACTGCTTTCAAAAATGTTATTGCTTCATACAACAATGAATTAAACATTAGTCCCACTACACCAAATAACAACAACCAATGGATTTCATCGTATAATCCGCAGTTTGCTCAACCGAGTATGCATATGGGTCAAAGAGGAAAAATGGTTGATGTTATTAGGAATCAGCATGGATTTGCTACGGGTATACAACTGGGGAATCAGATGCAATATGCAGGGCAGTATGTTGGCAATCAGAGGGGTCAGATTGTGAATCAAAATATGGGATATCAGAATGGGAATAACTGTTTTATGACTTCGGTTCAGAATGCTACCTCCGAACCCCACAACCAAGATTTAGGTTATGTTGACTCAGAATACAGTGTCAAACCAATGACGAAGCTTGAAAGACTCAAGTACATGTTGATGTTAGCACTGAAATAAGAATCGGGAATAGAGTTGACTGATGAGGAATACGAATTCTGGAATCCAGGACGGGTAGATAAAGCAAACGTAAATGCAAACTACTGTCTTACAGTCAACCAGCAGGACACGACATCATGCAATACTTTTGAAACACCTCCCGTCTATGACACAGATCCACTCAATGAGGTACCAAATTATAGTAATGTTGCTAACCCGTTTACTCATGAGAAGCCACATTCTGTGTCTCCCGAACCTTATTATGACACATATGTGGGAGAGCAAGTTAATAGCAATGTTAACTCTGAAACTCCATATATGGATCCTAATGGAGGTCAAGTTGAACAGAATGGTGCTAATGATGAGGAAACACGTGCTTATTTTGAAACATTAATTAATAATTGTGGTATTGAGATTGAGAAAGATAAAACGGTCAATCGCGAAGTTAAGGCCGCGAATGCTAAATTGACCGCTGAGCTTGAGAGTTACAAGGAGAACGCAAAAGTTTTTGAATTTCACAAAAACAAATAGTCATAATTAGAAATTGGTTATCGATATTCCGTTTTAAGAGAAAATAAATTGCAAATCAAGTATAACACGCTTGATGTGAATTTGAACTTAAAAATAAAATCTTTAAACAAGGAAATTTCTGAACTAAAAGACCAACTTTCTAAACAAAAAGCAACGTATTCTGATCTTGAAAAAGAGAAGAAAAAGTTGATTACTGATTTTTCAAAACGAGAAGATTCTCTTCTTGATGAAATTCTTGATAAAGATGAAAAAATCAAAAAATTAGAAAATTTGCTTGTTACAACGGGTCATTCAGCTAAATCAACTAATATGCTGATTAATCAAACAAATACGTTTTTTCATACAACACAAAAAATGGCTCTTGGTAACACACCTCCTTGTTTCCTCAAGAAAGCTCAGAAAGAACAGAATGTGTTGAATAATGGAAAAGCTGTGCATGAACCCATAATTGTTCATGATTCTCATGAAACGTTAGAACTATCTGATGAGAGTAGATCTAAAATGAAACAAAAGAATCCAGATCTAAAACCAATTGATTATAACAAATGGAACAAAATTAATGGAATTACTTTTGTTACACAAAAAGAAAAGTCAAAGTTTTCCATCACGCCAAGTGTTTCAAACAGTGTGTCAACACCAGTTTCAAAACCTGTTGTTGTCTCACAATCTCTTTCGAAAATTGAACAAATGTCTTTAAACAATCCTTTTAACACAAGTGATGCGAGAAGCATTTTAGATGACGTTAAAACTAGAATTGGGAGACTTCAAGAGACAGTTAAAACTAAAACCAATATTACTACTAACATCTGGTTTACTCGTCATGATGACGAAACGAAAGCGTTTTTTGAAACTCAAATTGCCCCTCCGCTTAATAACATCAATTCGAGGGTAATTCATTTTGAACAAGCGTTTTTGAAAGAAACAACTGACTTTGTCAAGGACCATAAATCCCTGGTAAAGCAAGCTAATGAATGTGTTGAACAAATCAAACTTTTGGAAAATTTGAATGATTCTCTCTTCGAAGATGTTATGACTACCGATATCATGTCCATTATCTTACAAACATATTATGTTGAAGATCATGAAAGACTCCAGTCTGAGACCTCCGAAATTGTTTCAAAATATGAAAAAGCTCTTGAAAAACTTGAAAAAGAAAACTTGTCCTATTTTAAACAACTTGATCGAAAATCTGAGGAATGCAAGTATGACAAACTGTCGTATGAGCGTGCCTACAAGGACATGAAAGAGCAAAATGATTTTTTGAGAGCTCAGTTGGAATGTCTAAAAGGGAAGGCTGTGGATACTAAGTTTGCAAAACCATTGACTGAGGAGAACACAAATGTTCCTAAACCGGTTTTCAAACCAAAAATTTCTATTTCTCAGTTTCCTCCAAAAGTCAATGAGAAAAATGATATGTCAAAAACAGTCACTCCACAGTCTTTCCCAATTAAAAAGAGAATTATCAAAGGTTTTGAAAAACCTGTTTTTGATAAAGAAAATGTGATTACACCTGGCATTTCTAAGAATAGTACACGAATGTGACCAAAAATCCAGTTAAAGAATCTGTTGGTTCTAACGACATGGTCAACAATCACTATCTAGAAGAAGCTAGGAAAAAGGCACAGACTCGAAAAGACAGAATTTTAGGTGCAACATCTAGGGTGATGAATTCTACAAGATTTCAAGGCAATACTAGTAGTTGTAAACCATTACCTAGGAACACTCTTCACAAAACTAGGGAATGGCTTGCATCTAAGAGTAGTTATGGGAAGCAGAATGCTAAGCATGTAGAAAACAACACTAGAAATTCTAAGTCTTTTCGAACAAGAATCATTTGCCAAATGACTGTAGTGACAAAGTTAAGGTAGCTGCTCTAAACAAGAATGTTGAATCTGTCTGTCCTACATGTCAAAAATGTGCTTTTTCAGCTAATCATGATGCCAAGGTACAATCCACTAAGACTCCTTACAGAAACAAACCCGTTGATAAGATAAACATGGTACAGAAACCTAATAGGTGGATCTCTTCAGGATATAGTTTTTTCAAAAATGAGTCTTCCGCTGCATCTGAAAAGAAAACAACTCCTAGATCTTACCTTAGGTGGATACCCACGGGAAAAGTTTTCAACAAAGTAGGTCTTAGATGGATTCCCACTGGAAATTTTTTTGATACTTGCACCAACACAGATAATAGTGACAATCATCATGATAAGGAAGTAGAAACCAATATAACTGTTGACAGTGAACACCCTCAGCGTGAGGAATCAAATACTTCTAACACTGTTATTTGTGAAATCTCTTCGACTTTGGTTGCAGGTGAATCAAATATCTCTGAACCCAGCTCATCAGAGGGTTCCAATTCTGTAAACTCTTCCTCTTCATTCTCTATATCTTCTATTTTTGATTTTCCTTTTCTTCTATAAAATCAAAAACAAAACACAAAATTAGAAAAACTTTCAAAAAATACAAAAACAATATAAAACCAAAAATCCAAAAATATTCTTCTCACGACATGTCTCTCGTATAATCGATATTCTGTACGTTTCTAGAAATGTTATTCAACAATGATACGGACATGTACAGATGCTTGAGCGAGAGTTCTTTAAATGTTTTCTAAAACATGTCGATTCTCAAAATTTCTTTCTTAATGGCTTTCGTATACTTCAGTACGAAACCCGGACTTCATATGATGGCTTCTGAACACATCAGTTCAGGACCCGTGCTTCAAAGAAAGGAAAGTGCTTAACCAAATCAAAGGTTTTAAATACTTTTCAAGCACTATTCCTAAAAACATAATGGCTTGTAAGTATTTCCGCTTGCAACCCGATCTTTAAAGAAAGGAAAGTGCTACGCAAAATCGATTTTCATAAATATCGAGCACTTATCTTAAAAAAAATGAAGATAATTCTTCTCTTCAATATCTTCAAAAGATTTTCAAAATCTTCTTCACATCTTGCGTACCATTGATTCGAAATTTTTCAAAAATATTTTTCAAAATCTCTCATATTTGGTACCAAGATAACTCCCTTTAAACCCTTAATTGATTCTAAATTTTTCTGTATGAAAAATATGCTTTCGTTAATTGATTCTAAATTTTTCCGTAGCAGTAGCAACAAGCAAGACTAAAGCCAACTTCAACAACCGATAAACTAAAGGATAAGATGTATGTTTTTTGTTATCCACCATCTTCTCAGCAATTTTGGCAATACTATCCAAGTTAGTGAAATCTTTATCGTTACACATGATCTGATAATAGACTCCAAGTTCTGTATGAAGACTTAACCTTTCCATATAAGTAAAATCACGCGGATACATCTAACTAAGTTTCACTAACTTTGATATACTAAATTCTGAAAATGAATCATGTGGGCTCAATGCCGCCATACAATCAAGTAAATCGGTGCTTCCCTCACTAAAACGATCTCCAAACTCTTGAATTTGCATATCCATAACAGTGTTGAATATATCAACCTCGAAATGATGTTGATTTGTAATTCTATCCTTTCGGCCTCTTGAATGAAAGTCAACCATATTTACCATCTCAATATCATGTTTACCACAAAATGAAGTTACATTCTTCAAAAGTGAAGCAAAACCTGTTGCCCTATACTCTTGCAATGCTCTTTTGGTTCCTTTTACCAATGAAACAGCCTCTAAGATCGTTTGATCGCTTTTGTGAAGATGTCGTGACAATGTATTAGTAAGCCCCATTATATGCAACAACAAGTACAATAAAAACACAAAATCAAGTGTTTTAAAATACTTTATAAGACCAGAAGCTATTCCACGGTTAGAGATAGTATCACCCTCTTCCTCAACATAGTGAAGAACCTTAAGAACCTCCGGAAACATTTGTATCAAACTAGTGATAGTTCTATGATGAGAACCCCATCTTGTATCTCCAGCTCGTGCAATGGTAACTTCTTGGTTTTTCCCTCTCCTTATTTCAATTTCACCTTTCTCTATTTCTTTTACTATTCTTTCTTTGTGACTTTCTCGCAGCATATCTTTTCGTTTACAAGAGCCACAAACAACATTTGTCACCGTGGATAAAACATCAAACAAGTCTCTAACACTCTTGTGGTTTTTTGCAACAGCCATAACTACTAACCGGAGTTGATGAGCAAAACAATGTATATAATATGCCGAATCATTTTCTTTTAGGATTAGAGCTTTTAAACCATTAAACTCACCACGCTAATTGCTTGCTCCATCGTAACCTTGTCCTCGCAACTGTTTCAAATATTTAATTAACATGTTACATGTAAAACAAATAATAACTTGCTAAAAATAGAAGATATTTAAGATTTAATATTGAACTCTTACCTGTTGCACACTCAAGTTGTGTTCATTACATGAATAATACCGAGAAATCAATGGCAGCTTTTAGAGTAGAAGAAGATGTATTCTTTACATGAATAATACCGAGAAATTTCTCCTTTAAAACACCGAATTTGTCAACATACCTCAAAACCACAACCATTTGTTCCTTCTTCACCAATAGTAACATTATCGTTATCAGACGGAAGCTTTCTTTTTAGATAACTCCCAATTTTAGCCTACAATAAACAAACTACAAATTAGAGCCATTGCACGAAATATTTTAAATACAAATCACACAATTTCATATCACTGTTACATGATTATTAATCCTAACAATTGGTAAACAATATAACTAATATACGCAGCAAAAAAAAGACTATAAGATGATTAATCCTAACAATTGGTGAACAATATAAATAATATACGCAACAAAAAAGGACACTTCAAGTCTTCAATTCCATTAAACGCTTTTAACAAGCAAAAAAATATCTAATACTACTTCTAACATCCCAAATCAATGAATCATCATACTATCAATTTTAAACAACCAATCAAAAATAAAACTTTAAAAGATATAATAAACAATTGAATGATATATGTCGAACCTGTTTCATACTCTCCAATTTTGGATTTTACAAATTGTTAGGATAATGAATAAACTTGTTTTATTGATAAACCTATTTCATATTTGGGCTTTTGTGTTTTAATTTATTAAACTTGTTTTATCTTTGGGATTTTGTCATATTGGGGCTTTTACAAAATTTTATATTTATTTTTTTAATTGTAAGTAAACCAACTAAATAATACTAGAGCATATTTTGATGCACCGGGTGCATTTAAGATACATTTTTAAAAAATCGGTATTTTTTTCAAAAATTAATCCTATATCGAAAAATTCCATGGGTGCACGTGCACCCGCAGGCACCCCTAGCTCCGTCCCTGTTTAGATCTATGTCACACACTTAAGTATTTGAAACAAGGGTAAATCGCAAAAAAAATGTATCATAACTAAAATCAATTTGAATTTTAGGTACTCAAATTTTTTTTCTCAATATAAGATATCCAAGTTATTTTATGTGCAATGTAAGTTTTTTTTTTACTTTTCAGAAGTGATTGCCGGTCATAATATTAGCCGAAATAACTTTTAAATGCTCAATTATAATAATATATCATATTAATTAACTAATTTAGTTGAAAAAATGACTGATGCTATTTTTTAAAAAGTAAAAGAAAACCTTACATTACACAAATAAATAACTTAAATACGTTAAATTGAGAAAAACAATATTGAATACCTAAAATTTATATTAACATAATATTTTTTTGTGCCCAGAAACAAAAGAAGAAGGGTTGTTTAGTAGTTCATGTGTACACAAAGGGGTTTCAAAGATTTACGTAAATTAGTTGACGTTGACCCAACGATGCTTTTGAAGAAGAAGATATTTTGTTACTTCATGGAAGTTTAATCATTTTTAAAGTTGTTTACGTCCTACCTAGTTACAACCGAACAGCTTAGTAGACATCTTTCTTCCAAAGTTTTTAAATTACTATCGATATCATTGTATGTATCTGTATAAACTATTTAAATATTGATCAGCTAGTTAGAAAGACGTATATTATTGGATCTTAGGCCGATTGCATGACGCATGCTTTAATATTATGAGACGTGGCGCCCATACAAACCAAGCTAGGTGACGAAATGAAGATTTAATCACACATCAATAACCAATAATTTCAAATATTCATAAATATACGATATGCTAAGTTTATACAAAAATGGAACTTTGAGTTTGATGGTTAACAATAACTTTTGACAAATATATAAATGGATGTAATTTCTTTGACAGATTTAAAGATTGATTAATTTTGATAACAAACCTTTCAAGTTTGGAATCGGAAATTGAAAGGTGAAGAAGTCATTCTCTATTTGGTATGTAAAAGCTCTAAAAAAACAAGAAACTAAAATAGGAAAGTGTGTTTAAAAGCATTTACAAAAACAGCAAAGAGATTTCTTGAACATACAAAATACTTCCTAAATACTAACTCCAAACTACAAAACATTTTTTTTGAGAATTTTGTACTATAAAAAAAGAGGGGTCTCTTAATATTATCTAAGTACTCATGATTGTTTTCGTTGCAAAACACAACTCATGAACAAGAACAAGAAAGACACACTGCGTAAGATAAAAGCATTACCTATCTATGTTTTCTTGTAGAACACAATCTCTTCTTATAAAAGGAAGATACTTAGTAAAAAAACATAGTATTACATGTATTAACAATGCTTAGAAGGGTTTAAATGTGACTTAAATAATAATAAAAGATTTAATTTATTTAGTTTAAATAAAATTTAAGATTTTATATACTTATATTAGGAAACGAGTTGCTTGGTTTGCAAGCAAAACATGTAACCGTCTCATGAAATTCTAATTGTATGGGGATTATACTCTCTCGAATTTTTAAAAGAAGATGAGAGGAAAGTTAGTTCGTATATTCTTCTTTGCTCATTCTTATCTTAATAAAAATGTGACATTTGAGATTAGTGTATAGTTACTATGAGTCAAGTTCTGCTCTAGTTTCAAGGTTTGTTAGTAGTTTTTATCCAACACGTAGTGAACACATCTTTTAGAACTCGGGCTCTTTTTATTAAGACAAAAATATGCTTCATTTCTTATAAATCACGGAAAATGATTGTCATGTCTAAAATGTATGACTAAAAACATGCCTAACAATGAGATGATGACAAGTGGAAAAATAAAAAATGAAGATTTAGAGAGAGAAAATATATAAGTGATGTGTCAAATTGTTAATGGATTAGGCATGAATTTAGGCATATATGTTAGGTCTCCATATCATTGCTCTAAAATCACATAAGCAAAAAAGAACTGACCCCGATGCCTTTGCTTAAAGATAATACGAATATTCTCAACTAACATCAACATATTTAAGATCTTTAGATACTTTTATGATGCATAGGATGATAACTCTACTGGTTTATATATCAATTTTAGTATTGTACTCGGATTCGGTTTTCTCTTTTCAGATTATTTGAGTAGAGTGAGTTTTATTTCAAATGAATGCGAGCAACTTAATGTAGTATCCCCAAACCGATCCTAAAATCTTTTCTAGTCACCTTCAAATATGCACCAAATGAGTTTAAAATCATAAACCTCTTGCAAGAAGTTTACGTGACTTACCATTTTGGTAATTCGGTGATGATTTTACAAATCATTTTTCATGATATAATATAAAGACTAGCTTTGTATCCGCGTAAAACGGCTTCATTAGTTTCAGTTTTCAATCGTTTTTGTTAATTGATGTCGGTTTTAATTGTGTATTTTTTTAGAAAAAGAGTGTATTTAGTTACGTGTAAATTATGAGTAAATAAGAGAGAAAATAAATTGAATTTTTTTTTTTTTTTTTTTTTTTTTTTTTTTTTTTTTTTTTTTAATTTGAAAAGCTGTGGAGTTTATTTGATTGAGGATTGATATGGTTGGGATATGTATGACTTATGAGTGTCATCTATATTACATAAAATGGAAAAACAGTCAAAATGGAAAAGTGAAAAAGTGGAATGGTCAAATGAGAGAGGGAAAAAAATGTTAAAACTGGAATTCTTATTTATTCTCACAATTCACGCTAAAAAACCACACATAAAACTCTCCATCTCTCCATCTCCACCACTGCACGTCACCACCACCAACGAACCGACGACCCCAGAAAACAAACCACCACAACACGTCACAACCATCGATCCCCACGACCCCAGAAACTAAACAACCATCGAAACCCACCCCTCCATTGAAACGACATACCACAGAACAACCACCGAGATTAACCACCAAGATGAACCACCAAGTTTTGAGGGTTTTTTATTAATTTATGCGTAGCCGCCGCCAGATTTTGAGGTTTTTTTTCTTTTTTTTTTTTGATAGTCTTGAAGGTTTTTTTTATTGATTAATGTGTTTTTTAATACATATTTAAGTGTTTTTTTATAGATCTTTCCAGAATCTGTGTAGATGCCGTTGGAATTTGCTTAGCCGCCAGTTTTGAATGTTTTTTTTATTTATAGATCTATGTGTTTTTTTAATTGATTTATGTGTTTTTTTTATAGATCTATTTTTTTTAGTACTTATGAGTTTAAGAGGCAATAAATTCAGAAAAATAAAAGTGGCTACTTTTGTTAGAGATGGGTATACAAGCGAACAAGGTTTTAGATTTCTGCAAACCTATTTGATAAGCTTAGCTAATCACCTTCGTATGGCTTATTAGCTATAACAGCTTATTGTATTTAGGCATATCAGCTTATTGTATTAAGGTATAGCTAATTTGTAAAGGTTATGGTTTGCAACTGTTTTGATTGAATCCAATTTCGTTAAAAGGTTGTAGTTTTGGCATTTTGATTATGGATTTGAGCTGCATCGGATTTGGTTGGTCCACAATATGCAATAAGATGGCGTTGAGGATAAGTATCGTAAGTCTGGGCAAATGGTGTTGCAATATATGATGCTAATATTAGGATATAGTGCAAATAAGTATTGGCCTGACCTTGCTGTTACATGTATTATATGTGTGGCCTGTACGGAAGCTGCATCACTTTAAGAGACGAGCTGAGACTACAAGTGCTTGAAAACGCGTGCCAACAGGAAGTGCATGCAAATCTCTCATAACACCAGGTAGTACCTGCTATCCACAAATAGCCCACTTTATGTAGAAGTTTAGGTTTTTTGGTTGCTGATGTTTTATGCAGATAAGCTGTTTTTTAAATGGCTGTTTCGTTTAAAAACTGTTATATTACGAGTCTAAGACATCTAAAATTAGTAATTCCACACATCCCTCAATTTTGAAATAAGTTGTTTTGAACAACCAGTTTAGTTGTTTATTAGTGCTGAAAATGTTAGTTACTCAAGATGTTGTTTGCACTTGATGTCACTAAATTTTGGGGTTAGGTGTGTTTATTTATTAAAAGGGCAGGTTGCGCATAATGTTGCCAATTTTCACAATATCAGACTTTGGATACTCGAGATCAATTTTAAAACGAGACTCAAACTAGGCTCCAACCGACGCTTGAGCTTATTTAGACTCGATCAGTTTGAGCGGATCCTGGTATTGTTGTAATAACTTTCATAAATCATTAGCTTAGTGCTAATATTTTCCTGAATCTGCAGGGTTTTTTTGTGAAATTAGGGTGTTTGGAATTGGGATTTCGGAAGTCATTATTTAATTATTGGGGATGTTTGCGTTAGCTTATTTCTGAGGATTATGGTCTTATTTTTATATGGGAAAACTGTTTTTGAAATTTCAGTTATTGGATACTTTGACAATTGATGATAGGCCTAAGAGAGTAAGAAGTGTAGATATAACTTTTTTTTTTTTTTTTTTTTTTTTTTTTTTTTTTTTTTTTGCATAGTCATTGTGTTAGATGTTTAATGGAATGTATGTTTGTTTCAGGATTCGAAGAACGAGCTTTATTGCAGGTCATTGGAAGTGGCTATAAAGGTATAATCCCGTTCACGTTCAAAAGGTTGTTTGGTTGTTAATTTATATTAGTAAAGCTACCTTTTTTGAATGTCAGATATATTTATAGGTTCTTGGCAAAAAGTATCAGACCAAGTTACTGGAAATTATAGACTCGAGGTTTGTTTTTGCATCTTTATGCATAAATTTACGTTTGTTATATCGGGTTCTCAATTTTGCTTGGATTCACAAAAAAATCTCCGGTTCTTCTTGGTGGAAGTTGTTTGTGGCTAAATGCAGGTGGATGCTTGAAGTCAGGCAAGGGTCCTTGCCATAATCAAGAATTGATGAAGGTATGGTTTTGTTGTAAGTAGTAGTGGGAAAAACGGGCTGGTACGATGGATTGGGTAATGAGTCAATATGGGTTTTTGGGCAAAAAATGGCCAGCCTACCATCATATATATAAGATGTGTAAAAGAGGAAACATTAAAGTAAATCAAAACAATTAATCTATATAGTGAGTGGTATTTTATCTGAATGAGAAATGATAGCAAAAATATGAAGTTTTTTTATGTGATTGCTTATTAATTAAAAATTCATCTTTTATTTTTAGAAAACAGAAACATAAATACAAGCATTGTTTTTAAAAAAATAATTAGTAATGGCTTTTAATTGAAGATTAAATCTGTAGTTGTCTATATTAGTGATCAGTACACTGATTCATTTATGGCTATTATGTATGAGAGTTGTCACCCGTGTTATGGTTATGACTAGCGATAACAAGGTAATTTACCTTTTCCATTGGTGATGTAACTTCACTATAGAACCATTGTGCCAAAAGATAGGTGCTTTTGCTCACTATGAAGATTTTGTAGGCTCATTGTTCATGGCTTCTGAAACATTGCTAAACCATGTTTATTCTACTAAAACACCTGCAGTAAAGTGATATTTTTATTCACTTACTCATTGCATTTTTTTGTCACATTTTTGTTCAAAAGAAATTGGAAATGGCCGTTTTTGGGGGGGAAAAGCTCTTCTTTTCGAATTGTAACCAACTTTCATAGAAATTTGAAAAGAGCATGAATGTTTGTAATTTACAATTATGGATTATATTGGTGATATGCTTGGTTTGAAATTGCTCGAAAAGAGCCGGTTTGCCCTGAAACTTGCTGTTATAGTATCCGATTTTTTACTTATATTACCTATTAATACCACTTTCCTACTTAGCATGATCTGGAAAGGGTTCGAGAAAGCACCACTTATCGCTCCAAAATCATCCAACTCACCTGCCACCCCATCACCATCAGGTGTAGATGGGAAAAGAAATATGTCTGTTACAAGAATGTTTGTATTTTTTGTATTCATATCATGCAATGTTAATAGAAGCCACATATATTTTGTATTTATTAGTTACGTATTACTCATAAAACAACTGAATGATTTGTATTTTTGTAGTCATATGTTACATCTCTATGTTGATGGCCATGAACCTTCATTATGGATCTGATGGTACTAATATTGTTGAATCATTTATTTGTATAACATTAGGACCTTAGGTATCATTTATTTGCAATTACATTTTGATCTTTTCACGTTTCATTTTAAACGTTATACGAAACACTTACCACAATATCGCATATCGTAAATTGTCTACCGCTAGAAACCGTTGCCGCTAGGCGCGGGTACTCACCTAGTAGATTTAAAAGGGTAAATTTATGAATGACTTTTACATTTTATAAGCACAAGACAAAAATACATCTTTGAGTATACAAACTACTAAATCAGTTCTTCAACTCATTAAACTTTTATACGGAGTACAATTTAACTCCTTACACGTCACCCTTTAAGCTTAGGGTGTGTTTGTTTTTACAAAAAAACGTCTGACCGCCTCTAACGTCTTACCGGTCAGACGCGGTCAGAGGTTTTTGTTGTTTGTTTTTTCATCATAAGTCAGACACGGTCAGACGTAATAACTCTGACTCAGTAAGAGGCTGTGAACATCTCTGACTATCTCTTTAATCTTGCAAAATTTTCACCACTCCCAAGTTTGAGACCAACTTTTGTTTATCTTTCGTAAAAAGATAAAACAAAGAAAAAAAACATAGCATAAAAACAAAACAAAGATCTCATGTATTTTTTCAAAGTACTGTTAACAAAATCTTTATAGATTTAAATTAACCAATCATCGATCTTTGCTTCAAAACAAATAAAAATATCACTTTAACCATGACAACAAAACCATTACAAGAACTTGTTTTTAAAAAACGATTCTTGGTTTTGTGCCTTTGGTCTGTGGTTAAAGTTTACAAAGTTGAGCAAGAACCAAAACCTTACCCGAGACCTTTTATAAAAGATCTTAGCCGAGCCATCAAAGATAAAAAGGGTATTTGGTTTATAATAAATCATGGGTTACAAATACACTGGGTGGATATTGTTTGTTTAAACTTTGTAATTGATAAGCAAACAAGAAAACAAAAACCAATATATAAGGGTGTTCAAGAGAATAAAGATCTTGGTGATTGCGTGTTTAAGAGAGAAACAAAAGAAAAAGAAAAAAGGAGGCGTATGTTAAGTTTAGGGCAACCATTGGCTTGTGTCATATATATATATTTAGGTTTGGTAAAAGAAAAAAATTAAGGTTGTTTCACTGTTTGTGTTATTTTTTGTGTGGGCCAAATAGTGAAAAGTTAATATAATTTTGGGCCAAATATACTCACTGTATTTGGGATTTATCATTTGATCTTACATTACCCAAAATAGATAACCTAATAAAACGTGTCGATGGTTTTGAAAAATAATTTGTGTTGGTAATGACTCAAAAATATCAAAATTATCAAAGAAAAATGAGTCGCTTTGAAAAGTGTATCAAAGTGCTCGTGTATAAAAAGATAATTAAATGCTCGTCGCGATGGTATAATTATTTTTGTTTAACGATTAACAGTTTAAGATATATTTAAATTATAAAAAATAGGTGAAATATTAAAATGTTTTTAATCTCTGACATTGATTTCTTATTAGATGAAGAGTGGAGATGAGTTACTTGGCATGTGAGAACATTTTGGTATGTAATATAACCTTCCTCATAATATATACCTAAAAGAAAGACAATTAAAATCATTCAGATAATTATACAAAAACAAACAACATTATTTTAGTCAGATTCAAACTTTATAACCACATCTTACTAGTAAGATGTGGTAGTCAGATTCAGACCCAAAACATCTTATTGAAACAAACACACCCATAGTGTGGTAATGACCAACATCATTATCGTCAATGTTAAGCCACATCAACTTTTCAATTCACCATCAATATCACCACCAAACAAGTGTAATAAAACTACTAACTTACCATCAAACATACCCTGGGATATCCTATTATACCCAGCCTTAAGTTACTAAAGCACAAAATAAACGCCAACATATAAAGGTTTATATTTTAACACCTCCTTAAGTTTATTTTTATAAAACAATAACCCCTTAAACTATTAATCTATGTATTTTTACTTTACATCGTTTTACATTTTACTTATTATTAGTAACACTTTTTATTAGAAAAACATATTATTGTTAAAACTTTATTTTGTAGTTGCGTAACAAAATATTTTTGTATTCTCTACAATACGTGGGCACATAATATCCTGTTAATTAAAGTGTGTGATTCTTAACAAAACACACAGTAAGCACATATTTAGCAACTTGGCAAAATAAAAACCATATATGATCGAGAGAACTGATAAGTGTTTGATCTAAAAAAGGCATCAAGAAGCTGTCACCATATCTGGTGCGGAAGTTAAGGCCAACCGAAGACCAATATAACGTTTATCTGACTTTTGTTTATTAAAATATTGGTATTTAATAAACATTTGCATCCACGAATTAAAAAATAAAAATAAAAAAATCATAATGCCAAAATACAACTCTAATATTTAAACACATCATAAACTTAGCATGTCTTAAATAAACCCATGCATTCTTAAAATAAAAATAAAAAATACTACATGTGTACACCAAGAGTACACACTGAAAACTAACATTTAAAGGACATAAAAATATAAGAAAATATAACACTAATAACTACCTAGGGGTGTTAACGAACCGAGCTTTTATCAAGCTACTCGAGCTCGAGCTCGTTTAACTCGATTCGAGCTTGCAAGTAATCGAACTCGAGTCGAGCTCGAACACAAAATAGTTCTCGATTAGTTTCACGAGCCGAGCTTTCAAAAACTAATATTCGGCTCGGCTCGTTCGAAAACTCGTTTAGTTTCTCGAGTCGAACGAGCTATTCGAGTTAAACGAGCTAAACGAGCCAAACATTTACTTTTTAAAATAATTATTTTATATATTTTAACTAATAATGACAATTTGAATCCAAACCATACATATTATAATTATAAATATATAATAAACTTCACCTATAAGATTAGATAACTACTACACTTAGAAGTTTATGCTTCACACATGCTTGTCTTTTGCTTTTATAACTCCCTTGTTTCCTCTCTTTTGCTTCCTCCGTCCGATGTGGGATTAGAAAAAAAAAATCTCTCTTTTATTTGTAATAATAAAGAATACAAATACTACAATGAGTACATGTGTAAATAATATTAACAAACTATTACCACACTTTAAACATCTATATAATTATGTATCTGTTCCAAAACACCTATGTAATCTATGTCCCAAATATGTCCTTGCCTCTATCTCACTTGGTGTTGTTTGTGCAGGATTATTATGAGGGGCTCATTGTGGACTTTATATATTCTTGCTTATGAAGAAATCTAAAGTTGGACTGCTTGTGAAGTTTATTAGAAAGATAGAGGGGGGTCTTTGTGACTTTGGATCCTATATATCTGTGGTCCCTCTCTAGGGTTTTATCGATCAATCGTACGCAGTCTTCTCTTGACTGCTATATCACTCTCCCTCTAAATATTTATGTATTAGAATCTGTTGATCCATTTCTGTATTGTTTCTTTGATCATTTGATCTTCTTCAAGTCTTGTAACAGTTTGATTGTTATCATTCAAACTGTGCCGACTATTGTACTTTGATTCTTGAATAAAAGTGAACTTGTTGCTTTGTTTATCTGTTTGATACCATCGCACAATATCATTAGTTTATAAGTTTTTATCATACATATATCTTATGTAAGATAAAATTATCGAATCAATTTTATGTTGAATTTACTAAAATCAATTAAATATTACTTTTAAATACTTAGTCTATTAACATTCGTAATAAATAGATTTATGAACAATTAGGTAGTCTAAAAGTTGAACAAGGATTTCATCATCTAGTTGGTTCTCATAGATGTGACCTATGATCGGGGTGACATCAAAGTCTAAGAACTATTGTGTGTATATACATATAAATAAATTGTGATTTTGGTTTGACCTTTGATGCAAAACTTACAGATTCAATTTGTAGACATTGCGAGGAAAAAAAGTCTATGGATTAGAAAAGAAATGATAAAAGTTTAAGGTTTATAGGACTATAGGTATAGAATCACGATCAAATAAAAAAAAATCATAAAATGAGAAATGCGAATGGTCGCGTTGATTCATCGTTTTTATGCGTAGAAATATCTTTTTTGCTGATTCAATACAAATGTGTGCTTCACAATACCTTTTTAGTTTAGATTCACTTAAATGTGTAAATTGATTCAAAAACTTTGTCATTTAAATGATATTATGCAAGTAATATGAATTCAAATGTTAAATTCTCAAAACTTGAATCAAATATACTATGCGACCTGAGAAGTGTCACCAGGCTTAGCTCGGCTGGGTTTACATAGTTCTTGTCATTGTTGACTCGCTAACCTTTGGTATGTGGGCTTGATTCGAGCATGTGGTTAATGGACTTGGGTCACTAATAATGATACACTATCAATACTATGATTGTATATGTAATTATATTGTAACCTTTATTTTATGTCAAAATGATAAAACCACAAATATTTTAATATACAATCTCCTTAACCAGACTATTTCCAACTATCTCTGATCATTATGAATGCTTATACCATTAATGATATTTGTTGCTTGTTGTTGTAGAATAACGGTTGGCAGTGGCGGCTAAGATTTTTCTTCAAAATCTGTTGGGAAAATGATAGCTATAGAACTTGAAAATATCGATGGACGCACTGAAAAATATATTTTGCTGTAATCAAAATGATTTTTCAATGTATTTATGTCATTGTTTAGTACGTGAATAGTCGGGTTAATCACAATGAGAAAGCTGCACTCTTTACATTTCTATTATTATATTTAGTACATATATCTAAAATAGAATCAACAGTTCAGTTTTAATTTTACACTTATAGCAAATGCCCTCGCCGTCGCCGCAACGTACCTATTAGTCGTTATATGTTATAGACTATGAAAAAGATTCATAAGATACTTTTGTTTCTTTCTAATATATAATAGAATAACATAGATTTTAGTGTCTAATAACTATCTAGTACTTATTTACTATAAGCGTTATAAATATATGGTAAATATCCTAAACCTTCGTTAATAGCTACTAGCAGGGTAGCCGCGCGTTGCGGCGGCAGGTACCCTATAACTAAATTTTTGGCGAGCGGTTTTTTTAGATTATACGTTTTCCGTGATTATAACTTTACGGATGATGAGAATTTTAGATTGAAATAACTTTATGAAATCACAATACATTTCATATAAAATAGCAATGTGTATGCGCGATTGTTGTATTCGAGTGGTAGTTCTCGGAGTTGGGTTTTTAGACGTTGAGGTTATGTTGGTGACGTGAGGTATATGTGACAGAGGTTGTTTTATTTGTGATTATAGTTCACTATTGTGAAATGTGAGGATGAGTTTTAGCTCGGAGAAATAGCTGACAGTAGTCGGTTCTTGGTGGTGCTCGGCTCATGATAAACAAGCATATTTCTAGAGAAACTGAAGATTGAAGATGAGAAAGTGAAGATGGTTTTGTTTTTTAAGTTTTAAGAGTGTTGTAATTTATATGAATGTTAAAGGAATGTTACAATTTTATAGTTTAAAGAATTGAATGACATTTATTTTTTTGGTTGTTATAAGTGTATAGAATTTAAGATATTTAATTTTTTAAGTTGTTACAAGTTTATAGAATTTAATACATTTTAATTTTCTTTCTTCAACTTTAATTATGTGTATGATACAAGCTTTGTAAAACACTTCTTTCCGTTATAAGAAATTTGTTGAATCTTAGTTCTATTAATAGCATGTCCTAAATGTATTATATAGTAATATAGACATAACAATACAAAGTTAGTAAACAACATCCTTTATTTTGAATTTACCATGCTAATAAATTAATAGTTAGGCATCATATATAAATAAAAATTTTCAGTGGTATATATTTTTTCCTTATTATTCAAATATTCATTACTTGCAAAATAAAATAAGGCCTTTATATATATTACGTATGTTTCTATTTGTAAAAGAAATATACATTAGAGACAAAGTAGCTATTCCATCCCACATCGGATGAGAGAAAAATATAGCCTTCATGGGAACCTTTACAAATTCAAAAATCTATGAACCAAAGTGATTACTCTATTAGCAAACTTTCAAGGCTCTTACTTCTCTTGTTGTTGAATTTTAGTAAAAAAACTTATTGAACATAATTACGATGATCTTTAACTCAAAGTTCAAAACGGGTTTGCGCTTACAAACGAACATAATCGAGCTTAGGCTAAGTGAAAAAGTAATCGAGCTCGAGCTTATAAACGAACCTTTGGGCTTGAGTACAAATTCTTAAATAACTATACAAGCATCGAGCTCGAGCTCGAGCAATAATAAAATATACGAGCTCGAGTTCGAGCAAGATTTTAAAAATTTATTCGAGCTCGAGTCGAGCTCGAGCCGAGTATTAGTTAATCGAGCTTAGCTCGAATATGCTGAAACTCGGCTCGGCTCGAATCGTTAACACCCCTATAACTACCTATAAAATTAGAGAGATCACAAGTTTGTAATATGAGAGGTACTCCTAAAGCAAACCTTTGTTATCAAACCGAATGCTTCATTGAGCTAAAAATGAGGCGACACAAAGCATCTAATGTCACAAGGACAAGTAAATTACATAAATCGATCAATTTCCCTCAACGGCTCAACAGTTCCACATCGGAAACTCTTTGCAACAGGAGTTCTACACTTCTACATTACAATTTAATTTTTTTTTTTTTTCTTTTGTGTCTTTTTTAACGACTTTTCGTTAAAAACAATCAACAAGGAGCTCGAAAGTGATATTACAATAAGTTCATACAACAGTTTCTTGGATCACCAATCCAAACTAAACAATTCGGTTTAAAACTGTGAAGTCGTATAAAAGTTGTGCACACAATAGCTCAATTATTACCAAAGTCGTTAGGCCCAAACTCAACAACAGCCCATGTGGCTGACTCGTCTGGCTTAACTACAGGTCCACAGTAGCCGGCCCAACAGCAGGCTTACTGGGCTGTCACCCTTTACACATTCAAAAAGAAAGAGGCGCGGCTACATTCCTTGACTATGTTTGGCACATGAGATTATGAGAAGATTACAAAGAGATTATGATTATTTTTTCAAAAAGTAAACTATTTAAAAAATAATCTTTGTTTGACAGACATAACTTATAAGAGATTATTAAAAAAATATCTTTCATTATCTCTGAAAATAAAAAGTTACTTCATGTAGTTTATAAAAATAATCTCTTTTCTCAATCTTTTTCAACAACAACAACACCAGCACCATCATCAGCAACAACACCACTACCAACACAATCTATTTTTGCCAAACATACCCGATTCGGAAGATTTTCTACACTCTTAGCAACAAAATATTCAAGGTTTTTTTTCTAGAAACCATGGCCAATTATTTAGTTAGTAAATAACCAAGAAGCATTCGACAAGTTGTGAAATATAAATTCTAATAAAAAAGTTTCCTGCATGGATTCAATTTTTTGTTTTTATCAATATTGTTTTTATTTCATATTTAATATTTCAATTTGGATTTACATAGTGGTGGAAGGTGAACGTGCAATAAACTACGCCGCTAACTTTTTTGAATTACAAAAACAACATTTATAAATCTACGGGTCATAACATTATTATGCACAACGATTTTATTTGTTGCTTGATAACAAAACAAAGGCAAAAAGAGAATTGACCCTCATCTATTTGTATAGCTATCCCAGTAGCTTCGCTAAGATGCGAACAACTAGTAAATTGCTTGCTAAATGGAGGAGCGGAAAGGGGCAAAGTCAACGATGTGTTTATCATTTAGTATACCTGAATCTACATAATGAAAGCAAAATTAGTAGGGTACACAAAATTGGGAAAAAAAATAAAAAATGATTGAGACCTCGCGATTAAGAATACACTCTAACTATATTAAAGTCATTATATCTGCACCAGGTATAATGAGGGAACACATTTGATTACGATAAGTGGCGAAACCAAAAAAATAAGGAGTAGGGGCAATTTTTTTTTGGATAACAGCAATAAATTGCGAAAGAAAAAACTATGATCGTAATGATAAATTGAGTTTTTTTACTTAGAGATGAAGGATTTATAAGGCTTTAAAGTGTTAAATGTTGAGTTTTAGTATGTGGCTGGAGGCAATTTTAATTTTGAGTGGAGACATTTTTGAAAAAAAGTCAAAAGTAAAAAAATTAAAAAATAAATAAAAATTAAATAAATAAATAAAAATCTAACTTTTCTGGCTAGCCATAGAGGACACCGGCCCCCATACTTGCTACATACAGCCGTCCATGGTTACAATTAAAAACTTTAAAAATAAGAAATGTTGTCTGATTAAAATATTTTTACGTATAAAATGCAATGCAATTTATTAAATATTTAAATACTTAATTATAATTTAAATTGTTAATACAAATAAGCCGTAAAAACATTTATTTATATTTTACGATCTTCTAATGTTTTGTCGATAACAAACGTAAAATTATTTTAATGAAACAAATAAAATACATAAATGGTTTGAGCCAATAGTTTACTAACACACCTACGTTTTCACATAAAACACTAAACAAGTAAAAGTGGTTTTATAATTTAGTAATACATATGTACAACAACTAGTGTTTACATATTGGGCAAATATATACATAACTAGTATGTATCATAATGGGTAATACAATTGGTAGAAGTTTAAGTATTTGACCCATTGACCAAATACATTGAATGTTGTTGGGTAAAACCCAAAGTCCATGACCCATGCCCATAGAGCATAACCCATAACCCATTGCATGACATCATGCATAAGTCACATATAGATATTATCCATGACCCATGGTTTTAACCAATGACCAATGGACTAGATGCATTGCATCTTGTAGATACATTGTATCTACTTGGATACCCATGGTCCAATGTCTAGGACCCATGACCCATAACCCATAACCCATAACCCATGACCCATGATCCAAAACCCATGGGCAAAAGGGAGCGTCCCACGGATCCCCAGGAATACACTGGACGGATCTCTCAAGTGAGGGATCCGTGGGATCCGTGGAACAGTAGCACTTTTTCCTCTATAAATAGTGAGCCATTTCTTCATTGTCACTTACCCCTTTCACATATATCTTCTCTTTGAGTTATAAACTCTCTAACCTCAGATCCAAGTGATCTATGTATGTAGTTTTGTTTTTGTGTGATTCTCTAGGTTCCTCTTAAAGGCGAGATCACCACCTTTTGAAGTCGAGCAAGCTCAAGTCCATGAGTTGCCATGCTTAGTCATCATCAAGACCACTGAGGTTCTCTTGTTGATAGTTCTCTTCTTTCTCATTAGAAGTGTAGTGTCGAAGACATAAGTAAAAGATGTCTAAAGGGTCAAGACGAAGACATTAGTAAAAGGTGTCGAACGACCATATTGAAAGCACTTGTGAAGGGTGCTTAGAAGTCAAGGCTAAAGGCATTAGTGAAGGGTGTCTAGAAGTCAAGTCACAAGGCATTAGTGAAGGGTGCCTAGAGGTCAAGTCAAAGGCATTAGTAAAAGGTGTCTAAGATGTACATTTGATATGGTGTGTTCGATGTACAAGATAGATTTGTATTGGGTCAAAGGATATTGATATCCTTGTTGATGTTGTCATAAGGAGTGGATCTCCTTAGAGATAGGATTTGTGTAGTGTTGGGTAGTAGTTCCTCAATTGTAATGGAACTCGATATCTAACCTAATACCTGATAAAGGGTAGGCGACGTTGTGATAGGTTTGGTTCTACCTCGTGGAAGAACCCGGTATCTAGCCTTGTACCGGATAAAGAGTAGGCGATGTTGTGAAGGCTTCTCCGCCATAAGGAGTTGGTGTCGTGTAGTGTTTACGAACTCTCGAGTAGGTGACTCGGGGAGTGGAGTAGGGCAAGGAAGGTGTCCTTGTAGCCGAACCACTATAAATACTCGCGTTGTGGGTTTGTGCTTCTTACTCCTTATTCTTTCATTACATATTTATATATGCTTGTCTATCAACATCCAACACACATGTTTAAATAGATTGACATAAGTCGATCTAAATAGTTTAAAACCAAGTTTTAATCGGTAAAACTATTCAACCCCCCCCCCCCCCCTTCTAGTTTTCCACAATTGGCATCAGAGCTTCGTTACCAAGTTTCTTAGAGTATGTTGTACTTTAAAAACTTGATACGATCCATGTTTAATTGAAAACTACAAAGAAGGTCTCTTACAAAAACAAACACCATGTTTTTAAAACACTTTTGTAGGATGTTGATTAGATGACAACATTTTTTTTTACTAAATTGCACTAACCTTCCTTGTCATTTTGCTTAGTTAAAGCTCATACTTATCAAGCCATATGAATTGCTTGGTAACAAGATTAATTTCCCTAGGAAGGTATTTTAAACACGAAGGAACCAGAGTTGTCTACTGACATTTATTTTGTCATTAGTAAAGACACTCTTAAGTGCATTAGAGGTATGATTTCCTACTTATCTCTAAATAACATTAGTCTAAATAATAAGTATGCTTTCATAGGAATTTATATGATTATCTTTTCACATACTCATATATTACACGTAGCTTCGTTAGGAAACTTTTCTTGCATACGTGTTACTCTCTCGTCTAAATTCTAGGTTTATAAAATTTGTGTCTTATTTCATTTAATCCAAAAATCATATATTTCTAATAATAAAACAAAACACAAATCTCAAAAATTTCTCCTTCCCCATAAATATCCCCTCCAACGTCCACTCTATCAAACCCTCATTTTTCAAATCTTCCACTTTCAAAAATTACCTCTCATTCAAAACTTCATCTTCCTTCTCATCTCATCTCATCTCAAACCTAAACCAAGAAAGATGTTCATCATCATGGTTTACATCGCCTTCTTACTCATCGTCTTGACACTCATTGCTCTCGTGTTTCCCATGATTAAGTTTTCTTATGGAGACATGTACTTTGTGTTGTTAATCTACATTGGTGTTATATACCCAATCCTTTGTATCATTCTTAGCATTGAAATGAAATATTACTAATGTTCTAGTTTATCTAGTTTATTTTTTATAATGTGTTTGTCATTTCTTTTACTTTATATCTTTCGTATTTTGTGGTCTTGAGACACGTTAGAAACCGACAATGCATGCTAAAAGTAAATATTGGCTAAAATACATATCTTGGTATAAAACTATAAGATGCAAAAACCTATATTTTTGTCAAACCCTTTTTCTGTCACTACAGATCCACGTATCCTTGTAGTTCTACTAGCCGGATCCCTCTTGGAAGGGAACCATGAGAACCGTCCTTCTGGAAAACAGTTTCTCATGCAATATAAAAACCGTTTTCTTCCTAAAAGAAATATTCCACTAGAATGTTAAACACTAAGTGAGTTAATTATCATTGTTAATAGATATCTAGTAAAAACGTTAGGTGGTCATCTTTTGTTTTAAATCCGACTCATCTTACTCCTTTTACTTCCATAGGTCACGTCATGTCTCATGAGTATGAGTTCGATTTTTCACTCACTTATGTTGACATCCCTAACATCTCTCTAGAGCCCACCACACCTGGCAATCATGTCTGTGGATTCAATAATCTCGAAACTCGTCACTTTCATGAAGGACGTATTGTCGACACTCCTCTACAATACGAAGAAGGTATCAATACCTCTTTCCGAACCATAGGACTAGAATGCCTTCTCGGAGTCAACGAGAAAATCTGTCCAAGGTTTGTATTGGAATTCTTCCGTCAAGTTGAACTCGTTAGTAACGAGGATCGATCTCTATCTCTTTGGTTTTGGATCAAAAACCAAAAGTTTGTTTTAACCCTTGAGCAATTTGCTCACATTCTCCGAATTCCAAATCATGAACAATGTGCCTTCACTGAAGATTGGTCTCTTGATTCTCTCTTCAACTATTGTGAAGAAAATAGTCCATATTGTTCACACATACCTTCCCCTCAAGACTTGACTCGCATGCTATGCAAACCTCGACCCTATTACTCTGATCCAAACATTATCTATACACGGGATATTCGAGAAGAGTACAAGCCTCTCGCACTCATCCTGCGTGAAAATGTTTGGAGTCTTAGGGGAAATCGAGAAATCCTTCCCGCTTGTTGTGCTCACATAATGTATTGTTTGTTAACACAACAACCATACAATCTCGCCTATTTCTTCGCAAGACGAATTGTAAATCTTCAAGGCAACAAGAACAAACTAATCTCCTATGGAATATTCTTGACACACCTTTATCATCACATCATATACTTCCACCCTCAATTCCAAAGTCCGTTGTACGTACTAGTGAATAAGATGAAAGAACCTCTTAACACATCTCTCATGAAGTCTTTCTTCATCCCTGAATCGGCAAATACTCATCAACCATTTGATGATCCATCTAGCGAAAAAGCTCAAGAAACTTAGTTTCTTTTCAAAATAGGGTCAAACCTTAGTACTCATGCTTTATCATTGTAATGTAATCTCTCTCATGAAATAAAACATTTAACATTTGATGTCTCGACTATACTATCGTTCAAACTTCTTAAACACTAGCTTTGAAATATGATGAATTATGCAACCCTTGCATGCCTTTTGTAAAGGTACTGTTTTGCAGGTGACGGATCCCTCAGTTTGTGTTAGACGGATCCCTCCACTTAGGGAACCGTGGGATCCGGGCAAACAGAAATGCAGTTTCAGTCCTTATGCTTCAAACCATGTCTTTAGATTACTTCACACTAGCTAAACATAGTGCCTTAGGATCAATTAAGTCTTTCTCAAAGCTTAGCAAAGCTTCATATTCACTCATAACTCACTTAAGATCACACTCAAGGCGTTTTTCGATCTAGAGTTTCACCAAAACTCATTACTCTTCCGCTATTATACTCACACATCATTTCTCACATATCAATACATCTAGTTTTATAAATCTATCAATTTTAGCAAATTGATTTTAGTTATCCTTACCTCAAAATGGGTCAAATTCTAGTTGTTCCATTTCCTATAACTTTTAAGATATTTTCCAAAATTATCTTAAGTTACTATCTGGTCTTTAGGATCATTTAGCTCCACTTGACACTTCAAAATTTTCTAGTGTCATCCTTGGTCATCCATTGGTACTTATAAAAGTTCCATTTTTCTTCCATAAAAGGCAATCATTAGCTATATCACTCATTGCCATTGATCATTTAAGTACTCTTTCATTTAAGACACTTGGGAAGACTGAAACACTCAAGGAGGTATAGGTATTAGACTTCACAAACATCATTTTTCTCTTTTCTTAGGTGCTGAGAGCCGGATCTCTAGGATTAGCCTAGACGGATCCCTCATTGGAGGGAACCGTGGGATCCAGGTGACAGATTCATGCTAACTCTAGTTAAAACAATCATTTTCAAGCTCATCTTTCTTACTTGAATACTCCATCTCATCTTAATTAAGTCCCTAGATCAGTACAACTCTGAAGTTGACTCTTGTGCATGCTAATCATCAGATTCCAAAGGATCTTAGTAGCTTAAGTCTTGAATGCACTTGCCAAATCCTTTTCTTTATAAACCACCTTGTTAAGACTCCTAAAGTCATATCTACATCCTCATTCCCAACACTTAGAAACTTTTACAAACCTCTTTTAATCATCTCATCATGAGGAAAGCTCCTAGTGGTATCTCATCTACCAAAGAACCACCCAAGAAAATTGCTCGTGTTGTACACGAAATTTCCTCAACCGAATCATCTCCCGTTAAATCCAGAAATGGTAGGATCTCCCCTCCACCTATCAAACCAATCCCCAAAAGGATTGTTCCCACAAAACTACCAATGCCAAACACCACCATACCTCCTAAACCAAACAACCCCATTTCCACTAAACCTTCACCCTTGGTGCCTAAAGCCCTATCATTCACCACCCTACTCTCATCACCACACCTCTACAATCTAGAGGATTTACCTCCTAGGCCATCCCATCCTCCACCACCGCCAACATTCTCCTCTTTAGGAGGAATAGTGGAACAAAATTAAGGTGTTGAGTCAACACTAGCTCCGGCTTCTTTTTCTCTGTAAGATATTAGTTTTCACATACACATCAAACCATAACACAAAGTGGCGTATAAATGGAATTCTAGAGAGAGAAAGTTAGAGGTTTAGGGAACTTAGTGAGAGAAAGTGAAAAATATTATTATGAGCTCCAACTCTCTACCTTGGGAGGTAGAGAGTATTTATAGTCTTACATAAAACGCCACACATCGGGCTGTGGATCAGGCCTACAGTGGGTAAAGACCCGTCCGTCCTCCACGGTGTTACTTAACTAAATACTACTTAACATAAAGGAACTACGACTACGAGCTTTCTAATGATTACATATACTTGAGGTGACCGACTCTTTAATACCTGGAATTTCTAATTCCTAACAATCTCCCCCTAAGGGAGGTCACCTCAATCATGTACTAAAATTACATTGAATACATATAGATATTACATTAACAATTGTTCTTGCATTCTTGATGTAGTACTTTGCTCCTAAGCTCGTAGTCATTGATTCTTCACATTGCATGTTTGGTTACTCCAAGTGGAGGTCTTTTACTGATCCACGTGATAATAATTTTGAGCCAGCTTTTGAGATCATCAGCTGTCAAAAATCTCTGAGACATCCTTTGTGGTGTGGGTATCATGTGATGTTTGTGACTTTAGGACCGACATGCTCACATTCTGGATCATGATATCTTCTCATCAGAGTTGCGGAAGCTTTAGTTGATTCATGATATTGGCAGCAGCGTAGCAGAAGCATGGAGTGAAAATATCAGAGTCATTGATGCACTAATCATGATTTCTTTTGAGATGAATGTGTTAAGTGAGCATGCGGCTATGGATTGACTGTTTCATTCTGATCAGCTGCAAACGTCGGGTGTACCTGCATACAACAGTTAGCAATAAATCGCACGAAAGTGTTTTTGATCACTTTCGTTGAATTGAGGTACACGACCCACGGTTCCCCGTTGATCAGTACATGTACTGCCTGTGATCAGGTATAATTCCGAAGAATTTCCTTGACAGGGTTTCACAGCTGCTCTAGCTGTTCTCAAACCGTAACATCTCAAAGAAGACAACACGGAGTGAGTGAACCAACGAATTTTAAGTTCACTGATTGATGAAAAGAGATTTGAAAAACAATCGTGTATTGCTCAATAGAAATTGTTTTTGCAATACAACGAAGGTTTTATTGAAAATCAATTATCAATCATAAAAACACCTTTTGGTTTGAAAAATGAGTACACGGTCGATGTGCTAAAGAAAAGAGTTGTTAAGCACAAAGACCGGTTTTTCAAAGATATCCGTCAATCCATAACCTGAACCAGGATTGATTCAAGAGATTGAATCGCCCCATTGTTTCTGTTCAGTTGTCACATGGTTGATCTATATAATAGATCTCACATGCCACCTACCAGGAGCTTGTTTGATGTTGGCTCCAGAAGGCTTTCCATCTTCATGGTGAATATGTAAACACATCACTCAGATGTTCTGGAAATACCACAAGGATAATGCGTAGGACTCAAGATATAGTCTCTCTTTCCACATTGTGTGAAACAGAGAGTCTTCATTGAAAGTGTCCTAATGAGATTTATTGATGATCTCGTGGCTCTAGACTCAATTTTGTGCATATTTGGATCATGTGCCGGAGACTAGGGAGAGGGTCTCCTTCTTCAATATCAACAATCTCTAAGAGAAAGTCGATAGATAATGTCGGTTCCCCGTGAGAATGAAACAAGTCCTTTTAAGAGGAACTTGAGTGGTTTGAAAAGTTGAAGTGCAGTGCGTCACTGGGTCCATGACGTCTTGTCTTCAATACCGATGTTACCATCAGTAGCATATGAATTGAACCCGGTATCTGCCCTAAGGTTGAATAAATGGAGGGCTATTTGTTTTCACCCTTTCTTTCATTCAATTCTTTTTAATTCTTCAACCCCTTCAGTGCTTACCGAGACTTCATAGCTAGAACCTTGTTGGGTTTGTTCCAATACTAGCTCAGTCTCAGTCCGCACTCTTCCCATATCTCATTTTTCTCCTTTTATCATAATACCTAAGAACTCTATACTAACTAGTGGATAGTCCCTGGGTAGATCCCTCCGGTTCTGGCAGATCATGGGAACAAAAACCTAACCTTATCATCCTTATATCACCATACATAAAGTAAAGTTGGTCGGTCTTTTTTTTGGTATTGTTCATCTGCCATATGGAACCAATTGAAAACCATTTGAAAATCAATTCAGATACTTATGATATATTATCAAAGCATTTTGTACCTGAAATTGTTTTTGATAATTTTAGAACGAGAACTCCCCCTCTACATGTGCATCAAGTATTAGAAAATGTTTTACACACGGAGGCAAGAGAAAGAATTAACTTCTTTGATTACCATTTTCTAAAAGATATCAACATCACTTCCCAAATCGAATCAGGTAGATAGAGCATTTTAGGGGAAGGATGAGGTTTTCATGATTTTGCTCCCCCTCAATATGTGCATCTAAGTTTGAAAAGAGTTTTGCACATAATAGAGGAAACCTGCACATTGAGAAAAATGATCACATTTCAAATCATAGGTTTAAGATAGATGCTCCCCCTCAACATGTGCATGGAAAATTTGAAATCGTTTGTCACATGTGGGAAGGATAGCATGTACATCCTTATAAAACCATTTACCGAATTATCAGTTTAAATCCAATTTAAATCACACATTCTCCCCCGATCACAATTATCAAATCATTTGAGATTTGTGATCTCTTATTGATTTAAATTGATTTTGAAAGCTTTTAAGGGGAATTGTGACTTGATTATGAAAGCGTTTTAGCTGATAAGGATCGGATTTTAAGACTTTAAACTCCATTGATAAAACATGCATGTACATCTTTTGAAAACAATTTAATGCCAAATAACTTTTTAATTTAATTGAAATCATTCTCCCCCTCAATCAATGACATAGGTTGTTGATTGAGAGATAGAGATTTTAACAAATAAGTCCTGATGATTATCAAAAATATAGACCGAGTTATTTTTCACAATATTTAGTTTTCAGCAGATAAATGTTTATAGAATCAGAGCATGGAATTTTGAAAGCATGATAAAACATGGCTCTGTTCTTTCTTTTAAAACCGGGTTATTGCCTGAAAATGACAATAAACCATTGTTTCTCTTTCTCTCAAAAATATATATATATATATATATATATATATATATATATATATATATATATATATATATATATATATATATATATATATATATATATATATATATATATATATTTTTTTTTTTTTAAGAATTCGAACAACATCTAAAGTCCCGTGTCATTCTTTGAATGACAGCACAAAGACTGTAGATATTGTCGAACCGAGAAAAAGCATAACAAATTGACAATATTTTTTGAAGATTTTTCGAATTTTTTCAGATTTTATGGATTTTGAAGGTTTTATATTTTTCTATTTGATTTTTGAAGGTTATATATATATATATATATATATATATATATATATATATATATATATATATATATATATATATATATATATATATATATATATATATATATATATATTTTTTTTTCAAATAAATATATACAAGAGATAGATGAAGATAGACCTTTACTCCTCGTCTTCCTCCTGAAGACGTTTGAGTGTTTCTGGTTGAAGGCTTTTCAAGCCAAGTCGTGGAAGAATAAACTCAAAACGTTCTCTTGGAAGAGCTTTGGTGAAGATGTCTGCTAACTGATATTCAGACCTCACAAAATAGAGTTCCACCACACCTTTTTCCACTTGTTCCCTGATGAAATGATGTCGAATGTCGATATGCTTTGCTCTTGAGTGTTGAAAGTTGTTGCATGAGAGAGCAATAGCACTTTTATTATCACAGTACAGAGGGATTTTGTTGAATTCAAAGCCATAGTCAGATAATTGAGATCTCATCCATAAGATTTGAGCACAACAAGATGACATGGCTATGTATTCAGCCTCTGTAGAGGAAATAGAAGTACTCATTTGCTTCTTTGAGGACCAGCTAACAAGCTTATCACCCAAAAACTGAGCACCTCCAGATGTACTTCGACGAGTATCTTGACACCCTGCATGATCAGCATCTGCATAGGCTGTTAGTGACATACCGGTGTCCTTCGGGTACCAAAGACCCATATTGATGGTTCCTTGGAGGTACCGAAAGACCCGTTTAACCGCTTCAAGGTGCTTTTTAGTAGGCTTAGCCTAGTATCTAGCACACATGCAAACAGCAAACAAGATGTCTGGTCTACTAGCAGTGAGGTACATCAGGGATCCAATCATACTACGATATTTCGTTTGGTCAATCATGATCCCTGAGTGGTCCTAATCTAGTTTGGTTCGATCAATCATGGGGGTGTCAACAGGGTCACTTGAATCAAATCCAAATTTCTTTAAGATCTATGTTGCATATTTAGATTGATTTATGAAAATGCCTCCGGGACTTTGTGAAATTTGTAATCCCAAGAAAAATGACATTTGTCCCATCATTGACATTTGAAATTTTGATCTCATTTCATTTGAAAAACGATCACATTCCATTGGGTCTATCGAGGCAAAAATAATATCATCAACATAAATTTAAACATGAATTAAATGTTTGCCTGACTTCCTGGTGAACAATGTTGGATCAACTGATCCTTTGCTAAATCCGGTAGATAGAAGAAACTTTGACAGTGTATCATACCATGCCCTTGGAGCTTGCTTTAAACTGTAAAGAGCCTTCTTCAAACGATAAACGTGAGTAGGATGCTCTTGATTCACAAATCCTTCAGGTTGGCTGACATAGACGACTTCTTTAAGATCTCCGTTCAGAAATGCCGTCTTCACATCCATCTGATAGACTACCATGTTCTTACTAGCAGCATTAGCTAGAAAGATTCTGATTGCCTCGATTCGAGCAACTGGAGCAAAAGATTCTTCAAAGTCAATACCCTCCTCTTGACGGTATCCTTTAGCAACTAATCGAGCCTTGTTCTTTAATACATCACCATGCTCATCTAGTTTCACTTTGAAGATCCATTTTAGAGCAATAATCATAGCACAGTCTGGAGCATGTACTAACTCCCATACATCTAGTCGATCAAACTCATGAATTTCATCTTGCATAGCATTGAACCAACTGTCTTCGTTCATGGCAGTTTTAACATCCTTTGGTTCGATCTTTGAGAGTACGGAGTTGAAGAAACACCATAAGGCATCGGTTGCAAGTTGTTTCCGTGTTGATACAGGACGAGAGGGATTTCCAATGATGTTGTCTAATGGATGATCGTGAGTCCATTTTCTGAGGTGTTCATGTGGTAGTTGTTGAGGGACTGAAGTAGCCGAGTCGATGTCTCCTGAGGAAGATGGTTCTGAAGAAGATTCAGGAGCAAATATGTTTTCGAATGGAGCATCTTCAGGAGCCGCAAAGGGATTAACTTCATCATTGATGCCAGAAACATTTCCATGATGTACATTCGAAGAATGATGATTTGTTGATGAGACTGAAGGATCAGCAGCAGGCGCTTCTTGACTTAAAGATATTGAGACTGAGGGATTAACTTCATTCACAGGAATATGAGCAGCCTCTGTTGTAGGAATCGACACCTCATTAGTACTTGGATCATAAAGTTCATCAAACATAGGATCAAAAAGTTTCTTTAAATCATCTTCAGATGGAGGTACATATGGAGTTTCCTGAGAAGTGTTTGGAACAAGGGATGAACCAATGGGACTGTTTTGAAGTGTGGGTCCAGAACTGAGTTGTCCAGGAGCCATTTGACCGGTCAGCTCATCAAACGTAACGTGAATTGTTTCCATGATATTTCGGGTTCTTTTGTTGTAGATTCAGTATCCCTTTTTGTTTGGTGCATATCCTACAAATACTCCAATGTCAGCTTTAGCCCTAAGTTTGCCTAAGTCTTGACCCTCATTAGTTGGATAACACAATACACCAAACACACGAAGGAAAGAGAGATTAGGTTTTCTGTTGTGGACAAGTTCATATGGAGTTTTTCCATGAACAGTGTGAATCAGGGAACGATTTTGTGTGTAGCATGCAGTGGCAATTGCTTCAGCCCAGAGAAAAATTGGAACCTTTGAGTAAATCCGCATTGTTCTAGCGGCTTCAACAAGAGTTCGATTTCGTCTTTCAACTACACCGTTCTGTTGAGGAGTTCGTGGAACACTTCTTTGATGGCTGATTCCAACGCTTTCATAGAATTCACTAAGTTGTTTGTTGACAAACTCAGTTCCATTGTCTGTTCTGATAATTCTGACGGTTTTGTTAAGTCGAACCTGCAGCTGTTTGATGAGTTTGATGATGATATCAGGAGTTTCATCCTTTGTCCTTAAGAACTTGACCCAGGTGAATCTAGAGTAATCATCAACCACAACTAACACATATTTCTTCCCAAAGATATTCTGCACCCTCATTGGTCCACATAAATCCATATGAATCATATGAAGAACTTCTGTGACAGATTTAGTAGGTTTGGGTTTATGGGCATACTTCTTGCTTTTTCCCAATTGACATGCTGAACAAAGATGATCCTTTTCGTACTTGAGTCTAGGTAAACCTACAACTAAGTCCTTTCTGGTGAGATCATTGATGGTGCCGAAGTTCAGGTGATTGAGACGACGATGCCATAACCATGACTTTGTTTTAGAAGCCTTTGACAGCAAGCAAATTGGAGAAGACTTCATCATATCATCGATGGAGATGGTGTATAGATTTGAACCACGTGAACCTCTTAAAAGTTCCTTACCATCAAGTTCTCTAACGAAGCAGGTATGTTTTCTGAAGGCTACTTCTAGATCAGAATCGCAGAATTGACCAACAGAGAACAAGTTGTGACCAAGACCTTCTACATAGTAAACTCTGGAGATAACACTTTTGCCAACAACATAGTCTCCATAACCCATAATAGCACCAAAGTGATCATTCCCGAATCTAACAGTCCCGATGAATTTGCTCACGAAGTTCATGAGCCGTGACCGGTCGCCAGTCATATGCTTGGAACAGCCTGAGTCCAGGTACCACAGAACGATTTGAATGATCTGCAGTTGAACACAGACAAGAATGGATAACTGGATAATTGGGATCCCCATGCAAGAATGGGTTCCATTTGGTTAGTAACAATGGTTGGAACACCCACATCAGAAATAGAAGCATTCATATCAGAAAATGAGGCAATGGAATCATTGTGAATAGATGCAGTACTAGTGTCTGTATTAGCCCTGTTCACAGTGTGATCACTTCTTAAGGGAATAGTTCTACCAGTAGGCATCCATTTTCTAGTGGACATTATCTGATTAGTCTTATGACCAACAGGTATCCAATAATAGCCTATTTTACTGAATGTTCTTCCTGTGGGTTTCCACTGTTTTCTAACTTTCTTTCGTTTTTGCCTTTTAGCCTTCTTAGCATGAATTTTAGCATTAACAATATTAACTGGACAATTAACATCATTAGGCAGAACATTAACACCACATTCATGATTAGAGACAGAATTCAAGCAGACATCAATACAAGGTTTGCAAATAGTATCAGAATTCAAATTAATTACAGTACGCCTATGGCTAATACTAGAATCAACACGATTCGTTTTATTCGATTCAAACTTAAAGTTCCTAGATTGTTCTTCTACTCTTTTCCAGTGCACATTCTTAGCTTGCGAGGTCCTATCATTCCTTGTATTGTCTTGAGACTTTGACCTGCTCCCTTTAATGTCACTGATTACTCCTGTAGAGGGAATGGGAACATTAGTTGGTTTTACTACTCTTTGCATCACCTGTTTAGATGTGCTGGGATCTGAACTACATGCAGGCACACTAAGGTTCACTTTCTTAAAATTGACAGATCTGGAATCTGAACTACTTAAAGGCACACTACGGTTCACATTCAAAACATTGGGAATCGAATGAATATCATACTTGGCATTAGGCATTGAGCATGGAATCAAAGGATTAACTCTCTCACCTAATGACTTTGGGCATATTGTGATCAAGCATTCTAAGATTTCTTGAGATCGTTTGGCATATAAGCATGCATGTCCAATTGCATTATCATGAGGTTTCTCTAACTTATCCTCTTCAACAATCTCACGCAGACATTCTAGGCAATCCTTAAGGGATGAGAAGTATGTTTGAACGGCAAGTTTGTTGTTCCTGAGATGAGGAGGGACATATTTCACAGACAAAGCATATTTATTACAAGAGTGAACCTTTGATACACCATTCTCCCCATTGGTCATAGGCATTTTCCCTTTTACCTGACTCTTCAGATTCTCAATTTCCTTTTGCAATGAAGCTATTTGTTCGTTATTTTTGTTACGAGTGACCTTTATTGATTCAAATAACTCATTGAAATGATGTTTAACTTTTTCATTTTCTTCTAGAAAACTTTCATTTTCCTTTTGTAATGCATTTACTAGGTTTTGAAGATGAAACGTTTGAGAATTCTAAGAGTCTAAAGGAGGAGGCATTTGGGAGCCTGTCATATTGTTCGTTTGACCCTTTAATTGAGAGATTTGGGCTTTCAACTTTCTGATCGTGTTGCAATGAGCTTGAATCTGTTCATCACATTTGTTAATTTGAAAAACTGCATCAAACTCTGGAGCATCTGAGGATGTCTTGATATTTGAAGTTTTGACATTTTCTTTAAGATGTTGATATTTTAGTTGTAAATTAAAATGCTCAACTTCTAGTTTAGAAAAATGTTTAACCAAATTGTCGTGATCATCCAGTTCAATTTTCTCGTTTAGTTTAGAATTAGTTTTTTCAAGCTCAATGACACGATCATGGGAGACTTTCAGGGCAACAGATAGTTCATGAAATTGGGAAGCATTAATAGAGCAATTTGAAGCAGTGAAAAACATATCTTGAGCAACACATTCAGTGATAAGAGTCTCATTTAATGTATGCAAGTTCTTCCTCTCAATCTCATTATATCTTAGTGCATGCTCATAGTCACTCACTTCAACTATCATTGCATCAAATTCCTTTTCCATTCCCATAATATCAGTTTCTATCCCTTTTTAAGACTCTCAAAGTGATCTTTTAGAAGTTTAAAGAAAGGCATGACCTCAGTTAAGTAACATTCTTTCATTTGCTCAAAACCCCTTTCTCCTTCAGTTATACCAGTGGGTGTGATCCTTTTCTTGCAAGTTTTCTCAAAATCAACAAATAGTTGAAATATAACATATTGGATAATTAAGGTCTTGCTTTTAGTGGCAATTGTTCTCGGAACAAGATGCATTGGTGTATTAGGAGGATACACAGTCGCTCTAGGCATTTTCCAAAGGGGAGGGTTTGTTTCAACAATATTTTCAGCTTTCTGCTTATCTAAATCCATTTTCCAGAAGACTTGTTCGGGAGTCAACAATGTCTGAGGCTTAAACTTGTTCAAGGAAATCCAGTTTTCCTTCTTGTAGTCATGGGGAGTGATAATAACTTTTTTCTCTTTGCATTTAGGATCATTTAGTTTCTTATTCATCTTCTCCCTAGTGATTTCATCTAATTTCTTATCATCCTCAGTGCACTCAACGCAACTAGGTTTTTGTCTAGGTTTAAGAATCTCATTGCCATCATAGATAACACTTTGAGCTGCTTTTCCTATCTTTCCGTACTCAGGGTTGGGTTTATCTATAATGGGAACACTATGCTTATCGCTTAGAACTCTATGCTTAGTGATCATGTGAGCAGTCTGAATGGTGTTTCCTTGTATGTACAACTTGTTTTCAAGTTTGTTTTTCAAAGTTTTCAGATTAGAAAAATCTCTCAAGAGTTTTGATTCCTTTGCATTAAATTCTTGCTTAAGCATTTTCACATTTTCACATTTTCTTGAAGTTCTTGTTTTTGCTTAGCTGTTTTAGAAAGCTTTTCTTGCAAGGAATTTAATTCTTGTTTCAATACTTCTTCTCTAAAATTACTTTTTCTAATGAGTGTACGCACTTGGTCATCCATTTCCTGCTCACGAGTGGTCAACTCAAATTTTGCACGTTGTTCATAAATAGCAACACGTTCTTTATAGGCATTTAGTTTAGAAATTACAGAATCATCAGGGGCACATGCAGTGTATTCATCAAAAACATAGTCATTGTTGACTGCAGAAGATGCATCACTTGGTACAACTTCACTTTCACTTTGTTTCACGTATTGATCATATGGGACAATATCGATATTACCCATATTTTCAACATTTGATTCAATAGTTTCAGTTGATTGTACTTTGTCATGCATCTGTTGCACATCAGCATCATCGTATAGTTTTAATACCTCTGAGATGAGTTTGTCTTTGGATGGGCCAGCTTGTGGTGAAGAAGAGACCTTGGGAGAAACCATTGGAGAAATGCTAGCCATAAAAATTGTGTGTGCAGTAGGTCCATCATCCACATCAGAGTCGTATGCATCACAATCAGTGACTTGAAAAGCATTATGATGATTGTGACCTATCTCCTGAATAGGCTGCTCATCCACATCTGCATCATAGGTCTTGGCATTGCCCTCAGCTAGAAACAGCAATTCCTCTTCATCCAAAGCAGCACCATTATCCTGAGCATGTACAAGCAGCATCTTATCTCTGAAGTAATCAGCATTCTGTGGACGCTTTGGAGATGTGCAGTTCCTTGCAATGTGTCCCTCACCACCACAGTTATAACATTTGATCGGCTTAGCTTGACCTTGATTACCATTCCTTCCTCGATTCTGATTACCAACATAACCTCTTCCAGCTCCACCTCTTCCCTGATCATACTGTCTTTCCTGAACTGGTTGCACCACGATCCTCCCATCTTTAACAGTAGCTTGATTGTGTGGGTTAGATGTTGTTCTGAGGTTGTTGTTGGTTTGTGGGAGAGAATTCATGTTTTGACTAATCAGAAGAGCTAGTTGATTAATGAAGTTACCCACGTGTGCATCAGCATAAGCTTGTTTGAACATAGGATCAGGAATGAGTTTGTGATTACCATTACCCAAGGGTATGACTTGTGAGGCTTTGGTTGTGATTCCGATGTTTGAGTAGAAGGCAGTTGAGTCATTAGACGAGCTTGACTCTCCCTGGTTGGTTTTAAACTGATTATGAATCATTTTTTCAAACATAGCATGTCTCTCATTCTGAAGGAGGAAGGCATAGAGTTGCTCATAGTTTGTATTCTTCAATCCTTTAGTGAGCTTCACAGAGGTGACAAACTTGTGCCATTCGGGATTCATGTTGTTCACAAATTTTGAGTTCAGCTGAATATTAGGCATATTCATTCTGATGTTCCTCATATCATTCACCAACTTATGAAATCTCACATAGTACTCATAGACACTCTCATCTGGTTTCATCTTGAAGTGTTCAAATTCATCATAGAGTTGTGATTCTCTGTCTTCCATAGTTAATTCAGAACCTGAGATAAGCATCTTGACATTATCCCATACTGCCTTTGCTTCGGTGTTGTGATTGATCAGCTTGTAGATGTCTTTAGGAAGACCTTGAAGAACAATGTTAGAAGCCCTGATATCTGCATCAAATCTCTTTTTCTCCTTATCATCAAGCTCATCATACATTTTAGGTCTGTCCATTCCGTAAATAGGAGTTCCATCTTCATTAGTATCAAGTATATCTCTAGTCGTCTCAACTCGATACGGTCCTTCATCAATGGATTTGAGAATGTTGACACCATTTTCCTTTCCAAGGCAGTACAATCTGATTCGTTGAGCCCAAGAATCGTAGTCAGTTCTGTCAAGCATGGGTGGACGAGTATCTGAACCAGCTGCTTGAACATCCTCGGCAATAGTGGAGATGATAGTAGGAACGTTGGTAGACATGTTAACAGATTATACGGGATTTTATAACTCTATGATTAAACCGGGAAATAGATTCTTTCACGGGATTTTACTAAATCAAGAGAAAAACCGTAAACAATCACCCAAGTCGCTAGAAGATAATGCACCAAGTCGCTAACACCTAATTCGCTACACCCCAAGTCGCTAAAGTCCCAAGTCGCTAGACAAATGCAAGTCGCTAAGTAGTAACTCGCTAAGCCTCAAGTCGCTAGCAAAATTTTGGCAGCAATTCGCTACTCAAGTCGCTAAAGATTCAAGTCGCTAAAGAGCAACTCGCTACAGACCAAGTCGCTACCACCAAGTCGCTACCCGTAGTGGAGAGTCCACTACTTGTACTGTTAATCGCTAGGTCTAAGTCGCTAGCTCCAAAACTGTAACTCGCTACAAAATTGTGAAGCAAGTCGCTACGAAGAAAGAAATCCGTATATCAAGTCGCTAGCAAGAAAAACCACATAAACATCACTTTTCAATCCAAAAACACCCCAACCAAGATGATTCAAGCTTACCAAATGAAAACCTAAACACTTGTGATGATTCTAAACATAAAAGTACTAACAAAATCCAAGCTTTAACACAAGAAATCAACCAAATGATGCACAAACCACTAAACTTTTTCAAACTCAAAAAACCACCTAAAAACCACTAAAAATCCAAAGATGTGCAAGATATGATCTAACCATGGCTCTTGATACCAATTGTAAGATATTAGTTTTCACATACACATCAAACCATAACACAAAGTGGCGTATAAATGGAATTCTAGAGAGATAAAGTTAGAGGTTTAGGGAACTTAGTGAGAGAAAGTGAAAAATATTATTATGAGCTCCAACTCTCTACCTTGGGAGGTAGAGAGTATTTATAGTCTTAGATAAAACGCCACACATCGGGCTGTGGATCAGGCATACAGTGGGTAAAGACCCGTCCGTCCTCCACGGTGTTACTTAACTAAATACTACTTAACATAAAGGAACTACGACTACGAGCTTTCTAATGATTACATATACTTGAGGTGACCGACTCTTTAATACCTGGAATTTCTAATTCCTAACATTCTCCGTCACCATCAAATAATCCCTTTTAGATTATGAGAAATCATCAAAGTCAACCACCCGACCACATGGAAGTTGACACCTCTCTACCACCACCATCATTCTTAGTTGAGCCATCCTCGAATGGGCCTCCGCCAATCCCTCCTTCTTTTGAGGCTCCTCAACCCTCTTCACTTGATCCTTCACATCAAGTCATTTCCTTTCTACCATCACCACTACCGAGCCATGACAAAGATTGTTATCATTGTCAACATGTTGAAAGTTTGATACATGAAGTACGTGAAGATCAACGTTTCATGTTTTATCACCTCCTCGAACGTTTCGACGAGATCAAACCTAAACAAACTTGAGCTAGAGAATTCAAGTGGTGTCCTAGTATCAAGCGCGACTTAGATAGTCTAGTACTCCAAAGTCATGTATTATTCATTTTCTTAGTTTTAGAATCATGTACATTATATCTCTAATTTTATTAAATGAAATTATATGATATTTGCTACATTGTTCTGAGTATATGCTTATTGTTCTAATACATATCTCACTTTGATGCTAACGTCATTTGTTACATCACCTTTGCTATATCTTGTTTACAGACAGACAGATCCCTATGTTTTGCCTAGACGGATCCCTCCATGGATGGAACCGTGGGATCCGTGCAACAGAAGACTAGTTTTCTACTAACTTGAGTCTTATTTGCAGGAAATTATATAACAACCCGTAAAATTTGAAAAAAAAATTTAACAATAAATTATAGCATTTATTTCCTAAGTTCCACTCCTGGATTTTTCCGATTTTATCTGAATCAAAAACTATAGATTTCCTCGTAAAACATAAAAACGGACACTCAATGCATACCGACGCCGTTGGTCTAACAACAAAATGATTAAAGATTTAATCTTTACATAATAAAGACACCGTAGTATTTCGCCTTCAAAAACATTTCTAAAAGGCTATGTGTATTTAAACACCAACAAATTAGTATCCAAACACCAGCATCATCGTTTCATCATTTTAGTTCTTTTTTGTGGGGTCATTGATAAAAAAAATCGTATTTATTAATCCTATAAACCCAAAATTGTATTAAAATATAAATATAAACTGGTACAAATATCTTAATCATCTTTTATCTCTTTTTTTTTACCTCATCATATCTCATCTTCTTCTACCTCTCAAACTAGTATCACCCAATCTTCTTTTATCTCTCTACTATTAATACAACCAACCAAGTCTAATGGGTTATGATATATCGGTAACGGCGGCGGCGGCGATTCCAACAGTCCACAACTAAGTCAAGTAGGGTTTTGTTAGGGGTTTAGTGGCAAAGCCGGTTGTGGTGTTCAAACACTATACTAATAGTCCACAACTCCAGATCTAGATCCCTTTTGATTCGGTGTTTTGCCGGAATTTATGGTGTTTTCCGGTTGTGCGTTTTAGATTTTTTAAGAGAGAGAGAGAGAGAGTTTGAGATTTCTGAATATGTGAGAGAGAGAGAGTGGTGATTTATGTGTGAGAGAAAAGGTATATTTATTTAAGATTTTTTCATTTCCTCAGTTGGCTAGCTGTTTAATTTTAAGAAGATTTTGTTTGGTGAACTTACCATGTATAAAGTGGGACCCATTCTGCAGTATGCATCGGGAGAAGAAAAAATTTCTTGACGGTGTGTAAACCATAACACCCTTCTAAAAATATGAAATTTTAAAGGTTCGACGGGACACAAGGTACACGCAATACCCTAATTAACAATAAAACAAAACCCTTCCTCTTTTAATACCACCACCTAACCGCCCCTATTATACATTCTTTTTATTTTATTTTTATTTTTCGGTTTCCCCAAAACAAAAGATAGATGCATCACTATCATCCCTCTTTCACTGCTCCTTGATATCATCAACCTTTATCTCAAGTCACTATCCTTGTTATATCCCTTCCCTCCTTTTTACATGGTACATCACGAGATATCCTAGGAGATGAAATCGGATAGCGATTTTTTCTAGGATTGCATCTTCACGAGTCTACCATCAATGAAAGAAAGGTCAAAGTTCCTTCTTCTTCCTCTATATAAGTTGCTCTCCTCCCCTTCTCCTGCTAGGCTGCTACTTACTAGCCGCCACCTACAACACAACCAACATCCGGCCACCTTTCATGCCGCCTCCGCCTCCACTCTCACACTCTCAACTCACATACACTCATACTTTAAAACTTACAAACACTTTTCCTTGTGACTGCCGAGAAGAAAGAAGAAAAGGTTTTGCAAAAGGGTTGAGCAAGCTTAGAGTATACGACTTATATATCGGACGACAAGGAGAAAATGGGTTGTGTTTATATAAGTGACGGGGTGTTAATCTTGGAAGCTAGAATCGGGTTTACTTAGATCTTGTTTATCCACTCTCAATCTCACACTCACAAGCTTTGTAAGCTACTCAAACTCATCTTCATTCCACATTCACATGTTAATATTCATAATTTCATACAGACACAACATATATTCTTTTTTATGAACATGCAAAATGTGCATATTTAAAACAACATGATAACGTCACAAATATTTGGCTATTATGAACTAGAAGAGTTTAAAAAGATGTCATCTTGCTTATGTGATAGTTTGAACGTAAAACTTGAGTCTTGGCTCCATCTTGGATTAATGCTCATCTCAGTTTGTTGGCTTAGTCCGTGTTTATTTCGGTTTTGTACTCGTCTTTGAACTCATTCTACTCGCTATATATATGCATACTCGACACACACATAGCTATAAGAGTTAAACTCAGGAGATATTGGCTTGTTGTTGTTTCTAAACCATGTCGGGTTCATAAGTGGAGCACAACACGAGAACCGGGTCGTTTGGTCTACTTGACGTTAAAGGAGTTTTGTTCGAAGTGCTTATAGTATAAACACTTACGCTCAGTTCTCGAGTTTTTAGGGAAGGGAAATGGAAAAGAATAGGAAAGGGAAAGGAAATGGAAAAGGAAAGTAAGTGTTAGTTGTTATGTTCTTGAGATAGAGGAAAGGAAAAGAAAAGTAATCATAATCATGTTCTTGAGTGAGAGGAAAAGGAAAATAACCTGGTCAAATTACATACATGCCCTTTAATTATTAATGTCAAATGTTTTAAAAAGGGTATATTAGTCTTTACACAACATATGGTTCTGTTTCCTTTCCCCTTCCTCCCAAAAGTGGGAGGAAGATTTACTTATAAAATCTTCCTCTCTATTTCCTTTCCGTTTCCCTTTCCTCCTTTAAAAAAGACTCAAGAACACAAAAACTTTCCGTTTCCTTTAATTTCCTCTTCCGTTTCAACTCGAGAACTGAGCGTTAATATGGACAAGATGTGAGATTGTTTCCCGTCTCACTTACCCCTCAAATGTGCATCGGAAAGCACCAAACCAAACAAGTTCAAACATACGTCAACACAAACCCGTAAAGCCCAACAACCACTTGAATTGCTTGTTTTCGACTTATACATATTCGGATTATTTTGTACTTAATCGATCCCAACTCATAAATCAAGTTCTTGTTAGAAACAGTTGAGCTTGATAACGTTTTCATGAAACTCGTTTTAGAAGCTAAGTTCGAAAACTCAAAACACAAAATCATAACACACTGTTAATAAAAATTTCAAATGGAATCACAGGTTAACAATCATTAAATAATAAATGTTGCATGGTATAACATAAAGGAACATCTAGTCCACTGGTTTGTTGCTCACTTCTGTTCTTACAGACTTATGTTCGAACCCAGTTGTTGTCATTTTTGGGTTTTATTTTTTTAAAAAATTACATCAGCCCAACTAGTGATTTAAAGTTATAAACACGAGTTTTACAACTTTAGCCCCTCAACTTCGAATCATCTGACACTTTTCTTAAGAATTTTTATAAGATTGAAACTTATATAATTTTCGACAACTTTAGTCCTCCAACTTTGAACAACTTGTCACTTCCGCTTAAAACTTTACAAGTTTAAAACTTATATTAAAACTTTACACTTCAGCCCTCTAGTTAATACTTTGACACTCTTCACTTTAAAACTTTTATAAGTTTGATAAACTTATACATTTTACCACTTTTTCGTTTGAGTAAATATATTTAACGCATATCTTTTGACGACTTCATCCCCGTAAACTATAAATACTATATTTGTCCAAATATATATTACTTAACCACAACTCCGATAAATATATATTGTAAATATATTTTCACACCTCGAAATCTAACAAATTTAATAAATACAATTCGATTTGTATTTATTTCCCACTTCGATAACACTTGAGCCAATATTCGAGCCAAATTTTATACAAACGTTTCCTTTACGTTTTCCCACGTCAATTCCAAGAACCAATACTTAAGAAATGTTTTCACAACTACATTTTTATGAACGTCGATAATCAAATTAACTCATGAAACGTCTACACAAGCTACGTAACACAAACACATGAGAAGGTGTTTGAAAACATTTTTTTAACTTTAAGCATTACCACACAAGTTAAAACGATACAAGTGTCTCACAACAAATCATTTTTCCAAACATACCCATTTATGGTCATCAACGGGATATAGTATCTGAGACTTGCCATATTATATATAGGTTTCGTGTTGAAGCCGGTGTCATATCGTACTTACTATTGTTGTGCATTTCCTATCGTATCACTAAGGTGAGTTCATAACCTCACTTTTACTCTTTTAACTGTTTTATAAACTCTTTGGGGGAGATACATGCTAAAAACTAGAACACAAGTCTTTTCTTAAAAGGTATGCTTGCCTGATTATTCTTATTATAGCCTAAGTTGCCAGCCAAAAGTCCCCTTCATCATGAACCATTAATCACTTGCGAGTGAGCGCTAATATTGTGGATAGTACTATGGGAATTGACGACCCCGACTCGGTTATCGGAAATAACCGGGGCGCACCATATTTGATTATCTCTATGTAATTGGCTATTACATCTAGGGGCAATTTTATTACTTACAATAGTAATTAGGTGTATGCAGTTAGTATTGGTGTCATGAGCTTAGTGCATAATAATAATCTCTGTTTTTCTATGGTAATTGTCTTCGAAGCAATTATCATCTTTAATTTGTGTTCAACCATTTACTAAACCTTTTAATATCACTCAACATTTTTGTTGATCTTTCTAAGTATGTTTATCTCAGGTATTAAAAAGGCGATAGCTAACTCTGGAGGCGCTTGGGCATTGGCATGGCATGGTCATAGATGACTCTGATTTACGAATGGGGACCACATTTTGTTAATGAGCCATTTTTCCACAACAATCCAACTTTTGTAAACTTCGTTTTACCACAATAAATGAATTTTTTTTTAGAAAAATCTATGTTTTTCACTTTGTGTTATGATCCAATTGAGTAGCATCCTAAAAACCTTTTCTTTCGCTGCAAACCATTTTTGGGGGTGTTACAGATTGGTATCAAAGCCTTGGTTATAGAGAACTAGGTATTTTTCAAACCTAGACTATAACCACTTTTACAAAAACTTAACCCTATGACCGACACATGCCTGCCTGCCAAGCTGAATGCCTCACTTATGACTCGTTGAAGTCATCTTGATAAGATATGTGTTTTATTACTGACAACTTAGTCTCACTATTAGCTATGATTGCTCTACTTATATGTATGTTTACGTACCACAGCGCTACGCCTTCTCCCCCACATAAATGAAATATTTGTTCAATCTTTCATACCAAACTTTAAAGACATTAGGACATGTTACTAGTATAACTAAGCTAAGCACTACAAGATTCATTGAACCTCTGGTGAATATAGCCTGATCACCTATATTCAGCCAGGGACAGTGGGACTATATTTGTTCAATCTTTCATACCAAACTTTAAAGACATTAGGACATGTTACTAGTATAACTAAGCTAAGCACTGCAAGATTCATTGAACCTCTAGTGAATATAGCCTGATCACCTATATTCAGCCAGGGACAGTGGGACATAGCTCGATCACCTATGTCGACTCAGAGGTGAATGTTGCAATACTGAAAGTAGTTATAATAGTGGTATGTCCACTTGACCTCCTGATTGACTTCTAAAAAGAGTAAAATTTTCATCATAAGAGTTATAAAAGTTTACTTCGACACATTACACACTGACGTCATAACATTTCCCCACTACGATACTTTTTCTCCTAAGTGGAACGCCTTTCTCATTACTACACTCTTTAAACTGACCATTCTACACTACTACCTTACACCTCCGCGTCTACATCTTGCTAGAAACGTGCATGGAGATTTGCCTGGCAGATGATGCACACTACCACTTCGCGCAAGGACATCACAGTGATCCATGTTGAAATGGACCACTTTACGCCACCACTTCGCGCCCGCCGTGCCTACGTTTGGTATGAGATTTGCTGAGCAGATAATACATAACCAGTGAAATGTCGCATGATACGAGTTAATGATTATATTTTAGATTTGCTTAGTAAATTATGCGCGACTAACTAAAATTTTAATTACCGCACGACATTACTCTAGGTTTAGATTATATTTTTTGGGTCGCTACAATACCATGTCTTCTGTTTTCCCGTCCCATCGACTTATCGTCTTCATTACGGAATCATTAAACCTCTATTATTGAATCATCGCAACCCATGTCTCCATCATCCCATCCTATTATCATTATCTTAGGCGTTGAGATCGAAGTCATCTCGTCATCCATTGCGAAAACAGTGTCACCTCTACCCCAAAACTCGTACTCAATCGATGAACTGGATTACATCTCTAGCCGTTTTAGGAACAACACACCTCAACATCTACAAAGGGAACCCCTCGCTAAACATAAATAATAAACGAACGACTAAAAGATCTAAAAACATACCAAGAGTCAACTTGCAACTCAAGTCACTTTTCTGGGAACGTATCCCTAACCTTTCACTCATTTCTTTGAAATATCAAAGGTCCGTCCTACTACCCTCGTATGAAATAGTAAACTTTGTCGCAAACTATTTTCAACTATTTTTCCGATCACTTCACGGTCATTTTCCCAAAAAGTCTTACTACTGTTTATGATTTTACTAACACTTTATAAACAATGACCTTACTGATACTTTGCAAACTATTTTCTTATAAAGTGATAAACCGATTAATTACCTTACTACTATTTTATGAAACAACAAACAATTGCGATAGCGATTTGTTAACTATATTACAAATTTTTCCTGCAAGTTATATTACGGTCTTATAAACTATTTTACCCTTTTAGTGAGCTATTTTAGCCACTGTCTGATTTAAAACCATAAAACTTGGTACTCTTACCACAAAAACTATTCGCCCTTACTTTACTGACTATTTATTATCACTCCATAAACCACCTTGATATTAATTGAACTACGAAATCTTCTACCATTTGACAAACGATAAATTGTTTTCTTATAAGCTCTTTTACAAATCATTTCACGAGTTATTTTATAACCTGAATTGTGTCTTACCAAAATATTCACCACCATTGACAAACCATTTTCTATTACTTTATAAGCTGTTAAAATCACCTTACCAAGTTGTTGCTTTAATACCAAACCACAAACTACGATTTATCATGATAAAAGTATTTTCTTCTTACTCAATAAAGTGGTTTTAAAAACCTTTTCATGAACTTTACTGCAATTTCCTTACAAACTATTTACTCCTCTTGAAAAGCTTTAAAGAGTAAACGATATTTTCTTTTGAAAATAAACTAAATTTTCGGAGTAAAAAAAAAAAAAAAAAAAACAACGCACTTTGTTTGAAAACAATAAATATTTTAATGAGAATAGCTAAGGAACAAAACTGATTCATCATCTACAAAAGCTAAGGTATTTGAAACTATTTGAATTTGAGAAACAACTTTTGAATTTACATGAAAACCCCCAACTTCGAACCAATTCCATGTTGACGTCTAAAACTTTATTTAACAAGTTTTCATCACAAAAGCTGAAATCTAACAAGTTTCTTTACATACATCAAGTTCTCTCTTAAAATTTTAAAGGCTCTATATTTTTATATATATACCCCCACATTCGAGAAGCATAACCTTAACAACTGAATCCTGCCCATAAACTTTTAAAACTTATCGAAACGTACATACCCAACCACATCTTCTTCTATGACGTTTTCACCTTCAAGGACTTTTCTTTGAATAACAATTGTGCCAACAATGAAACTCGTGGTGACATTTTTTTAGAAAGATTTATTCTGACGAGTCAAAAATTTTCTGGTCAAATCTTATCAAAACTTCTGATGCTAAGAAATATCCAACATCAACTTTTGCGAAATTGTTTTATTTGCATCACGTGTAAAAACCGGTTTTATAGGATCCCTTCGGGGATGCAAATCTCTTACCCAATTTTTTATCCCGTAGAAATTGTGCCTCTTGAAATATTCTTTTTATTCCAATAAATTTATCAACATCACGTTTGCGAACAAAACTAGAAAATTTCAAAAATTTTCCTTTGTCACATAAGCGACTAGCACAAACTTAACATCGAGGACGAGGTTCCCATAAGGGGTAGGTACTACAACAACCCGTAAAATTTGAAAAAAAATTTTAACAATAAATTATAGCATTTATTTCCTAAGTTCCACTCCTGGATTTTTCCGATTTTATCTGAATCAAAAACTATAGATTTCCTCGTAAAACATAAAAACGGACACTCAATGCATACCGACACCGTTGGTCTAACAACAAAATGATTAAAGATTTAATATTTACATAATAAAGACACCGTAGTATTTCGCCTTCAAAAACATTTCTAAAAATATAAAATTTTAAAGGTTCGACGGGACACAAGGTACACGCAATACCCTAATTAACAATAAAACAAAACCCTTCCTCTTTTAATACCACCACCTAACCGCCCCTAGTATACATTCTTTTTTTTTCGGTTTCCCCAAAACAAAAGATAAATGCATCACTATCATCCCTCTTTCACTGCTCCTTGATATCATCAACCTTCATCTCAAGTCACTATCCTTGTTATATCCCTTCCCTCCTTTTTACATGGTACATCACGAGATATCCTAGGAGATGAAATCGGATAGCGATTTTTTCTAGGATTGCATCTTCACGAGTCTACCATCAATGAAAGAAAGGTCAAAGTTCCTTCTTCTTCCTCTATATAAGCTGCTCTCCTCCCCTCCTCCTGCTAGGCTGCTACTTACCAGCCGCCACCTACAGCACAGCCAACATCCGGCCACCTTTCATGCCGCCTCCGCCTCCACTCTCACACTCTCAACTCACATACACTCATACTTTAAAACTTACAAACACTTTTCCTTGTGACTGCCGAGAAGAAAGAAGAAAAGGTTTTGCAAAAGGGTTGAGCAAGCTTAGAGTATACGACTTATATATCGGACGACAAGGAGAAAATGGGTTGTGTTTATATAAGTGACGGGGTGTTAATCTTGGAAGCTAGAATCGGGTTTACTTAGATCTTGTTTATCCACTCTCAATCTCACACTCACAAGCTTTGTAAGCTACTCAAACTCATCTTCATTCCACATTCACATGTTAATATTCATAATTTCATACAGACACAACATATATTCTTATTTATGAACATGCAAAATGTGCATATTTAAAACAACATGATAACGTCACAAATATTTGGCTATTATGAACTAGAAGAGTTTAAAAAGATGTCATCTTGCTTATGTGATAGTTTGAACGTAAAACTTGAGTCTTGGCTCCATCTTGGATTAATGCTCATCTCAGTTTGTTGGCTTAGTCCGTGTTTATTTCGGTTTTGTACTCGTCTTTGAACTCATTCTACTCGCTATATATATGCATACTCGACACACACATAGCTATAAGAGTTAAACTCGGGAGATATTGTCTTGTTGTTGTTTCTAAACCATGTCGGGTTCATAAGTGGAGCACAACATGAAAACCGGGTCGTTTGGTCTATTTGACGTTAAAGGAGTTTTGTTCGAAGTGCTTATAGTATAAACACTTAATATGGACAAGATGTGAGATTGTTTCCCATCTCACTTACCCCTCAAATGTGCATCGAAAAGCACCAAACCAAACAAGTTCAAATATACCTCAACACAAACCCGTAAAGCCCAACAACCGCTTGAATTGCTTGTTTTCGACTATTACATTGAAACGCCCAACTAGGATTTTTTTTTTGTTTTTTTTAACTGAAAGAGCGATACGCCGTATCCCTTGACTGAAATCATAATCTAAAAACATGCATAATAGTTACTTCGTATGCTAAACCATAACCTGGGCGGTATATGCTAGTTAAGCACTTTTACTCCGCATATTTACACATAACCATCGTATTCATTAGGCGTGTATAACGAGTGCCAATTAAGCACTATCTGGATATAATCCACTGTATGACCGCTAGGGTCAACTGAATACATGATATACATGTGATTGGCCACATAAATCTTTACGAGTACTAAATCTGTCTGTTTGACCACTCGGGTCAACTGAATACATGATATACATGTTATTGGACACATTACTCTTTACGAGTATTAAATCTGTCTGTTTGACCACTCGGGTCAACTGAATACATGATATACATCTGATTGGCCACATTATCAACATAATACTTAATACATAAAATAAAACCTTCAGGTCTTTATGCATCGTGGCTAATGTAGTATGATCTTATAAGTCAATAAAATTCCGAACTTGTACGATATGACCATACTGGTCATCATAACATGCGACTTATGTAATATGACCACTTGGGTAGACATAACACTAAAATATTAAAATTAACCACACGGTTCATTACGAGTTGATCTTAGGATTACTCGGGATTTCCTTATTATATATCTCATGACTAATAATTTTAATTATCTTATGACGTACTTAGAAATATAAGCACGAACTCGCGTGACATGAGCTCGTAATGCGATCTATATACTTGCTTTCTTATCATTATATAATCATGAATGACATGAACAAAATATAACTTAAAGAAACATAAAAGCCCATATTTTTAGTTAAACTATGTTACGTTACTCACCTTAACACTTTATATATATTTCTTCCCGAGCTCCCGAAATTGTTCCAGGGCTAACTTATCACCTAGGAACACATCATTAACACAAAAACTCACTTAAAACCTCATTTAGCTTACATAAGCTAGCGTTTAGAATTTACAAGAACATAAGGGGGTGTTTGGTTTCGCGGCTAACAAACAACATGATTTTTCTTTTCAAAATCTAACACCACAAAATGGTGTCATATCATTCTACTAGGTTACCCATAGCTTCTCATAACATTAAAACATATTCAACATCAATTTTTAGTGACCTCTAAAAATCACAACTTCACATATTACTCAAAAGCTCACCAAAACCCCACTTATAACATAAACATACGACTTTAAGCATTACCCTATGATTGTTATAAGTTTAACATTGAACTTAGGAACAAGAGCATGATTCATACCTCGAATTGGTTCATGGGAAAGCTAGGATTTACGTTCTTGTACCTTAATACATCCATATCTTAGCTCAAATTAGCTCAAAATCATGAAGAACCGAAACCCTAATTTTTCTTGGTGATTTCGTGAGGGTGTCATGAGACAAGGAAGAGAAAAATGAGATGAATGTTCTTGAATTTGTTTAAGATAAGGATGTTATAAAGTTTATCATGAAACTTTCAAATTTTGGCAATTTAGTTCTAGATAGTCAAACTATTACAAGGATTGTCCTTAATCATTAATAAATTCTTTTCATAAGTGGTCCTTTCAACTAACGGGACAACAATAATGTAACACAAGTTGACTCGAAAGCTTTAAAATATATTTAAAGCCATAATCGTGAAATTTGGGGTCTTACATACATATTCGGCTTATTTTGTACTTAATCGATCCCAACTCATAAATCAAGTGCTTGTTAGAAACATTTGAAGCTTGATAACGTTTTCATGAAACTCGTTTTAGAAGCTAAGTTCGAAAACTCAAAACACAAAATCATAACACACTGTTAATAAAAATTTCAAATGGAATCACAGGTTAACAAGAATTAACTAATAAATGTTGCAAGGTATAACATAAAAGAACATCTAGTCCACTGGTTTGTTACTCACTTCTCTTCTCACAGACTTGGGTTCGAATCCAGCTGTTGTTATTTTTGGGTTTTATTTTTTAAAAAAATTACATCAGCCCAACTAGTGATATAAACACGTGTTTTACAACTTTAGCCCCTCAACTTCGAATCATCTGACACTCTTCTTAAGACTTTTTATAAGATTGAAACTTATATTATTTTCGAAAACTTTAGTCCTCCAACTTTGAACAACTTGTCACTTCCGCTTAAAATTTACAAGTTTAAAACTTATATTAAAACTTTACACTTCAGCCCTCTAGTTAATACTTTGACATTCTTCACTTAAAAACTTTTATAAGTTTGATAAACTTATACATTTTACCAATTTTTCGTTTAAGTAAATATATTTAACGCATATCTTTTGACGACTTCATCCCCGTAAACTATAAATACTATATTTGTCCAAATATATATTATTTAACCACAACTCCGATAAATATATATTGTAAATATATTTTCACACCTCGAAATCTAACAAATTTAATAAATACAATTCGATTTATATTTATTTCCCACTTCGATAACACTTGAGCCAATATTCGAGCCAAATCTTATATGAACGTTTCCTTTACGTTTTCCCACGTCAATTCCAAGAACCAATACTTAAGAAATGTTTTCACAACTACATTTTTATGAACGTCGATAAACAAATTAACTCATGAAACGTCCACACAAGCTACGTAACACAAACACATGAGAAGGTGTTTGAAAACATTTTTTTTTAACTTTAAGCATTACCACACAAGTTAAAACGATACAAGTTTCTCACAACAAATCATTTTTCCAAACATACCCATTTATGGTCATCAACGGGATATAGTATCTGAGACTTGCCATATTATATATAGGTTTCGTGTTGAAGCCGGTGTCATATCGTACTTACTATTGTTGTGCATTTCCTATCGTATCACTAAGGTGAGTTCATAGCCCCACTTTTACTCTTTTAACTGTTTTATAAACTCTTTGGGGGAGATACATGCTAAAAACTAGAACACAAGTCTTTTCTTAAAAGGTATGCTTGCCTGATTATTATTATTATAGCCTAAGTTGCCAGCCAAAAGTCTCCTTCATCATGAACCATTAATCACTTGCGAGTGAACGCAAATATTGTGGATAGTACTATGGGAATTGACGACCCCGACTCGGTTATCGAAAATAACCGGGGCGCAACATATTTGATTATCTCTATGTAATTGGCTATTACATCTGGGGGCAATTTTATTACTTACACTAGTAATTAGGTGTATGCAGTTAGTATTGGTGTCATGAGCTTAGTGCATAATAATAATCTCTGTTTTTCTATGGTAATTGTCTTCGAAACAATTATCATCTTTAACTTGTGTTCAACCATTTACTAAACCTATGAATATCACTCAACATTTTTGTTGATCTTTCTAAGCATGTTTATCTCAGGTATTAAAAAGGCGATAGCTAACTCTGGAGGCGCTTGGGCATTGGCATGGCATGGTCATAGATGACTCTGATTTACGAATGGGGACCACATTTTGTTAATGAGCCATTTTTCCACAACAATCCAACTTTTGTAAACTTCGTTTTACCACAATAAATGAAATTTTTTTAGAAAAATCTATGTTTTTCACTTTGTGTTATGATCCAATTGAGTAGCATCCCAAAAACCTTTTCTTCCGCTGCAAACCATTTTTGGGGGTGCTACAAATTATGCATTATATACTTGTTTTATAACCTTTGTTTTGTAGATTTTCAATATACACATGAACACTTTGACACCATAAGCTAGGGGGAGCTTTTGTGTCAAAGCAATACATTGCAAAAATCATTTGCAATATAATTCTCATTAGGATTACATTTCATGATGTCCTTTTGCAAAGTTGCAATCATCAAGGGGGAGCATATTCGTCACATAGACGAAACCATTTGCAAACATAGTTTCAATGCATTAGCTTAGTAGTTTCTCTTACTTGACGCCCTCACAAAGGGATGGACTCGTCAAGGGGGAGTTAAGACGAGAACTCTCCCCGTCACTTGCTCTCTATATTTTTTTTCTTATTACATGATTTTTTCTTAAAACAATGTGTTAGTTTCTTTTCGACGCTCTTTTTGTTTCGACAAAAAGGGGGAGAAGAGAGGTAAAAACTCCAATTCAAACTTTTACGAATTTTAGTTTTTCCTTGATATAATTTTATGTTTTGTCATCAACAAAAGGGGGAGATTGTTAATACAAATAAGCCGTAAAAACGTTTATTTATATTTTACGATCTTCTAATGTTTTGTCGATAACAAACGTAAAATCATTTTAACGAAATAAATAAAATACGTAAATGGTTTGAGCCAATAGTTTACTAACACACCTACGTTTTCACATAAAACACTAAACAAGTAAAAGTGGTTTTATGATTTAGTAATACATATGTACAACAACTAGTGTTTACATATTGGGCAAATATGTACATAACTAGTATGTATCATAATGGGTAATACAATGGGTAGAAGTTTAAGTATTTGACCCATTGACCAAATACATTGAATGTTATTGGGTAAAACCCAAAGTCCATGACCCATGCCCATAGAGCATAACCCATAACCCATTGCATGACATCATGCATAAGTCACATATGAATATTATCCATGACCCATGGTTTTAACCCATGACCCATGGACTAGATGTATTTCATCTTGTAGATACATTGTATCTACTTGGATGCCCATGGTCTAATGTCTAGGACCCATGACCCATAACCCATGACCCATGATCCAAAACCTATGGGCAAAAGGGAGCGTCCCACGGATCCCCAGGAATACACTGGACGGATCCCTCAAGTGAGGGATCCGTGAAACAGTAGCACTTTTTCCTCTATAAATAGTGCGCCATTTCTTCATTTCCACTTACCCCTTTCACACATATTTTCTCTTTGAGTTATAAACTCTCTAACCTCAGATCCAAGTGATCTATGTATGTAGTTTTGTTTTTTTGTGATTCTCTAGGTTCCTCTTAAAGGCGAGATCACCACCTTTTGAAGTCGAGCAAGCTCAAGTCCATGAGTTGCCATGCTTCGTCATCATCAAGACCACTGAGGTTCTCTTGTTGATAGTTCTCTTCTTTCTCATTAGAAGTGTAGTGTCGAAGACATAAGTGAAAGATGTCTAAAGGGTCAAGACGAAGACATTAGTGAAAGGTGTCGAACGTCCATATTGAAAGCACTTGTGAAGGGTGCTTAGAATTCAAGGCTAAAGGTATTAGTGAAGGGTGTCTAGAATTCAAGTCACAAGGAATTAGCGAAGGGTGCCTAGAGGTCAAGTTAAAGGCATTAGTGAAAGGTTCCTAAGGTGTACATTCGATATGGTGTGTTCGATGTACAAGATAGATTTATTGGGTCAAAGGATATTGATATCCTTTTTGATGTTGTCATAAGGAGTGGATCTCCTTATAGATAGGATTTGTGTAGTGTTGGGTAGTAGTTCCTCCATTGTAATGGAACTCGGTATCTAGCCTAATACCGGATAAAGGGTAGGCGACGTTGTGATAGGTTTGGTTCTACCTCGTGGAAGTACCCGATATCTAGCCTTGTACTAGATAAAGAGTAGGCGACGTTGTGAAGGCTTCTCCGCCATAAGAAGTTGGTGTCGTGTAATGTTTACGAACTCTCGAGTATGTGACTCGGGGAGTGGAGTAGGGCAAGGAAGGTGTCCTTGTAGCCGAACCACTATAAATACTCGCGTCGTGGTTTTGTGCTTCTTACTCCTTATTCTTTCATTACATATTTATATATGCTTGTCTATCAACATCCAACACACATGTTTAAATAGATTGACATAAGTCGATCTAAATAGTTTAAAACCAAGTTTTAATCGGTAAAACTATTCAACCCCCCCTTCTAGTTTTCCACGTAAATCATTAACTTTCTTCACTCTCACTTACTCTACATCTATATATACATAAAGAAGTTTGTACACACAAATTAACGCTACTATAAATCGTCGCCGCTATTCGCGGATAATCGTCTAGTGTTCATAGAATGCATCTTCCTTTAAGTAATTATGCTTAGTAGCTGATTGAGTTTATCAATTTTTGAACAACAATCCCATAAAACACTAATGGTAACGGAGGATTAAGTATCCAGGCGTTCCGGTGATGTATTGTTTTATTAGTTAAATCTTTTAATTAGTTTTTCCTTTGTACAAGAGTGTTGCATGCGGCGATTTCATGCGTTTATATATAACTAAATTGTATAATGTAATTTTTTTAATTTTTATCTATTATCGTCGATATCATTCAATCAATCATTTCTATCAAAAGACTTGTGTCTTAATGCTATCCCTACTTGTGTGAGAGCTCTTCAATCAAAATGGTTATGGATACAAGTCATGCTTAAGACATGTAAATAATTTGTGGTTTGTATATTGTGAGATTGTTAGTTGCCTTTCTAAAAAGATAAAAATGTATAAATAAATAAAAAATCATTGAATCCTTTGTAACCATTTTAACCAATTAATGAAAAAAATTAGAACTTAGTTTTGAAGTTTTAATCACTATTTATTAAAAAGCATATGTAAGTCAAAAGCATTAAATTAAGGTTTCCTAACTCTTAATCAAAAGAAAGAGGGCCGGTAAGTTGCAATATTGAGTTCATTTTATTTGCTGTTTATAGACCCCTTTTTTTGTATACTTTTTAAAAAACCTTTGCTAAATTTTGATCTATTACCTAAAAAATAAGACGTTGATTCTAAAATTTTGATCACTATTTTTTATAACATAAGTCAAAAGTATTGCAATATTTGACTCATTTTATTTAGAATTTAAATGCCTTTTTATTGGTACATATTTTTTAATAAAAAAATCGCTAAATATTTAGCAGGTATTTGATAAATAGAAATTTGTTGTATAAAACAATTGTAAAAATTAAAAGTTTAAGGTATTTTTATTTATTTATTTATTTATTTTAGTTTGTTCCATAGTGTAGGGGATTATTTTTATATAGAGTAAAATACACCGTTTGTCCTTAAACTTATACAAAAATAGCATGTTGGGTCGAATCTTGCATTTTTTTTCGTCGTGAGTCCTATTACCGCAAACATTGTGTTATCAAATCAACTATATAAATGACCATCTTTTTTTTAATTGTCATTTCTACTATTTAAATAGGGTGGTTGTGACAACGCACACTAGTATTAAAAATGAAATTTATTACAAGATACTACGTATATAACATATTTTACAAATTAACTAACAATTAGAAAAAAATACTTGAAAAAAGGTACTAATTGGTTACACGCCAAAGTAATTAAACCAACTATCAGAACCCGAGTGTTTTGATCATTTAAATGCTTGCGTGTTTCATTCTTATTAGCAAAAGACGAAATACACGGATTATGATCCCATAGCTGAGATCTAATTGCAACATGATCCAACGGCTATCTAAAAGACTAAAATAGAAAATTTATATAGTTCAACTTAAAGTAAATGAATTTGTGTGGCCAATGTCGATTTGAAAATAAGTCGGTCAACTCATTGGCAACCATTATATGATTTTACTTTGATCCTTCAAAACCAATATATGATTCGAACAATTATAATTAGCACCATGACAGATAATTCAAGATGATATATACGATAGAATGAGATGGAGGTGGCTGAAAGACGTTTAAGAGAGAGAAGAAAAAGGAGGTTAAAGCACATTTGGGGGGAGGGGGGGGGGGGTCGTTGAAGGACGGTTACTGTTTAATTAACCGCTGTATACGTGTTATCTTGTTATTTGCCAAGATGGAAATACACAGACGATGATTATACGGTTGAGATCAAACAACAAGTCGATTCGATGGATAACACTTACAAATTCCGTATTAGATTGCATGAAATCGTCAGACGACTAAATTTTCTGAAACATAAAATAACAAAACCATATAATAATCATGTAATTATGTATTCACTTTACTTAAACGGGTGAATGAAAATATAAAATAATGAGATTATGCACTGACCACCACCGTAGGTTATGAAACGAGTGAAAATAATGATGCTTAAGAGTGGAAGTGACATGAGAGAGTATGAACATCTACTTGTAATGCGATTATAGTTGAAGTGAAAGCCGTTTTGAGAAGTTAACCGTTGCATACGTGTTATCTTGTTATTTGTCAAGATGGAAATACACAGACGATGATTATACGGTTGAGATCAAACAACAAGTCGATTCGATGGATAACACTTACAAATTCCGTATTAGATTGCATGAAATCGTCAGACGACTAAATTTTCTGAAACATAAAAAAACAAAACCATATAATAATCATGTAATTATGTATTCACTTTACTTAAACGGGTGTATGAAAATATAAAATAATGAGATTATGCACTGACCACCACCGTAGGTTATGAAACGAGTGAAAATAATGATGCTTAAGAGTGGAAGTGACATGAGAGAGTATGAACATCTACTTGTAATGCGATTATAGTTGAAGTGAAAGCCGTTTTGAGAAGTTAGTTGCGCGTACTAAGTGGTTACATTAGTAGTTGAGCAGTTGAGGTCCTACGGATAAGATCGTTTGATCATCTTATCTAACGGCTATCTAAAATCGAGAATTAACACGGTTAAGATTTAAAGTAAGTAAATTTAAACGGTCCATCAACCATTGCAACAACAATAGTATAAATGTATTATGACAGGAATATACACTACAGGCTACACAGCCCATGCCATTTGATACAATTAAGCAAACAGAACCCAAAAGTAAGCCCAATAAACAACTGTAACAAATAATTGTTAATATGTTACAACCCAATAACACAATTGCCAAATAAGTAGTGAGAAGTGAGAACATATTTTTGTTTAGAAAGGTATTCGGTTAATCTCGACCACGTGTGTAACTAACATAAGAAAATACGTTTACAGTTCAAACAATTTGAAAAAGGTTTAGTTTGTACGCAAAAATTGTTCGCATGGACTACATTGTTAGAAACGTGACGATACTGATATTAGGATACAATGCAAATCATGATCATAACCTTTACATCATATATAACGATTAATAAAAGTTTTGAAAGATTTTTTTCTTAATGTATTTTAAAAGCTACATTTTAGAGCTTCTTCTAATCCAGCTTGCTTTAGTTACGCTTTTTGGTTTGCTTTAAAGAGGAGGAACTGATGTTGGAGTTGGCAACACTTGCTTTTATTAGCCACTTGCAAAGTATCTTTACAAATTTTATGCCTGTCAATTACAATGTCCTTTTGACTTCTTTTGGGAAAGAAACAGTCATTGCAAACAAGACTTTTGATGAGGTTAATTTAAACTCCTTTGAGGCTATTAGACTAAGCTCAAATTTGATTCAACAAGCTATTTTTAACACTTTTGATTACTATTCTGCGAGCATTTTTGACTCAAATGTATGCAGTCTCATTGAGCTAGTTTTATTAATATAAATTTATAAACAAACATTCTTTATAAACTTAAACTCAACAATTTGTTCGTTTTGAGCTTATATTTGTGCCTCAAAGGCAGGTCTAGTGGTCGACATGAACAAGCTTGATGCGTGGAAGCAAATATTTTTGTTTCTACACAAAAGAGAGAACCATATATTTTCATACGAAAGTGTGTGAACCTTTTGCAATTACGTATTCTATTCCAAAATAGTTCAAGCTCTTTAACTTTTCAAAGTTACTATACGTGTCAATTACATACGTATATATGTTAATTAAATTAAGTTTTGTGATATAAAATTATTCAAACCCTTAATGAATATATGATCAAATCTTATTTATATTGTTTTGAATATAACTTGTGTCGTGTCAACGTTTAATATGCCCGTAGTATGCGTCATGATATTTGATTATTAAAACGTATCGTATTATACAAAGATGATGATGTGATCGTGGTTTTAATATTCGAGAGTTTCAGGATAACATTATATAAGTATGAGGTGAGATCAATGGCAAACAAAAGAAATCAAAAGAACAAATAACCACATCTTAGCCATCCATTTTGATTTCATCCAATGGTAGAGATTAAACCCAAAAATAACAAAGGAAGGGCAAAATTGTCATTATAGCCCATTTAAGAAAAAAACCCATTTCCACCTTTTTCTTAAAAACAACATATCTTGCAAACGGTAAATCTTTAAACTAAAAAAAATACACCATCGCGACGAAAATTAAATCTTCTTTCTATAGATATGCACTTTTATATACTTTCGACGAACATTTTTTTCAAAATTTCCGTTCAGAAGAATCACACGTGATTCGTAAAAAAATCACATATGATTTTATTTTTGTTGTGATGCGTGTATAAATCACATGTGATTCTGTTTTAATCTAAAAATAAGTAAATCACACATGATTCTGATTTTTTGTTGTGATTCGTGTATAAATCACATGTGATTTGTTATTATAAAAATCACGTGCGATTTTATAAATTACAAAATCACAGGCGATTTTAGCCGCTCGCAATGTCGAGTCAGAAACACAGTTTACCAAAGAAATCACATGTGATTTTACATGTCACATTCGATCTTTAGAGTAATAAATCAAATGTGATCTTTAATTTCAAATCAAATTTTTCTTTCATTTTATAAAACAAATTCCTGAAATCACGTGTGATTCTGTTATTTATATTTTTGCTTTGTTGTGAAAAATGTAAATTACGTGTGATTTAGTCTTTGTTGTTATAAACTGAAACACATATGTTTTAATATAAAAATGAGTAAATCACATGTGATTCACTTTTAAAAAAATAATTTACGATAAATCACATGTGATTTGTGGTAAATCACATGTGATTTGAGGTAAAATCACATGTGATTTTAAGTTAAAATCACATGTAATTTACACAAAATCTCAAGAGCTATTTTGAAGACACTTATTTTTACTATATCACAAATCTCACCACAACAAAAACTGATTTTTGTCACATGGCTCCCTTTACAAAACTCAAATAAAATGATTCAAAAAGTCAAATGGATATTTTCTTATTCCACCACCTTAACTTCATTTTCAATAGTTTTTTGCAAACTTCATTTCTTTGGTCATAAAACAACGCCATTAATAAAAATCGCTCCATTTTCAATTATGGATCTTCAAATAGTACATTTGGATCTTTAGCAATGGTCTAAAATATATTAGAAGTTGTCTTATATAGCAAGATCTTCATGTAGAAACAAACATATACGAGTAACAAAAACCATGTCACCTATATTATCATGACAAATAACAAAGTTGCTAGGAACAAATACATTAATATTAGAGTAACAAAAATATACGAGTAACAATCCAAAACCATGTACCACAATCATTATCTATACAATCCTCACTTTCTTTTAACCTCAGATTCTTTTCTATCTTTTTAAAAGATCACACTTCTTCTTCATAAAATTCCAGCCACCCAAAAATAAGACTCGCCATCTCCTTTTTTTCTTTTTAGTTTTTACTTTGTTCGAAAGACTAACCATCTCTGTACACGCATTTAAGACCCATCGAAATCAGTTCGACTATTGATATTACCACAAAATCCACAATAAAACACCAAAAGTGAATCAAATCACAACAAAACACACCATATGAATGTTTTAAATCTCATTCTTGATTTCAAATCCATCACCACCGTTCATTTGATTTTTTATAATAAAATAATTGTGTTATTAGAAAATTGAAGAATAAATCTGTAAAAAAAATAGGATAATCCAATGGGTGTAAAAAGAATAAACATAATCTTTCATCCTTTAAAATGTTTTTGTATTAATAATTATTTTTATACGATCTGTAGAAAAAGAAACAATAACAACACACCTTCATTTGCTCACCATCACTAACATGAATCATGATAAATGCTCTCTATATATTATTGATAATCATCATACAACAACTACCATCGAGCAATGATTTATATCAGTTCTGGGGTTATGAGAGAGAATTGGAAAGATAGTTTATGAGAGAGAATTTGGGAAAGTGTAAATGAGAGTGGATGAGAGTGATGAATAATTAGATGGGTATGATTAAGTTACAAAACTGCCCTTGCGTTAATTCAAAACAAATGGAGATGTTTAATCACGACCGTAGGATGAAAAGATAAATCAAAGGCTAAGATGAAGCAATTTGATCTTTAGATAACTTTTGTTCTGCATCGAACTTTTCTCATATAAGTATTAGTCGTGTCAATTAGACAACTTAAAAACAACATGGGTTAAAGGTTTGAATAAATTATAAAAGGATATATTTCAATATTCATGATAGGAGTTTTATTGATACAATATATATACGCAAATACAAAATGAAATTATAATAGATCTAAATTCAGGCTTGAGCCATATTTATTTTCTAATACTCTTTCGCAGGTTGCACGATGAATCACGAAATCTTGGGTAAAAGTAATAAATTAAAAAAAAAAAGACAAATTAACGCAATAAAAACATAATTTGTTGATTAAGAATTCCGGTAGTAAGCGGAAGCAATTCTCCAAGCAGCAGTAGAAGCAAATAAATGCAGTAGCAAAAGCAAATAACATATTTGTTGATGTAGACATCTGATATCAAGCGGAGATTAATCTTCATTATGCAGTAAAGGCAAAAGCAGAAGCAAAGATACAAAAACAAAAGCACATTTTTTTTTTTTTTTTATTATTATTATTTTTTTTATTATTATTATTTTTTTCCTGAAAAAGATAAATGGCGGCGGCTAGAGTTTGACGGTGTGTTATAAAGGAGGCGGCTCAACTTATTCACATATGTCTGAGGATTAGACTTAGACCGATACCATGTTAAACAATGAAACCTCCGTAGGTGATACGTTTTATTGATACGATATATATATAAGATTAAAGATCATTTACATACCAAACTTTTCTTACAAACTAAGAGATCAATCACCATCTTCCATCTTTATTTGATCTAATGGATGTGATTAATCTCAACAATTTGAAAAAATTCATTTTCATTATTTTTTTTCAAATATTAATATCTTTTAAACCGTTAATCGTTAAGCGAAAAAATATACCATTACGACGAACATTTAATTATCTTTCTATAGATAGACACTTTGATATACTTCCGACAATATTTTTTTTCGTGTTTCTCACAGTTTTTTATATATATTTTTTCGTTATTGAAATTTGAATGAAAAAATCACATGTGATTAAACAATAATTTGAATATTCTAATAATATCACATATGATATAAGTGTTAAATCACATAGATATTACATATCATATGTGATTTAACACTAGTATCACATTTGATAATATTATAATATTTAAATTAGTGTTTAATTATATATGATTTCTCATACATGTTTTAACAACGAAGAAAAAAATGAAAAAAAGACAAAAAAACGTTTAAAAAGGAAAAAAAAAATTGTCGAAAGTATATCAAAGTATTTATCTATAGAAAAAGAATTAAATGCTCGTCACGATGGTGTTTTATTTTTGCTTAATGATTAACGGTTTAAGAGATATTTAAATTAAAAAAAATTAGTGAAATATTAAAATGCTTTTAATTTAAGCCATTGATATTTTTTAGATGAAGAGTAAAAAGAAGTCCCTTATGAGAAAAGTTTAATATGTAAAATAATTCTTAGCAAATACATAATGAAACTCTAAGACTACTCGGCAAGGATCCGTGAGTGGCAAAGTGAGTGGTTTACTCACGAGTGAGTACCATGCATAGGGTAGAAGGTCACGAGTGAGGTTCACAAACCAAGACACATTAAAGTGACTTACTCACCTTGTTGATTTATGTGCCGACCGTTTGATGCTTTTTTTTTTTTTTTTTTTTTTTTTTTTTTTTGACAATGCACGCTCTCAATTTTCCATTACTGATCAAAACAGACTTTTACAACGGATTACAATAAGATGGCAGGCAAACGGGCAACAAGCTGTGCCGCCACCCCCTTTTGAATGACAAAACCAATTCTACTAAAAATGAAATTTTGTGACTTAGGGTCGCAAAATTACTTTGCACAACCCGTTGAACCCTAGTCAAAAACTCCACAGCTGCCGAAGCTAGGAACCCAAATGTATCAAAAGCAAAAGGGGTAAATACGTGTTGATTCTCTAAACAAGCTTTCTCGTGTTTAGCAACTTTGCTCGATTCCGCTTTCAACGCCGCTTGTCCCGCAACAAACCCATTGTCCCTTAGCCCAACAAGAAAAAAAATTCCCACTACCCCATTTTCTCCTTATAAATACCCATCAAATATATTTTCTAAAACACACACTACATTTTATAACTACATATTTCTTTAAAAAACCATGTCTCAAAAAAGTTGATGTAGCGCTGATGTCTAAGGTGAGTGTGTTATAACCTTGCCCTCGAGCTTAAGAATCAACTAAAATATGCTAGGTTGTTACGGCCATTTTACGTTTCCTTATTGTTTTTGGTTTTTTCTTTTCATTAAACGATGATGACATATTGAACAGTGTTAATTCTAACAACGCAAGTTCAATATTGTCAAAGATTGTAATGTAATGTAATCAGTTATTAAATTATGTGAAACAATTATTTTTATTTTTTGATTGCAACACAGTTTAAGTTGAAGTAAATACGGTAATTTGTTAATTATTATGATATAAAGAGATGCAATATTTATACATAGGGATGTAAACGAATCAGATGATGATGAACAAGGTTTTGTTCATGTTCGTTCATTTTATTTTAACTGGACAAATGAACGAACATAAACCTTTAAAGATATGAATTTTCTTGTTTATGTTTGTTCATTTCTGTTGTTCGTTTTCGTATTCGTTTATGTTCGTTCATTCAGAAACTAAACGAACGAAAAAAATTGAATATATGAAGACAAATAAATAGATATACAAAATATTATGTTCTATATGTGTTCATTGGTTTAAGTATACCCAATTTTAAAGTACATAATAAAATATATGATACACGATCATAAACAAATAAACAAACATAAACAAATATTAATCTCTGTTGTAAAAATGGGTCCAAGCGGCCGATTAATCATCGCATAATCGCTGATCGCTCACTAAGCGCCTTGATTTATCATAATCGGCCTATTTAATCGGTTTGGTCAAAGATCGCTTAAAAATCGGTCAACAAACCGATTAATCGGACAAAATCGAACAAAATCAGTCTAATCGGATTAATCAAACAAAATTGCTTAAAAATTGGTCAACAAAATCGCTTAAAAATCGAACAAAATCGGTCAACAAACTGATTAATCGGTCAAAGATCGCTTAAAAATGGTCAACAAACCGAGTAATATCTATGTTTGACTTTGAACTTTGAAGAATTATGTATTATGTTTATATTTGAACAATTGAAATGTCTGAACTTTGATGCACTATGCTTATCTCATACATATAATATAATATAATATCTAAAATTACAATTTTGTGCATAAAAATTATAATCCGATTAATCCCCGCCTAACCGATTAATCGCTAGGCCCTACCCGACCGCCTCACTAGCGCCTAGCGATTTTTACAACCTTGATATTAATAAACGTATAATCGGATGTCCACGAACATTAATGAAAGAACTAAATTTTTGTTCTTATTCGTTCATTTAATTAAACAACATAAAATCTTATCCATGTTCAATTATTAATTAATAAACGCATATAAACGAATATTTTAGCGCAAAATTCATAAAATATTTATTGAACGTTTGACTGATTATAACCTATTTATAAAAGTATCGGCCTTCAATCTATTCCGTTGCTAGTTTGTGATGAAGATCACTTGTGCCTTAAATGCATTTTTGCAAATAATACATAGTTAGAGGTTTCGAAAATAATGGAATTTTGAGTTTCGACAATGTATTTTTTTTTTATTTTTTTTTCAATTAGTTATAATGCTTGTGCACATACGGTTTTTTTTCCTAATGTTTTGAATAATGTATTTTTATTAATTAAAAAAATAATAATTAAATTTTTGTTTTGTTTTGTTTATGGTTTTTAATTTTGTATTATACGAAGAAGAGAGTTCGACTATGTTTAGTTAATGCCTATACACGCATGAGGTTTTTTCTTAATGAAAATTTTTAATAATGTATTTTTACATATTAAAAAACCAAAATATTTATTTATTTTACTTAAACTTGAATAAACTTTATGCCACCTGACTTGAATAATGTATATATAATTTAAAACATATAATATAATAATGTATTAAAATATATGAAGAATTATCAAAATTGTTAATATCACTTTATTTTGAATAAGATTTAAAACAGTCAAGCGATGGTGAGGTTCATTTAAATTCTTGAATAATATACCGAAATGTTAATTTTTTTGACAGGTCAAACATAAGTTTTATTTTTCTAAATAAAGTTGAACTATAAGTAATTAGTAGTAAGGAGTCCAAGGGCTAATATTGCCAAAAAAACTAAAGGGGTGTTTGTTTAAGTCTATATGTGACGTATGAGCTTATTTGTATATCGTTTAATATTCATAAGCATTATTTTTCCGGTTTATTTCGAGACTCGTGGGCTTATATAAGTTTGTTATGATATGATAAACTTATAAAAGCCTATAAGACTCAAAAGTCCCTGCTTTGATTTAAAATAGCGTTTTACGATCTGATGCGTTAAAGGTCCAAGAGGCGGATGCGTGTTGCAAATGCGAGCGCTTTTTGAACGTGATGCATTTTGTATTAAAAAGTACAAAAAAGAAATATACATATTATATAAAATAACGTACCAAGTAAATGCAATAAATATACAAATAAATCACCAAGATATAATAATTAGGCCAATAATCTAATTGTAAAATAAATAAGTCGTGACACAAAATATTTGGAAACAACATTATAACCTCAAACTAAATGTTGTATCAACGATACCCTCCTCCTTTAGTTACTTTCAAAGAGAACGAACATGTAAAGTTATATTTAATTTTTGGATCTTCAATTTCATAATTTCTACCTAGATAGTACAACCAGACATGATATCATCCTTCATGATGCCGGAATGCTCAAATTAATCGAGCAAATTATTATCTCTTGTTCTTGTTCTCCCACCTTCATAGACTTGGATCAAAACACCTGGTTGGTTGTCGGAGTACGTTGAGAACACTTGCTCTTTCTTTGTCGGGATGGTTGTGTTTCTTGGGATGAGAAAAATCATAATTCCACCAACAGTCTTGAGACCAAAGGACATAGGAGTGACATCCAAAAGAAGTAGATCTTGAACCTTTTCATTACCCTCACCGCTTAAAATAGCAGCTTGGACTGTAGCACCATATGCAACTCCCTCATCAGGATTGATGCTCTTGCAGAGCTCCTTTCCATTAAAGAAATCCTGAAGTAGTTCTTGTACTTTGGGAATTCTGGTAGATCCACCGACTAATACAATATCATGGACTGTACTTTTGTCCATCTTAGCATCTCTCAAGCATTTCTCAATGTGCTCCATACACTTCCTGAATAGATCCATGTTCATTTCCTCGAATCTAGCACGCGTAATGGTGGAATAGAAATCAACACCCTCGTACAAAGATCAATCTATTAACATCTTAAAACCCCTAAGCCACATGTAACAAAATCAATCAATCAATAAATCAGAAAATAACTATCCAACACAATAATCTAAGATATCGACAATTTTGATCCAAAAATAACTTAGAAAAATAACAAACACTTTGTTAATAGGTTTATGGAATTAGTGAGTGTTTGATTTAATCTTTCTTTGTTTTTTGTTTTTTTAATGTTTATAAAATATGTAGAGTTTGGTAATGCGGTGAACAATGAAGATGAAGGAGGAAATCGGGTTTGACTTTCAAATATACCTTGTGAAATACAACGTTTGTGACTTTGTGTATTTATAATGGGTTTATTTATACGGCTTTTTAAAGATTTTGTTTAATGGCCAGTGATTTTTATTGGTGGTCAGAGATCGGGGTTGGTAGTCAGAAGTGATGGTCGGAATCTGGGTTTCAAGATGATGATAACGGTGGAGGTGACTAAGATGATGGAGGTGTTGGTGGTGGTAGTGATGATACCATTTGTACCAAAAGAAAATGAGAGTGGGAAGAAGACAAGGGTAAAATAGTCATTTTGCAGAAATAACAGGATTTGACAACGAATAACGAGAAATTGACCGATGAAAAACAAGTCAAGGGACCTCATTGATAAAAAAAGCGTATTATTTGGACTCCAAGCAACACAAAAACCAAAGTTTGTCCCAACGTGATGTTTTTGGCGAAATTCATGGACAAACGATATGCCTAAAAAACATGCCTAATTATATGCCTAACACTATGTGACAAGAGTTTATTGGTTTGTGAAGAAGTGGGTCCGGCTGCTACAACCAATAAGCTCTTGCCAAATAGTGTTAGTCATATAATTAGACATGTCTTTTAGTCATCCTATCATTTCTCTTATATAAAAGATTGACAAACCTTTACTATTTATTTCATATTTTCATTTTCACCCCTTAATTGCTATTTAACTTTAAAATAATGCCTAAAAAATATATAAATTATACTTACATCATACTCTTACTTTTAACACATCAATAATTCACAAATTCGATGCCTAAGAATCTAAAATATATACATAAACTATACTTACATCATATTTTACTTTGTAACCCTTCAGTTTTGTTTAATTTTTACTTTTCACTTAACTTATGTAAATAAGATTCTGCCCATAATATGAATACATTTCTGACGCAACGAGTGGACAACAAGCACCTTGTTCAAATCAATAACCTAATTATACATAGATCTAACTTTGCTAATCTTACACCCTTCTCTACACTCAACTCTACTTCCTCTGATGCGATTGTTCAATCCACATTATGAGTACTTCGGAGGTTCCGAAAGATCAAACAAAGAGGTTATTCTCAAAAATATAAAGATCTTCACTTTTAGTTGGATTTCAAATAGATATAGAAATGTTTCTCTTAATTGGATTAACAATGTATGTAAAGTTTTCTCTTATACATGGTAATCTTCCATGACATCTTGCTAAGGTTTTCTAATAAACTCATGATAAAAAAAAAATGTTGCATAATATACGGGTCCTATGGTTTATACCCCATTTGACTAATTTTTGTCACCTCAAATTTTGTGAGCTTATTAATTGCAAATATCAATGCCCAATACCATTTATTACTTATTCAACTTTTCTTTTTAACTCTCTTTGTGACTTCTTCTCGAAATATTTTCTAATCCAATATTTTACCGATGATATCCTAGGCCATTCATTAACTCTCTTTTTGACACCATTAGGCCATCTTCAATGATGTTATTTATAAATCATAAAATTTAAAGGATAAAAAAACATCTTTTATTAAAATTCATCATCTAAAAATAATTCATTTCTATTGAATTAATTAAAAAATATCAACTAATCGTCTAATAAAAAATCAATTCTTCAAATATGAAGCACGATTTGAGATGAGTTTTTATCCTCTATTCTTCAAATATGTAAAAAAAAAAAAAAAAAAAAAAAAAAAAAAAAAAAAAAAAAAAATGTTGATTTGCATGCCTTGGTTGGAAATGGCGTATCAAACGATTTAATGCTTTGAATTATTCATGTACAATATAAAATGTGTTATGTAATAGAAATACTTATATAAAAACAATTATAGTTGTAACATTTGTTACAATTTTATTAGTATATTTTTATAAAAGAGTAAATTACATAAATGGTCACAATGGTTTGTTCATTTTTTCACATTTAGTTACTGAATTTTTTTTTTTGACATACATGGTCACTGAAGTTTTAAATCGTTACAGATTCAGTCCATTTCGTTACATAAATGGTCACTGAAGTTTCAAACCACAGTGACCATTTATGTAATGAAATTGAAACCTTAATGACTGGATCTGTAACGATTTGAAACCTTAATGACTGACCTTGTCAAAAAAAAACTTCAGTGACTAAATGTGAAAAAATAGACAAACCACAGTGACCATTTATGTAATTTACTCTTTATAAAATAAAAAAGTAAATAACAAAAAATATATGATAAAAATAAATCTACACTGTTCTCGTTAACTATTTTTAATAAACAATTTACTTAACTACTCCGTATTTCTTGTAAAAGAATAAATGATAAAATAAGTGACAATAATAATAAACTAATTAATTAATATTTAAAAGAAAGATGAGATAATTCTTATTTAATAATTTGACTTATATGAATTAATTGACCCTAAATGAAATTAATGATAATGATTATTTGTAATGATTAATATATGTTGGGGTAGATCTCCTAAATTGATAGGGTATAAACCCACAATGCCTAATATACTGCTGCTATTTATATTTTTTTGACAAAATTACACGGTTGGTCCCTGTGGTTTGCTCGTATTGCAAGTTTGGTCCCTAAGTCATTTTAATTACCCCACAGATACCTATTTTTGAAACGTTGCACTCTTTTAGTCCCTAATTTGGATGGCCGTTAGTGCAGTCCGTTAAGTGTTTTGCGCTGTTAGTCCTTCGTTAATAAATTTTGCACCGTTAGTCCTTATTTTTTAAAATATAGTTTTCCACAGTTAGTCCCTCCGTTAATAATAGTTATCGCCCGATTTTTTACGTTTTTGTCCGTTTTCGTTCGTTTTTTTATCCGTTTCCCCCCTTTTTTTACGTTTTTCGTCCGTTTTCTTTCGTTTTTTTTTTTTTATAGTTTTTGTCTGTTTTTCGTACGTTTTTATCGGTTTTCATCCGTTTTTGTCCGTTTTTCTTACATTTTGTCCGTTTTTATTTCGTTTTTGTACTATTTCAACATATTGAAACTTTTTTCAAAAAGAAAATCCAAAAAAAAAATTGGAAAAAAATATTTCCGAAAAAAAAAATTGAAAAAAAATAAAAAAAATTTCAAATTTTAAAAAAAAATTTGAATAAAAAATTTCAAAAACAATTTTGAAATTTTTATTTTTGAAATTTTTTATTCAAAATTTTTTTTGAAACTTGAAATTTTTTTATTTTTTTTCAATTTTTTTTTCGGAAATATTTTTTTTCTAATTTTTTTTTTGGAATTTTTTTTTACAATATGTCCAAATTTAGACAAATATTGAAAAAAAAGTTTTGAAACAAAAAAAGTATTTCGAGATATTAAAAATTTTGAAAAAAAAAATTCAAAATTCTTTTTTAAGATTTAAAAAAAAAATATATTTGAAAAATATTTTTTTTATTCAAATTTTTTTATTGAAATTTTTTATTAAATTTTTTTTTGAAATTTGAATTTTTTTTTTAATTTTTTTTCAATTTTTTTTTCCGGAAATATTTGTTTTCCAATTTTTTTTTTGAAATTTTTTTTCCAAATTTTTTTTTTGGAAAATTTTTTAATATGTTGAAATAGTACAAAAACGAAAGAAAAACGGACAAAAACGGATGAAAACCGATAAAAACGTACAAAAAACGGACAAAACGTAAGAACAACGGATGGAAACGGGCAAAAACGAAAGAAAACTGACAAAACGTAAGAAAAACGGATAAAAATTTAAGAAAAATGCTAGAAAAACGGACAAAAACGGATGAAAACCGATAAAAACGTAAGAAAAACGGATAAAACGTAAGAAAAACGGACAAAAACTATAAAAAACGAAAGAAAACGGACGAAAAACGTAAAAAAACGGGGGGAAACGGATAAAAAACGAACGAAAACGGACAAAAACGTAAAAAATCGGGCGATAACTATTATTAACGGAGGGACTAACTGTGGAAAACTATATTTTAAAAAATAAGGACTAACGGTGCAAAATTTATTAACAAAGGACTAACAGCGCAAAATACTTAACGGACTGCACTAACGGCCATCCAAAATAGGGACTAAAAGAGTGCAACGTTTCAAAAATTGGTATCTGTGGGGTAATTAAAATGACTTAGGGACCAAACTTGCAATACGAGCAAACCACAAGGACCAACCGTGTAATTTTGTCTATTTATTTTGATACATATGATAATATAAAGATGGAAATTTTGTTTGAAAGAATTTTACAAGCTTGTATGATATTATTTACCACATCTCACTTACTGATATACTCTTTGCATTATTCTCTCCAAATAAACAAGCCACACAACTTTTGACATTGCCACATGAGATAAGTTTATGGTCACAAAGTATAGATCCGGAGGAAAAAATATTGAAATAAGAAGAGTGAGGATAAATTTGCAGCTACATATTTTAAATAAAGAAAAAATAAATAAATAATAAAGAGATGCATTTAATTTATGAGTGCATATAATATTTGTGGTTGTGTTTTTTTCTCATGGTCTCTTTATTCTCATGGTCTCTTTATTCTCATCATAATTATATGAGTAAATTACACCGTTTGTCCCTGTGGTTTGCCCCAAATCACACCGGTAGTCCCCGTTCTTTTTTTTTTTTTTTTTTGCTTTTTTGCTCCCTGTGGTTTACATATTGCACGCTGCTAGTCCTTATCGCTAACTACCGTTATCTTTTTCGTTATCTCAATGGCATCGTTAGTCCTAACCAAGCGATCACTTGCAGCGTTAGTCCTTTATACTAACGACCGTTAATAACTCCAAAATTTTATTAAAAAAAAATCTTTTCTACGCGGTTTTTATCGTTTTCGCCCGTTTTCTTACGTTTTCATGCGTTTTTGTCCGTTTATATACGTTTTCGTCTACTTTTTCTACGTTTTTCTTACGTTTTTGTCCATTTTTATACGTTTTCCTTACTTTTTTTACGCTTTTGTCCGTTTTTCTTACGTTTTTGTCCGTTTTTATACGTTTTCCTTCGTTTTTTTACGCTTTTGTCCGTTTTTCTTACGTTTTTGTCCCTTTTTATACGTTTTCCTTCGTTTTTTTACGCTTTTGTCAGTTTTTTTTTTTTTTATGTTTTTGTCCGTTTTTATACGTTTACTTCGTTTTTTTTACGCTTTTGTCCGTTTTTCTTACGTTTTTGTCCGTTTTTATACGGTGTAATTTAAAAAAAAAATGACGTTGTTTTTAATCTGATTTTTTTTCCGATTTAAAAAAAAAATACGTTTTTTTTTTAATCTGATTTTTTAAAAAGTTTTTTCCGATTTAAAAAAAATTGCGTTTTTTTTTATCTGATTTAAAAAAAAGTTTTTTCCGATTAAAAAAAAATACGTTTTTTTAATTTGATTTTAAAAAAGTTTTTTTCGATTTAAAAAAAATTACGTTTTTTTATCTGATTTATAAAAAAGGTTTTTCCTGTTTAAAAAAAAACGTAATTTTTTAAAAAACTTGATTTAAAAAAAAGTTTTTTCCGATTTTTTTAAATCAGATTAAAAAAAAACGTATTTTTTTTAAATCGGACAAAAACGTAAGAAAAACGTAGAAAAAGTAGACGAAAACGTATATAAACGGACAAAAACGCATGAAAACGTAAGAAAACGGGCGAAAACGATAAAAACCGCGTAGAAAAGATTTTTTTTTAATAAAATTTTGCAGTTATTAACGGTCGTTAGTATAAAGGACTAACGCTGCAAGTGATCACTTGGTTAGGACTAACGATGCCATTGAGATAACGAAAAAGATAACGGTAGTTAGCGATAAGGACTAACAGCGTGCAATATGTAAACCACAGGGAGCAAAAAAGCAAAAAAAAAAAAGAACAGGAACTACCGGTGTAATTTGGGGCAAACCACATGAACAAACGGTGTAATTTACTCTAATTATATTTCTCATTTAATTCTAACTCGGCGGGTCAACAACATAAACATAAAAATACTATATATAAGATCCAAAGGGTGGGGCAATATGTTATAAAAATCAACATTTCCTACCTCTTCCACAGTCTCATCCAACCAAAAGGAATCTGATCAAACGTGTTCTTCCTCTTCTTTCTCTATATTCTCACAATTTCAATCTTCATACCATAAAAAAAGCATAAACAAAATCATCTTTCAAACCCACCTTTCAATATTTCGTATATCATCTTTACTGACTGATTTTGGAATTGTGTCAGTATAGTGTGTGATGGGTGTGAGCACAAGGTGTTCCCATACTTCCCACATCACAGAGATCATCATCACCAGCTTCTTCCGTCATAAGTATTAAAAAATACCCTTGTTCATAGTTCCATAATATTAATATCAAGTTTTTATTAATTTGATCTTGTGAAACATATAAAAAGTTTTGCATGGTTGATTGAGCTTTGAGTGTTTGTCAAGTTTTGAACACCATGGCTGCTAGAAGCTTTCTTTATGGTGGTGGTGGTGGTGGTGGTGGTGGTGATGGCTCTGTTTTTCTGACTAATAAAAGGGTTCATGGTGATTCCTTTTTTGCTCCAAGATCATCTTCTTTTCAAGGTAATTATTTTATGATCATGGTTGACTTTTTAATGTTGACTTCGTGTTTTTTGTTTCTTGTTATTGGGTTGTAGATCTAGTTAACTGAAAAGATGTTTGATTGTTTCATGATGACTTGTTAGGTGAAAAGATGTTTTAATTTCTATTTGACTTTTTTTGTTCATGTGGTTAGAGCCTTTATGTTTATTATTTTGCAGAAGATTAATGTTTGTTTGATCTTTCAAGGACAGTAGATCATTATGTTCATGTTAGGACATAAGTTCATTAAAAAAACACATAAAACCTGTATCTTGGTAGTTCACTTTTGTGAAAAATACGTCATTCCTAATTTGGATAAAACAGGGTTTAATAAAGGTTAACTACTTATATAATAGCAAGATTGTTTCAAGAATTTACTACTAACAATAGTAATCATACTCTGAAGTTTTTTCAAAATCAACTACATACTTTGGTTCTTTTACAAGTTATAGCAGACCTAAGCTAAGTTACTCTTTTCGTTACTTCTGTATAGATGAAAGTATGCTGGTATAATTTATACGTAATTGTAAAAGGAAATGAAAATTTCTTGCTATTATTGGTTACTGGAAATGTGTTAGTATTGTTGGTAAAAAAATGCAAGTAATTTAGTGTTACTTCTGTTACTCGCAATAGGAATTATTTAACCCGTTTATTAACAAACAATTTCTTCAAAAATTCTCTAGCTATATCATAATTTTGGAGTCTTGGGCTGCTTGAATTGATTATTTAAGAGAACTGTTTATTTATAAACTTGTAGGTACTCGATCAATGGTTAGCTTTGACGATAGAGGAAATGGATCTGGGGGACAATTTTTTCAGTCATTTGATCATGAAGACAACGGAGATGATGAATATGATGATTACCTTCAACAGCCTGAGAAGAAAAGGCGGCTCACAGTTGATCAAGTTCGGTTCTTGGAGAAAAGTTTTGAGTTGGATAATAAGCTTGAGCCAGACCGAAAGATTCAGCTAGCAAAAGAAATAGGGTTGCAGCCTAGGCAGGTTGCAATATGGTTTCAAAATCGCCGTGCACGTTGGAAGACTAAACAGCTAGAGAAAGACTACGATGATTTGCAAGAAAGTTACAATAAGCTCAAAGCCAATTATGAGAATCTTGTTAAAGAGAAGGAAAAACTAAAATCTGAGGTACTAATGTAATTAACAACATTGATTATATAGTTTTGATACACAATTTTTTTTAAAATTAAGTGAATTCTTGTTTTAGGTTGATGAATTGAGCGATAAATTGCTACTACAAGAGAAGGGAACATCAGACTCATCAAGTACTAAAAGCCCGTTTGAGTCACTACTACACGAACAGATTCTTGATCACGCTTCCGAGGAACATGTATCAAAAAAAATGAAAATGGGTGATGGGCAGGAGGGTAATTTTACCGCAAAAGAACTAGGTGATTCATCTTACGTATTTGAACAGGAACAAAGTGAAGGGTCATTAGATGAAGAAACTAACTTTAGCAAGATGTTTCTACCTTCTGTGGACGGTTACACGTCACCAAAGATTGAGAATAACGAGTACAGGGACCCACATTCGGTGAATTCCTACTATCTTGGGCTCCCAGGTGATGATCAAGCCTTTGGATTTTGGTCTTACTGAGTCAGCTCAGTAGTACATAACTCGGTTGAGGTTCCAGCTAGTCTGGAAGGGAATAAAAATCCAACTTCTTGCATCTTGAATCCAGGAGTAAGTATGTTTGGTTTGTTTTTTATAAGTTTTCTTTGTCTTCTTTAAGCTTTATGTTGTCTCTTGATTTTGTGCTGCTATTGTAACTAAATATATTTCATAATATCATATGTAAACTATGTTGGATTGGGTATTAATTATGCTATGAATGTATATGATCTTGAATTATTACACGCTGAGCCATTTTTAGTCAAATTCTAGGGGTTTGTTTGATAAATCTCATCTGAACTTAACATATGTTTTTGAGTGACAAGTCTTGCATCGTATCTAGTTTGGTCTTTTTAGCCGTAACTAGTTTGTAATCCGAACTGAGGGTGATATGGTCTAAGCCCTGTCGATTCTCTTTCTTTTGTTTTCAAACCTTTTAGGGGGTGTTTGGCATATAGAGGAATGACTATGGTTATGGGAATATGTATGGGTTTAGAAACCCAACACCTTTGGTGGGTTTATAAAATAGCTACCTTTGAGTGTTTGATACCCGTTTTCAAAAGCAAACCCACTAACCAAACAATTGTATTAGGAATGAAAGTCATTCCCGTACCCTCAAACCAAAAACCCCCTTAACTTATTTAACTTGCGCCTAGAGATGGCAAAAAAATCCGTATCCGATGGGGACCCGATCCCCAAACCCGATTTTGACCGGGGAATCCCCGAGTTGACCGGGGATGGAGACGGGGATGGGGAACCCCCAAAATATGAAACCAGGGATGGGGCGGAGATGGGGATAACTAGGGGTGAGCATACGACCCGAACGGACCGGACCGACCGTCGGACCGACCGAGACCGTACTGGACCGGACCGGACCGACCACATTCGGTCCGCGGTCTCGGCTTTTGGGCTAATTCGGTCCTCGGTCCAGACTAAAACCGACGAATTTGGGCTAATTTGGCCTTGTTGGACCGGACCGACCCGGACCGAGACCGGACCGACCACATTCGGTCCGGTCTCGGTCTAAGATTTTTGCGAAATCGGGTCTCGGTCCGGTCCGGTCTTGGCCGGTCCGGTCTTGGCCGGTCCGGTCTTGGCCGGTCCGGTCTTGGCCGGTCCGGTCTTGGCCGGTCCGGTCTTGGCCGGTCCGGTCTGGTTTTTGGACCGTGCACACCCTTAGGGATAACATAAATCCCCGAACCCGAACCCGACTCCGATCTTTCTAGTGTATAAGTATTTAGAATTTGTATGTTATATCCATACTCGATTAACCTGTATATGTATATGTATATATGTTTATGAGTATCGACATGTATATTTATATGCGTATGTGGTATTATATAATCAAGTACCTTTATAATTAGAAGCATAAACACCAACTACATATTACTTATTATTTTGTCCGAATAGACACATAAAATACATATTGTTTTTATACTATATTTGATGTTACAATGTTGAGGATGCTTTAAAGTTGAATTGAAATTGTAATGAATCCAACTATGTGCGATGTACGCACGGTTTTTGAAACACTTTATGAGTTAAAATTCATTTTATTTTTTATGAGTTAGTGAAATCTTTAAGTTAGTTCATAAGGATTGAAAATCCCCGAATCACCACAGGGATCCTCGATCCCCATAGGGGACGGGGATGGGGATGTAAAGCAATTCCCCGATGGGGATGGGGACGGGAATGGGGATGGAGAGTAAAAACAGGGATGGGGATGGTAAATACAATCCCCGAAATTCCCCGCCCCGTTGCCATCCCTACTTGCGCCAATACCCATATCAGGAATAGACCTTTTTCGATTGAGCAGCAGCCGCTGCTGCGGTATGGTCCAGAGTTGAAACTGGCTAACATAGGGCAAGGGTCCTGATGGGCAAGTATAAATAGATGCAGCAGCTCCTCTCACTCCCCCGTATAGGGTTCACGTGAACAACACTCATAAACATCTCTTTTATATACATTGCTAATATATGTTTGTGGTTTGAAGGTTTTTTTTTGTAGATTGAACTATTAATAGCGCGCCGACACATGCAGAAAGTTTATATGTTCTTATTTAAGTTACTAGGTAGATCGACTCAAACTTGAAGTCGGCATTGTTATCAGCCTAATTTGCTATCACCCAAAATGAAGACGCATCTAGTCTTGGTATCAAGGCATCTTTCCTTTGCTGAAGAACTTATGGTTTTACTTTATCAGTGACGAGGATTTTCTACCCGCGTTCCGCTGCGGAACGTAGGGTTTTATGCTGAAAATTTTACGTATAAGATCTGTTAGGACCGAAACTCTATTATTTATGTGGTTTCGGGAGGTCTTGGTTGGTGGAAGAAGATGAATATCTTCATCCTTTTAGTGAGAGAAGGTAGAGAGAGGGAGGAGAAACAAAAGATACTTTTATTGATGAAACAAAGAACACACTAACCTAATGATTCACCTCACCCCTCATGGAGAGTCATGAGGGGTATTTATAGGCTCAACAAACCATTACGTTGCCACTTAAACGATATTAGTCCCTATGGGCAAAGTATACTACGCATCTAGTCCAATTCACGTAAGTGACGTTATCTTTATAAAAAAGCGAGGCTAACAATCTCCCTCTAAGATATCGTCACACGTGAATGGTTACAATGAGACCTATAAATACAAAACAAAGTAAATTACAATAGTAATGAACAATGTTGACTTTGTTGAAGCGCAGAGTCTCTGCAGTCTAGATACTGAGGCAAACTTGAAGTTCTCCCTTCCGACGATCTCGGCATTTGATCTTTGGCACTGACGGCACAAATCCTTGTAGCTCTGAACTTCAACTGTAACGGTCTAGTTAGGTTATTACTCCCTCCTAACTAGTGAGCATTTTTTTTTCTTTTTCGGCTCTCTCCTGAACCGACAACACTCTTCCAACACACAGCGGAGAAAGTAGACTCTTGATTGTAGCACAGTGGTTGTCGTTCTGGGAACATCATAACAACATAACTCACTTAGTATTGCATCCAAGTTGGTAAAAAGCCCCGATGTACACACACTACTTCTCCTTCTTCAGTCATAAGCACAATTCCCTTCGTAATCCAATCACGGAAGATGAAATGCCAACTTCTCCCTCCTGATGGTTGCGAGCTATCAGAATCATCATAATGTTGCGTACATGCCGTATTACCTTTTTCTTGATGCAATATTAAAACTTTAGCTTGATCAAAATTCTGTGAGAATATGTCGCAAAAATACTCTCAATAATACTCTCAAACCAACCTGAAAGCGAACCTCCTTTGAATTCACCGGCTAATAGTAATGACCACATATGGAGAAAACCCGATACGACCAATTTGAAAAGGAAGTAAACATCCCAACTTTGTGACTTGCTGCTTGTTCTATATTCTTGATCAATCCACAACTGCGTGCGACACTGAGCACAACAACGTAACTCCTTAAAGTGATGGTTATACACTGTGAGTACTACAACGTAACTCCTTACATAAGTTATAACCAGATTGTCAATTCATAATGTGCCCCAACAAGTTATCTTGAGACATGCAACCAACCAACCAACGTCTCAACGATAAAGAAGTACACCCGTGAAACGTCACTTCAATTTCGCGTAAGCAATACTGTACAAAAGCCCCGTAATCATTTTTTCAAATTTTCGCTCAAGCCGTGAATTATGTATCCTCCGTGAAAATTCATAGACCAAAAATACCGCTCTTTTAAAAATATTATCAAAACTTATGTATTCCAAAAAATTCGGAATAAATATTTTGATATGACAATATAGTTCAACATTACCAAATTTTTTCATCCTAACCGGCCCAATATTAACACCCCATTCAAAATCATAGCCCAGTCCGGATAAGATCACTACTCAGCCCAGTACAAATCGTGTGATTCATCAGCCCATTAAATAAATGAATACCAGATCCAACGCAAGGGATAAAAACCGGATACTCTAATCACTGTATCATTATTCTTAACCCTAAATCTCTCTCACCTTAAACACTCCGCCCCCTCCTCTGACTTTTCCTCACAACGTCAAACTGATTCCACATAGATCTCAATCTCTTCTCCTTAATCTTCATCAAATCTCATTCATCATCAAGAACTAATATCTTTCCACACACCTAATTCAGAGAACATTCGATTACCATATACGAATGAAGAACTAAAAAGTTTGAGGCTTCAAGATCTATAAACGGGTCTCGGGTAGGTGTTGCACTACTTCTTGTTTTCGTTTTTGGCTAAGGAACGAAATAGAAAGAAAGATTTTTAACATTCTTGTTATAAATTTTTCATACTACTTTCGAATATTTAACAAGAAGCATAGCTTCATATGGATTGGTGAGGATGATAGTTTCAATTAAAAAATCTTTAAAAGATTGCAAAAAAATTGAAACAAATATGAGATCGATTGTACTTTTTTCTTTTTGAGTCTTGGAATTGAATGAGAGATGGGGGAGTGATAGTGAGGGTTCTTTGGTGAGTCTAGGTCTAGGATTAGTTGTAATTGGTTTTTGGTTGAGTCTTGATTGGTTTTGGCATCTTCGATGTATACTCATTCTGTTAAGATTCATATATGTACCGATGATGGTATATCCTGAGGTCGAGTCTGTATTTGGTATTGGTATATTGTTGTGATCAGTTAAGTTTACGCGTAGCCTTTCATCTTTATAGTTTACAAGTAACTTCTTGTATGAAACCTTATGCGTAGCTTAGTTACTCGTAACCATTTTTTCATTTTCCTTATGCGTAAGCACCTAGCTTATGCGTAGACATACGCGTAAACATATTCTTAAGCGTACCATGCTTATGCGTAGAAAATCCTACTCATAAGGAAAACTTATGCGTAAGCTTTGCTTAGGCGTAGGTTTTTCATACTCGTAAGCACTTACGCGTATTCCATACGCGTAAGCATGTCCATAGGCGTAGAAAACTAGGGTTTTAACCCTTTGACCATTTCTGGCGAGATTCCGATCATCTTTTCCGTTCAACTTCATAATAACCCAGAAAAATGCATATGAATATTCATTGTTTGCCCTTTTTGACCCATATTTGACCACAAATAAGTTCACATTATTGATACAAAAGTCATATATTTGACCACTGTTTGGACAAAAAAAATTGACACAAAAACAGATGTAATACTTTGTATGGACTATTAGACTTTTGACCAATATCAAAACTTGTAAAAACTGTTAACCCACAGTATTCGGAAAAAAAATTTCCGACCACGAAAAAGTACACAAAACTGTTAAAAACATGTATCAAAACCACCATAAATCATCAAAACATAACCATGGCTCTATAACACTTGTTAGGACCGAAACTCTATGATTTATGTGGTTTCGGGAGGTCTTGGTTGGTGGAAGAAGATGAATATCTTCATCCTTTTAGTGAGAGAAGGTAGAGAGAGGGAGGAGAAACAAAAGATACTTTTATTGATGAAACAAAGAACACACTAACCTAATGATTCACCTCACCCCTTATGGAGAGTCATGAGGGGTATTTATAGGCTCAACAAACCATTACTTTGCCACTTAAACGATACTAGTCCCTATGGGCAAAGTATACTACGCATCTAGTCCAATTCACGTAAGTGACGTTATCTTTATAAAAAAGCGAGGCTAACAAGATCTCCTTTAAATCAGTTTTATTTTTTACTCATAACATGTTTTAAGCAAAGACAAATAATTTCTAAATTTTAAACTTACAGATCTTTTTCAAAATGTTAGGGACGATTTATGTTATTTTCTTTTACAAAATGTAGTCTTTAGGGACACATTATGTAATTCATGCTAAAATGTAAGGAGTGTTTAGGAAAATATTTATTTTCACAAAAATAAAAGTTTAGATATGATTTTTTAAGGATCAGGTAAACTATAGGGATCAATTGTGTAAATTTCCGTTACATGGTTGTTAAATGATGGAGACTATTTAGGTAACTGAAATAGATTAAGGATCAAATGAGAAATAAAATTGAAATGAGAAGAATGAGAATAAACCACAACCGCACTTTTCAGATGCACCTACATAAGTAGATGCATCTCCCCTTAATTTTTTTTTAATTTGAAATGTATAGCTAGAAATATTTCTCCTCTTTTCATTTTATTTTGTCTTCTCACTCGATCTCTTCCCAACTCAAATAGGGATAATTTTGCAAAAGTTACCCTTATTGCGTACCGGTTGTTAAACGAAGGAGACTATTTAGGCAACCAAAATAGGGATAATATTTTCCATGAAAGGTAGTCGGAACGGATGGTTTATGTAAATTTTTGTTACATGTTTGGTCTTACAAGACTAATTTTCGCTACACTGTTAGTCTATGGGACCTAACTTGCAACAATAATTAAACCCCAGGGACATGTTGTAGGGTTCTTGTGGTCACCTGCACGACTATAAAACATGCATTGTAACACCTCCATTTTTCAGATAGCAGCGGAAGCTAACGAGGGTATTACTTCTTAGTAAAAAGTTTAAGTTAGAGAAAACGACCTCTAAATGAGACATTTTGAAAAGTTACCATTCGAATAATAAAACCAGAGTTACAAACATAAGGTCCCAAAGTATAATAATACATAAGTGTTTTAAAACGTATCGAATCGTAAATGATAAAAACATAAGTCTCCAAAACATGCCATATGACTCTATGTTCCATGCACCCGTTATCGCCTTACTGACCTGAGATAAACATGCTAAAAAGTGTCAACACAAAGGTTGGCGATTTCTTAACTTTGTTTCAAATAAGATGAAAAGCTTTTATGATTTAATTCTCATGACAAGTATATGCCAACCTAATCCTGTTACAAATTCCGCCTATACAAAACTTGTAACATCTTAGGTCCACATATAAGTTCATATTCAAAAAGCGTAAGTGTTGAAAGCGTTATGAGTAGGACATATGTGTATACGATATATGCAAGTACTTAATGTAAAGAATAACAACCAACTGAACCTCATGACAAGTTTACACAAGCTTACACAAGAATACCGGATTATATTCATCCAAGGTCAAGAATAAGGGACACAAGGGTGGGGGTGTCAGCCCAATAGTACTATCAATACATCTCCAACGGCTCCATCCAAGAGTTAAACAGTCGCTAAAGAATACGCGATCAAGAATAAGTTTAACACATTAAGACACCTATCGAAATAAAGCCATACATCATGTCCGAAAAACATAAAAAGTATAGCGTAGCATAAAAGTACAGATGTTTTGAGTATTTGTGTCTGTATGTAAATACAAATAATGTATTTAAGTAAACTGAGTAAAGTATTTTGATAACCAAGTAAAGTATTTCGGAAATCTAGCATGTATCTTCCTCAAAGAGTTTATAGAGTAATTAAACGAGTAAAAGTGGGGTATGAAACTCACCTCAAATAGTGGTAATATGATACTAGCAAATGTGCGCGCGAAAAGTTGAAGCGCGATACTCTAACCGCAACCTAAATAAGTAATATGACTTAGGTTGTGCAATAATGTCGGGTATGCAATTTATAAAATGTTGTATCACCCGTACATGTTTGTCTATATGTTTAGTTGTGAAAATATATTTACGTCGATGTTTACTATTACTAGTCGTAATATATATTTTCAAGTATATATCGTAGTTTTGTTTTTAAAACTTCGTATATCATTCGTTATAAACCCCGTTTTTATCCATTCAAGCGACCATGTTTTCGTTATAAAATCTATTTCCTATTTCTTTAAGTAAATCTTGTAAAACTAAAACTTATTTTTCTGAAAATTAGAAATTTGGGCAGTGCTTCCGCGTATATTTTCAAAAATCCATTTCTATACTAAATCACTTTCAAATCAACTCCAAAACTATCCTAATTTCTTCCACCAATTTCTTCAACAATTTATATAGTTTCTAAATGATAATATCAACATAATAAAAATGTAAATCTTAGAAACAATTATGAATCTATATAAACCCTTTTATAACCATAATTTATACAATTCAAACTAAAATGATTCAAGACTTGTATGTATATATTTTCTCATCCAAATGACCTTATTAATTATATATTCACTTGTTTTCATCTTAAAAATTCACAAACATGTATAAGGTTGATATATGAAATTTAATGAGTTTAAATAAGAATGTAAGCTTTAAAAATGTATAAATATGCATAATAAATGTATAAAACACATATGTAAAGGTATAAAAATATTTTTTTTACTTACTTAATAATGAAGGATTTTTGGAAAGTTTTAGAACAATAGAACGCCAACAGTGACTCCAAAATGCTTTGTAGTTAACATATAGCTCGTAAATGATCGAAATATGCTTGAAACTAACGAAATCGGATCTTTTCTAGTTCTTTTTCTTCTTGGCCGAAATTTTTAGAGTATTTTGAGAGAGTTGCAATCAAAGACATGTTGGGAGGAGCTTTTTCTTCATCAGCTATGTAGCTCCAGTCAAAGCCAACCCCATCAATGGCTAACATAGCCTTGGAAGATGAATCTTCCCCATTAGCATTTTTGCTCCTGTTTCTTCCATCCTGAATCCTTGGGCTTCTGCACTCTCCAGCAAAATGTCCCAACTTTCTGCAGTTGTAACATTCTACTTTTGAATTGTCAAAGCCATCAGTTTCATTATTATGGATGGTAATCTTCTTCCCTGTCCTCTGGAAGTACTTCTTTGCCCTCATACTCAAGAGTGCCACCTGCCACTTTATATCCATCTCTTCCAAGTCATCCTCATTGATCAGCTCTAGATCTTCATGAACAACCAGAGATCCAGTGGATTGACTAGCTAGGAATGCATAGATGGTGGCATCACTCAGGCTAACAGTGTTAACATGTGTGCCAGTAGTACCAACATTAGTACTAGTAGCACTAACTCCAATAACATCAGTAGTACTGCTAGTGCTTGGTTGAGCTACAAATGCCATGTTCTGTGACTCTGAGTTTGTAGCTGGAGTGGTGGTCTTCTTTACTTGTTGCTCAACAATTTTAAAATTCTTGTACAAATCAACTAAAGCCATTTTGTCAATGTCTGGCTTGTTGCTCCAGACAACTACATGGGTGTTCCAATCACTTGGTAAGCTTCTCAAGAACTTAGAGTTTACATCTTCTTGAGATATTTCCACAACCAAGATGGCTAACTTACTGATAATCTTTTGAAGCCTATTGTAGACAGAATCAAGAGATTCTGCACTTGTTGCACTGAAGTTTTCAAAGTTTTTCTTCAACAGAGTCTTTTGAGTCTTTCTGGTGGCTTCATTCCCACCAAAACTGGCTTCAATAGCCTGAAATAAGGTTTTTGCATCCTTGTGTTTGTTAAAGGTCAGCAAGTGATCATTAGGGACAACCATAAGCAGCAAGCTTCTGGCATTCAGATCATTCTTTCTTTTTCATCATTAGTTGTAGGCACATGAATAGTTGGGGCCTCTCCTTCTTTGCCTGCAATGGGCACTGGCTTGAAGGAATTTCCAGATTCTATCATCTCCTATAGATTGTAGTCCAGCATCAGGAAGTACTGCTCAGTCTTTATCCTCCACATTTCCTAGTCGCCCTACTTCAACTTGGGAAACTTTGCAGCAACACGAGTCTAGTTGTTTTCGAATTCCATTGCTTTTGTGTTAGAACAAACTTCTTCTAATTCAAAGTTTCATATACACAAGCTCTGATACCACTTGTGAGTCTCAAACCTCGGATCTACTTAGCTTGTATGAATGTGTTGCCTTGGATGATTCCAAAACAACTATAATTGAAACAATGCTTGATGCTAACAAGTATGCGGAAACTACTTAATAACACTTAGAAGAATAACCAATGAAATAGCAAAAATGCAATGGACAAAGTTATAACCAAAAGGCTTCAATATTATTGATTAATAATACAGATACTCTTTCTAGTATCGAGGTTTACAACCTTGAAGCTTTATATAGATTGATATGTATCTACGTATAACCTAGGATCTCCTTTTATAGTCTAAGGAGTCCTTTAAAAGATAACTACACATTAACTACGTATATCTTCTAATTACATAGAATATATTCTATTACAATCATCACACGTCTTTCCCAAAATACCAATAGTACTAACTTGAACTAGCAATACTAACTGCTATAACTAGTAGTACTAAATTGAACTGGCCGTACTTAGTTAAATTGGCAGTACTAAGTGTTTGGTCTTCTTATTTCCTAACAGAATGATTTTAAGAAGTAACGGATATAAATGTAACGAGTTAGGACTTAAATGACCCTGATAAGGATTTAAAAGGTACCATTTTGAGGGGTCGTTTAAGCCCTTATTTGATCACTTTTGTATCCGTTATTACTTAATATCGTTCCTTTTCACTTTTTAGGTCTCTTGAAGGCAAATTGCTGGAATGGCACTTATTTGGACGAAAAGGCGCGAATATACGAAGAAAATGGCCAAAGTCAAGAATCGAGACACTCAAGCTGCTAAAATACAAGGGGACGGCGTCATGTGTTATCTGCGACGCCGTCTGAGCACTTTTGTAACGGCTCAGTAGCCAAATTGCTTATTTTCAAGTGACGGTGTCAGGCTTTAAAAGAGTAGGTCGTCGCAACTCAGACGGCCTAGATTTGATCCAGACGGCGTCAGAGACTGAAGGGGACGGCGTCACAAGCATAAGGTGACGCCGTTGCAAGACTAACGTGGCCAAGACGAAACCCTAATGACGGCGACCCGACGGCGTCACAATTCATAAAGTGACGCCGTCACGATTGTAATCTTATATATAGAATCCGAATTTTTTAGTTTTCAGTGTGTAGTCTTTTGGAGTAAAAACCTAAACCGAACCAAGGCTGTCTTGTACAGTATTTTAGGGTTCCAAACCTTATCTTACATCAAGATAAGTGTTTTACTTCATTAATTCAATTATGTCTTCAATTACTTGTGTGTATGCTTGCATGTTCTCCATGTCCGGCTAATTTACTTGTGTGCTTGCTTAGATATATGAAACCTAGTTGTTAATTATTGTTAGGTTGTCTCTTATCTTAATTGTAATTGGATTAGGAGTGCGACTAGGCTATCGTTGTGTTTAATACTTGATAAATCTTTGATAGTTTATGAATGACTTAGTGGATTTCGTTTACTAAACTCAAAGATAACCTCAAAGTTAGTTTATGAATGACTTAGTGGATTTCGTTTACTACACTTAAAGGTGACTTCAGAGAGTTAGGGAATGCACACCTTACAACCTTAGAAAACACAGCGCGTTAAGAATAAGGACGTGACAATTCAACCATCAATAGGAGATAACTAGGGAGTAGTAGCATCTTGGTAAACACATCTTTAACTATCATACGAGCACACAACAATAGACATAGACTATCCTCACCTTAGTTAATTAGATAATTAGATAGTAGAGTAATCGGTAGAAATACCAACCCCCCAAATCCAAACCCCGAGATTCGTACTTTTCCATTTCCTAAAAAAACATAAAAAGATAAAAAAATAATCTTCCTCAACCCCAACCTTAGCGTAGTAACTCCTCACTAGCATTCCTATTCCCCTAGAGAACGATATCAATTCCCTTGGCTTACCCTAATACTACACTACAATGATTAGGTTCACTGCCTAGGGTGTTGAAAAACTTGCTCGACGAAAAGGAAGTTCCTTTGACCCCGAACGACGCGTGTAGCGTTATCAGACCCCCTAAAAACATATGTTTCAAATCCTTATCAGTCTTGACCATACCTCTAGTGGTGGAGATTTGTATAACCGATAAACCTATGATAGAATACATGCTATGATTGTGCTTATAAGTGATCACCTCTGAAATGAAGCACTTAGATTAGTGAGTGTATGAATGTTTTTGTTCCCCTTTTCATGAGGTTTTCAGCTTTGATGTTTCTATCATAGGTAGTTTTTAAATTCATATCTTCCAAGCTAATTAACTTGAGAGTTGTATTTTTAAGAATGATTATAATAAGGTCTACTTGAGGACAAGTAGCATTTAAGTGGGGGATATTTGATAACATCAAATAGTCTGATTATTTTAGTATTAATTTCCCTCAATTATGCTCATTATTGTTATGGTTTTATGTGAATATATGCTTTAATTGGTTACTATTTCATTTAAGGTTACAAATGAGCATTGGAACGAAGAAACGCTGATTTAGAAAGAAAACATGTAATGTTACACATGAACTTGCTGGACAGAATGAAGTTACAGCGTAAGTCCAATGATCAACTTACCTCGTAAATAATGAAGTCACACGAAGACCAAAGTCAATGCATCACAAGGCTACAGTGTAACTCCATCGACAAGAATACGCTGTAGAAATCTGAAGACTTATGAAAAATCAGAGATCATGAAGGTTGCGCCGTAACCACACCAAATGGTTACGGTGTAGAAATAGACCAAAAATGTTTACGAGAGTTTTGCGACGTAAACTTACAAAAAGGTTACGCTGAAACCTTCAATGCAATGATAAGACATCTATTTATAAGAGTACTTACGGCGTAACCCTTTACTTATGGTTACGCCGTAAGTTTGTCAAGCCTATATAAACAAGCCCTAATTCATCATTTTACATTATTCTCTCTACACCACAACACAAGGGACAAATTAGGGCTCATTCAAGGATGAAATCCTACAGTTCTATATGACTTTCCAAGGGAGAATTCATACCATTCCATTCATGGAAACAATTCACGTTACATTCGATGGAAACAATTCACGTTACGTTCGATGGAAACAATTCACGTTACTCTAACCAAACTAACTTTTATAGCTTGTAAGGGCTTAATGACCTCGGATAAATCCTAAGTCACTAACAATGAAACACTGAATAAACTCTATTAAGTAAGCGGAATTTACTTCAATAAAGCTAAGAAGAATTCACTTTAACTTCAATGATTATATTAATAATAAGAATCTGCTTGTTATACAGATTCTTCAACAACTCTAAAACTCTAATATCGTACTTCTTGTAATCTCTAAAACTCTCTAAAAAACACGTACATTCTAATGCCAATCTAGGGGTCCTTGTATAGGCTTAAGGATAACCCTAGTCGGTTTACAATTCTAACCTTGTACGACAAGTAATCTAAACTAAGAATATTATAGAATAACAAAGCTTTCCATAAACGAATATAACAGTTCTTTTAGCTTTGCAGTACTTTGACGTTAAGCAGTACTTTGACTTTTACTTAGCAGCACTTTGACTCTTCAGCACTTTGACTTCTTCAGTACTTTGACTTTCATATCCCAACAATCCTCCCCTAACTTGAATTCTACTTGCTTGACTTCAAGTTTCCTTTCTATCTCTATCATTAACTTCTGTTAGCCTCTTGGAAAGATTGTGTCTTTATCAATTTTCTTTATCTTTAGATTTAACTTTGTATTCATTGTGCTTGTATTGTCATTATCAAAGTAACCTTTATTCCTTCAATAACATTCTTTACAGCAACCTTTATCAGTAATCTCTTTTCAGCAACATTCAGCAACCTCCATCTTTTCAGCAACACAGTAACATATGGCAATTTGTACATCAATTTATTTAGTTTCATTCTATTCTCATCACTTCCAGGTGTGTAAACTCTTGTGAGAGGTGAATCATTGAAATTCTAATGGATTTTGATGTCTCTTTACCAAAGCCATTAACTCTGGAGTAGCCAAATGTTTAGGTGTATAAGAACATGGTACATTGATAACCATATGATTTTTAGCAAATCATCAGCTATCAACAGATTTGATTTGTCTTTACCAAAAGCTGTACCCTTTTGGACTAGTCAGTTCTTACTACTATGGTGAACTAATTACCATATAAATTGTTTTTCCACAGCCTTTACCACAAGCCATTTTCTTGTGGGCTAGCCAACTCTTTACATTTGCTGATATGGTGAGTTGATTACCATACAACTTATTAGCAAGTTGTCAACTATATAACGGATTTGAGATATCTTTACCAGAGCCGTTTGGTCATGGATTAGCCAGTTCTTTTGTAAACATGGTGAACTGATAACCTACTGTTATAACCATCTCAAAAACCATTGTTGCTGTTAACTTTTGTTTCAAAATATTCTTTACTTAACAAAAGTTTCTCTTTCAAAAAATATTTATTGGTTTATGCTGCAAGCAGTACTTTGGATAAAATACTCATATTTCAAAAGATTTTATACAATTATAAATCATACCAGTATTTATTCTTCATCATCAGCCATTGTTGTCCATTTGATAAATAATTCGATGACCATAAGTGCTCTTTCATTCTCCTCTTCCACTTCCATTCCATGATCTAGCATTCTTCTCATAAGATCTGACATGAGTGGATATCTTCTTTCTACTAACATATGGATCATTGTTCCATCTTCTAGCTCCAAAACATGCACTCCAGATTCATCAAAATATCTCCAGCAATTAATTTCCCATACTTCTTGATTATTCCATATAGCATCAGTACTTGTCTCCTCAGTTTCAAAGATAGTTGTGAGGTCTCCAAGTAATACTAAACCAATTCCTTCTGATGGAATATGTTCAAAATACTCTTGTACTAGTTGATACAGATGAAACAGGTCTTCTCTATTTATCAAGTGCAGTAGTCCCATAATGAGTTAAACACTCTAAAGCTTTCATCTTCTCTATGGAACATAAGATAATCTCCATCTTCTGCTTTTACAACTTCGAATGTAACAATCTTTGACTTCTTTTCTGCAACATCTTTAGCCTTAGGATGCTCAAAATCAACAACTCTTATGTAATTTCTCAGCTCATCAACTGTATCATATCTTAACTCAACCTTCTTTGATGGCTGTACAATTTCAGTTGTTCTTTTTCTCTTTAAACTTTTAAATTTTGCATCCACTTTATCCTTATCCTTAAAAGATACAATACCTTTCATCATCTCTTGATAAGCTTTCCTAACCGCTTCATATAAGTCTTTCATCTCTATATAATTCAGCTTCGATAATCCAGTATACCCTTGACTCTTTAGATATGCCATCATAGCATTTCTTTCTTTAGCCTTACTCATTGGTCTTCTAGGTAAAACTGGTTTTTCTGATATAGCAGCTTCAACATTCAATTCATCTTTTAATTTCTTAGCTGCTTCTTTATTCTTAGCTTCTTCAATAGCAGCTTTAGCATTTAATTCAGCTTGTACCTTTTTAGCAGCTTCTTCATTCTTAGCCACTTCAATTGCTCTAATTTCTGCCAAAGTTAGCTTTTTCTTCTTCCTTGTTTCCACCAGCTTACCTTTGCCTTTATCTTTTGGATCTATAACTTGTTGAGAAACTTGTGGTTGTTCTTCAGTAACTCCTGGAATGCTAACACCTCTTGGTATTGTCAGATTAAGCATGATCTGAGTAACCGTTTCATCATCACTTGCAGTGTGCACTGGTTTAGGTGTATCAGCTTCCTCTTCTTGTATAATTGTTGAAGGACCAGCCTCTTTTTCAAAATCTAACACCCTTGGTGTAATTAGCTCTTGCCTATAAGTTCCTTGAATACCAGTACTTTGATCAGCAACACCTTGATCATCAGTACTTTAAACATCAGTACTTTGAACTCCAGTTCTTTCAGGTTCAGTACTTTGAATATTAACCTGTACTTCAGTACTTTGAGGTTCATCTTCTTTTTCTTCATAAAATTCAGCATCTTTTTTCAAATTCTCTTGCTCTAAATTCCTCCCCAATTGGACAGAAGAGTGCTGTGGAACCTTTTTGCTCTTTGAAGACTTCTTAAATTTCCGAACAGGCCTTCCTTGCTTCTTTTGAGACTTGACCCATAATCTGTGATGTTGAACCAAAGGCCATACAAATTTCTTTAATCTTTTAAACTTGTTGTTCAACTTCAGTATTTGTGCAGCTTGAGCCTCAAAATCCTTCTTTAAGCGTGTCAGCTCCCTTGTTAAAGCATAAGTGTCCAGAACCTGACCCTCAGAAGCCATATCTCCCTCATCTCCTCTAGATGTTTGAAGCCCATCTGTGGAAGTGTAATCATTGGGAGAAGATGGTGGGTTTACCTGAGGTTCTGAATCTCCATGAGTAGAATGTTGTGAAGTTTCAGTACCTTTGTGTGATGATGCAGTACCTTGAGAAGCAGTACCTTGAGAAGCAGTATCTTCTCTGTCATCACTAGCTGCAGCCTCATCTCTAATAGCCTGAACAATCTCCATCATTGAAGTAGTCAATGGAGTGTTCCTACCAGTAAACAAATCACTCTTCCTAGCCATGAAGGTGAAAATCCTGGCAGGTTGTACCACAACAGGTAATAGGCTTGAAGACTTTGGTACATCTGCAAGTTGTTTATTCAAGAACACTTGAATAAATCTTGGATACATCAACCAGCGCGATCCATGAGAGATGTGAGAGAGCATTCCATCCAAAATGAGCCTTGAAAAATTGAAAATTCGATTTGTAGCCAATCCCACTAAAGCAGAAGCTATATTCGAACCAAATTGCTCCCATGAAGTACTCTTAGCACTAATACAATGAAGCAATACATGAACCAAGTACTTCCAGTGTGGACTAAATAAGGGTTTCTTGAAAGTTTGTTCAGTTAAGGACCCTTCATACCCAATGTCTCTGAATGTATCCCAAATCAATTGTTTATCAAAACGAACAACTCCTTCTTCATCATCAAACAATAGATCTTCACGAATTGAAGCTTCAAAAACCTTCACTATCCTTCCAGCAACTTTAGCTTGAATATACGAATCATCATTCTCCATATGAGTCCTAGCAGTTGCCCAAAACTGTTGAATCCATGGTTCAATAGTATCTGGTTCCACTAAAAGTGCATAACTAATTGGAGATCCAGTGAGAAAATCAATGATGTCATGAAAGATGACATTAGCTTCAGTTTTATCCAAATTCGCCACCATGTTGTGTTTCGAAACTGTATTACGATTTGCCATTGATGATTTGTTTACAAAGAAAGTGATTCGATGAATAGTAAATGTGAGAGAGAGAAATATGGAAAAGATTGAGAAGGATAAAGATGAGAGGTAAAATCGGAAGGTGGTTATTTATAGGTGAGATTTGAAAAATCACAGCCCATAATAACAAAGTTACCGTTAGTGTATTTTACCCCTCAATATTACCGTTGGAACAGTACTTTGATAAGACAAGCAGTTCTTTCCACGTGTGCAGTACTTTCCAAAGCAGTACTTTCATATAACCAAAAAGCAGTACTTTCCCAGTTTCTTCTTCATAATGGCAGATACTTCAAATAGGCATTGAATTGCCTCCCCTCAAGCAAAGCACATGACTGTCTAACACACTAATCAGTCCTCCCCTTAAACATAGATCAGTAATTAATCATTCCAATGCTCACCACCAAGTGATTGAATCTTGAAACATCAAATCATTTGGTGAGTAAATCAGCTACATTATCATCCGTGTGAACCTTGACAACATTAATGAGCCTATGCTCATAACAATCTCTGATAAAATGATGCCTAATCTGAATGTGCTTGGTTTTGGAGTGATAAACTGGATTCTTCACAATGCAAATTTTACTCTCATTATCAATGTTGATAGGAGTATTTTTGAAGTTGAACCCATAATCCAAGAGTTGATTCTGCATCCACAAGACTTGTCCACAACAGCTTGCAGCAGCCACATATTCTGCTTCACTGGATGATGTTGCTGCAATTATCTGTTTCTTACATTGCCAAGAGACTAATCTTCTTCCAAGATATTGGCATCCTCCAGTGGTTGATCTTCTATCATAGTTATCACCTGCATAATCACTGTCTGAAGAGGCTTCCAAGTGAAAAGGTGAATCCTTTGAATACCACAACCCCAACTTTGGTTGTTGTTTTAAATAACTAAAAATTCTTTTTACTGCATTCATATGGGAGACCTTAGGTGAGACTTGATATCTTGCACATAAACAAACAGCAAACATGATATCAGGCCTAAATGCAGTTAAGTACATAAGACAGCCAATCATAGATCTGTACAGTTTGACTTCAACAGGTTGACCATCTTCATCCTTGCCTAGTGAGTTGATAGACTTGATAGGTGTAGTAACTGGCTTCATAGTATCAAAATTGAACTTCTTAAGTATGTCAGATACATACTTGTCTTGACTTATAAAAGTTCCTTCCTTTGACTGTTTAACTTGAAGTCCCAAAAAGAAAGTTAACTCACCCATTGAACTCATTTGAAATTCATGTTGCATCAGCTGCTCAAATTCCTTCACCATGGACTGTTTGGTAGCTCCAAAGATGATATCATCTGCATAAACTTGTACCAGCATGATATCCTTCTTATCTCTCTTGATGAACAAAGTCTTGTCAATAGCTCATCTTCTGTAACCATGTTGCAATAAGAAAGTAGAAAGCCTTTCATACCAAGCTCTAGGTGCTTGATGTAAGCCATAAAGAGCCTTAACCACTTTATAGACTTTGTTTAAATGTGCAGGATCTTCAAAACCAGGAGGTTGTTTAACATATAACTCCTCTGTAATCTTGCCATATAAAAAGGCACTCTTGACATCCTGTTAGGATTTAGTAAATCCAAGTATTAAAGAGTCGGTCACCTCAAGTATATGTAATCGTTAGTAAGCTCGTAGTCGTAGATTAATATAAGTTAAGTAGTATTTAGTTTAAGTAACACCGTGGAGGACGGACGGGTCTTTACCCACTGTATGCCTGATCCACAACCCGATAGGTGGCGATTTATGTAAAGACTATAAATACTCTCTACCTTCCAAGGTAAAGAGTTGGAGCTCATAATAAGATTTTTCTTTCTCTCACTAAAGTTCCCAAACCTCTAACTTTCTCTCTCTAAAACTCTTGTGTACGCCTACTTTGCTTATGGGTTGATGTGTATGTGAAATCCAATATGTTACAAATGGTATCAAGAGCCATGGTTAGATCATCTCTTACATATCTTTGGATTTCTAGTGGTTTTTAGGTGGTTTTTGAGTTTGAGAAAGTTTAGTGGTTTTTGCATCATTTGGTTGATTTCTAGTGTTAAAGTTTGGATTTTGATTGTACTTTTGTGTTTAGGATCATCACAAGTGTTTAGGTTTTGATTTGGAAGGCTTGAATCATCGTGGTTGGGTTGTTTTTTGATTGAAAAGTGTGTTTTGGAAGTTTTTCAAGTTAGCGACTTGGCTCTCGGTGTAATTTTCTTGGTAGCGACTTGCTTCGTAAATCTGTAGCGAGTTGTAGTGTATTGTGGTAGCGATTTGGTCCTAGCGACTTGCCTTTCGAGACAAGCCGACAAAAAGTATTGTTGGTGGATTCTCCACTACGGGTAGCGATTTGGTAAGGTAGCGACTTGCTTTTAATTTTGATAGCGACTTGTTCTTAAGTTTCTTAGCGACTTGGTGTTAGCGATTTGGACCAGTAGCGAGTTGCTATTTAGCGACTTGATCTCTTAGCGACTTGGTGCATAGCGACTTGCTGTCAAAATTCATAGCAATTTGGAACTTAGCGACTTGTCTTAGCAACTTGGTTCTTAGCGACTTGATTCAAGGAATCTTAGCGACTTGGTTAACTTTTGTTTGTAATATGGTTTTCTCTTGATTTAGTAAAATCCCGTGAAAGAATCTATTTCCCGGTTTAATCATAGAGTTATAAAATCCCGTGTAATCTTTAAACATGTCTACCAACGTACCTACAATCATCTCCATTGTTGCCGAGGATGTTCAAGCAGCTGGTTCAGATACCGGTACACCTATGCTTGACAGAACTGACTACGACTCTTGGGCTCAAAGAATCAGACTGTACTGTCTTGGAAAGGAAAATGGGGTCAACATTCTCAAATCAATTGATGAAGGACCTTATCAGATTGAGACTACCAGAGACTTAATTGATACAGCTGTAGATGGAACAATGATCTATGAAATAGACAGACAAAAGACATATGATGAACTCGTTGATAAGGAGAAAAAGAGATTCGATGCTGATATCAGGTGTAACACCCCCAAATTTGGATTAGCGAAAGCATACGTGTTATCTGGGAGTGTTACGTAATTGGTGAATCATAACGCAAGTAATACAGAACGGAATACATACTCCGTTTAATTTCCTAAATTATTTTGGAACAACATCTTTCAACATTGTTTAGATAAATGGGCACATCCCATAATTCTTGTGGTCCCAATATAAAACATCGTTTTTGTGTAAAACACCCCTTTAGGAATTTCTACGACCATTTACCACCTCTTGCCTTGCATCCATGGTCACAAATAAACACCTGAGAAAATATGCTAAAAAGGTCAGCTATAAGCTGGTGAGTTCATAGGTTTAAGTTAAAACAGTAAGTTTGGACCATAAGTCAAGTCATATAATCATTATAAAGAGTATAATGATATATGGATGGAAGTCTATTACGTTAGCTCTAAGTTCATGCAACCGATCCTACGACAGTTTCTGTATGCTAAAAGATGTCATACATTATAGGGGCCCATAGCGAGTGTTTTGTCCCTCTACGCTCGGTTCCGACATGATATACGTTTCGCCTTGGCCTAAGCATGGCCAACCGAACGGAGGAGTCACCCTCAATAGATCTATTTATAACATTCGCGTTTCCCAATGGGGAATTGACGGTTCATGAAAAAGGGCATTCTCTAGGGACATAAGGGCTTAGGCTAAACCACGTTATAGTAATCATGTGATAGTTTTGGTCCATAAAATGTTTTGCATATTTCTCACCCCAAAATGTATAAAACAATTTATCAAGTAAAAGTGGGGCTATGAAACTCACCTTAGCAAAAGTGCAATCCAAGAGTGGGGTTTAGTGAATGTTGTGAAGCGGCACCGACACACGACCTAGATAAGGAGGGCAATGTTTTAGTTCATTGTTTTAAGTATCACTTACTTAAAATAGTTCAATTGTTTTTATAATTGTATTAAAACTAAACTTTAGTTTGTAAAATTGATTTAAATGGTTTTCTAGTAAGTATACGAAAGTATATATATACTTTTCATGTTGATACTATATATACGTTATTCTTTTGGTAAGTATATAATGTGTATATACTTATTTAAGTTGACACATGATAGTAGTGTCAAAATCTATGTTAGTTTATTTATTTTCTAATTGTATTTAGAAAATATTTGAGTTAAATTTGAAGACTTTCAAAATTAATAAGTGATAAAATGATGTAGTGATCTTCATTTGTTTAGCAAGAAACGGGTTCTTAATATTTATAAATTCGACTAGTGAATTACTTGACATAGATATGTCTATCCGAACACATTAGACGATAACCTTGTCGTAACATTTATTATGTATAACACATTATTAGTCACTTGTTTCATTGTATAAAACCTTTACACTTATTTAGTTACATTAAGGCTTTTATAACCATGACATTATAAAGATATGTACGAAATGAAAGAGAAGAAATAGGCGGTGACAAATTTAGTTTGTTTGCCTTAGAATTAAACACTTCGGGTTTTACTTGACGACTCGACTAAATTTTTACCAAAGACCAGTGATACGCGGATGGGCTGTGGCCCGGCAGAAATGGGCACAACATTCGGCTTGGCCCAAAGTGATGTATATATGAAAGGAATGGGCTTTAGCCCAATGATAGTTTAGGAATTTGTCTTGGAGGTTTAAGCTTGGCTGTGGCCCAAGGTGTTACAGGATTGGTTTTGCTACAAGTTGATAGTAAATAATACTATCCAAGACTTAGTACTAGTGAATAAATTTTTGACGCAAAGAGGAAGGTAGCCAAGTATTTCGGGTTCGACACAACGTGTCTCCATCATGGTTTCTACCTTGTGATCGGTCGATAACCCTTCACCCTTGCTACCTCATAAGATTACTCGGGGCCAACATGTTAAAACGAGGACACGATGAGACTATACGGTAGTTGAGTACTACTCAACCTGGTTTCATATCGACATCCTCATGTATACTTATGACTCATGACTAGTTTTATGTTAACTACATTTGACCACATTTCACTTTCAGCTTTATCTACCAAAGTTATTAGCAACTTTTACAAAACTTAACTTTCACCTTTCTTGATTCATACTTCTCGACAGAAAACCATTTCAAATAAGAAGACCACATTTCCATATTAACATCAGACCATCAAAACTTAGTTTAATATCAAAGCAAAATCTTGATTAAGTAAGTTGAATTTTATAAAGTGTAGGATTCATTTTAACTAGGAATAACAACTAAAACACGGACTAATGGATGCCCCGAGTACCCGTGTGGGTTCTCACCGAGACCATACTCCACAAAGTAATAAAGAGTGATGTGATTATTATGACCAGATGTATACTAAATTTTAGATACAAGGTACCAAACTTTTGATTTCTCATCCGAGTACTACTCGAACTTACTAAGTTTCGATACTCTCTTACCCAAATGACCCTTGGTTGAAGTTAAGGTTCTCGTGTCTAACGACGAGGTTTACTTTTATCGGGGTAAAAGACGATCTTACCAATATTCGAGATGTACTTTTCTAGTGTAATGACCTACTTGTTTTTACGATTCCAGGAAAAGTTTTAAAACCGAAATTAAATGTTACAGTTCATCTTTATGGTAATTACCAACAAAACGTTTCTTCAACATTATCGAAGAAGGATGTATATGTTAAATAAGGGTCCAAATTAAACACCAGATTCATGTCACCACAGATTTTCATTCGAAGGGAAAATGAAGGACAACATGTGTCATACACGATTTCAAATCAAATACATAACAAGAAGATTTAAAGACATAAACAAGATTGTTACCCTTTACAAATCTCGGAGGTAGAACAAGTACAAAGCCGAATTAGAAATTAAAAATTGACCTCCACTCCTTCTTGATATCACTGAATTGATGATGGAATTGGTGTATACCGACCTTGAACTCCAAAACCCCCAAGTCAATTTTTGAAAGCCCTAAATCGTACCCAACCCTAATTTTTGGTAAGGTTGATGATGAAACTGAGTTTGGGCGTTTGCATCTCTACTAGAGATAAAGGAAGCATTTTAGGAAGAGCTTATCCATCTTCCTTTTCTTGTGATTTTGTTTGAAGCCAAAACTAGTTAACTTCCAAAAGCTTAGGAATCTTGGATTTGGCTCAAGGTAGATAGATGTGAAGATATGATTCTCTTGTGTGATCTTATCTTGATTCCTTCTTGGCTTATTCGACCCATGGCTGGCGTATCAAAGAGAGAATTTGGAGGACAAAAACTTGTATGTTTTTGGTAAGAGAGAGAAGTAGTTAATGGAATAGACATGTTGAGTCTTCTTCTTTGAGAGATTCGGCTATAAAGGAGGCGTAGGTGTAGAAGTAAGAGGTTGAAGAAGAGATCTTGAATATCTTGGTTTACTGATCTTTGTTTTTGTCGTGAATGGGAGAGAAGACAAAAGGGTCTCATCTCATTTTTATTTTATTAAATGTATTCATTTGTTTATTATGTAACAAAAAGTTAGATGTATTTACTTATTGTGTAAAATTGGGAAGGTAAGCATATAATTTGTTCTTACATATAATAAGTTGCTTTTGAGTCTTATAAAAGTTGTTGCTCAAGTGAAAATGTGTTAAATTCTTTGTGTCCCGCGATATTAAATTGTGATCGAAGCCTCATTGTGTGATAACTTTTATAGCGTAGTATCTTATGGTTACGTATCGGAGATATTATTTCTGTAATATTTTTCATTACTGAAGTTTGTCACTTGTTTTATAGCGTAGTATCTTATGCAATTGTCTACAGTATGCGAGTTAACTACTCAAATGATCAGGTAAAGCTTATGCGTGCTTAAATGACTTATGTTTAGTAATGATTAATTACTAATTATCAGTTAATTTTTTTGTGAAAATTTACCGTGTGTCACATCCTCCCCGCCTTAGAAGAGAAAACCGTCCTCGGTTTCCAGTTAGAATTATTTGATGAAGTAGAGAAAATGTGTGGGTATCTACGCTTGAACTGGTCTTCGCGTTCTCACGTGTATTTCTGGACTTCTTTGAGAGTCCCAACAGATCTTAACGATAGGAGTGCGGCTTTGTTTAAGCCGTTTGATTTCTTGATTCAATATTTCAATTGGGTTTCTTGACAAAATTTAGATCTCTTGTCGATTTTGAATTTCTTTCATTGGAATGGCGAGAGTTTCGTTGTAAGGGCAATTCTTCGAGTTTCCCATGTGAAACACATCATGCAAAGAGTTGAGTTTTTGTGGAAATTTCTGGTTTGTAGATTACTGGTCCTATTTTTGCGAAAATTTTGAAAGGTCCAGTGTAACGAAGATTCACTTCCCACCCTTTTTCCAGGACGGACTTTGCCTTTCTGTGGCAAAAATTTTATCATGACTCTATCTCTCACTTGAAACTCAAGTGGCTTTAGTCTTCTGTCCGCGTGTCTCTTCTAACGATTACGTTTTGTTTGCAGACGTATCTGGATTAGCATAGTTTTCTCAGTAGTTTCTTGAATTAGTCCTGGGCCAGTGAGTTGGCTTTCTCGAAGTTGTGCGTACTAGAATGAGTAGGCATAATGTATAGTCCTAATGGTAATCCGAGTTGGTAACTACCAGCTTGGTCTTGGAGAGGATCCGATAAACTTTACGAAACAAGGTATTGCCCCTTTGCGTTTGGTTAAAAATGGTTTATGTTCTTCTGAGGCGACACCTCAATCTTTTTCGTCGACTCGAACCTCAAGTGTCATTTAGTCCTATTTTTATTGACTTTGACGATCAGAGTTGCTTGTACTCACCCTCTGATACACATACTATTATCAATGGTCCTTGATAGAAGCTTGGAGCCATTGGACTGGTTCCTTGCTAGTCTCAATCCTGAACACGATTGATTTGCGCTCTTGACCCTACGGTGTCTTATGAGGTGGTCTTTCGTTGCAAAAGGATTTGGTTAAGGTAATTTTCCTGCCCCATTCACTTTTCAAACAAGTTTCTCCTGTTCAAAGTATAGCTCCTATAGCTTGAATGATCCTTTCATTCAGTCTAGCAGTCGAAAGACGGTAGATGGTACTCATCTCAAGATGGATTCCTAAGAACTTTGGGGAGTAGTCCTCGTAAGTTGGATGTGAACGGTTTTCGCCATTTGGAATGAAGAGAATTGAAACTCTTTGACTTGTAGCGCTTTGCTTCGAGCAATCCGTGCGAGCTTGCCCATGTTGTCGTTCTCTTTGTTTGGTAGGGATAGGTGGGTTTGATGAGATGATCAATTATTACCCAGGTAGTGTTATAATTGATAAAGGTCTCAGATGGCTTGGTGCCAGCGTCCATTGTTATGCATTCCCATTTCTATCTGGAAATTTCGGTTTGTACAAGTAAGTTTGATGTTTTCTGATGGTTAAAATTTTTCTTTTCGAACATGCTAAGTATTGTTTGACATAGGTCAAATACCGGCCTTCATGTTTGGTACCCAGAATAGTTTTCTGGATCAGGGTGCGTCTTGTCGGACACTAGATGCGTATTACTCCTGGCCTTAATGAGGTTTACACATGATAGGATTACAAATCCCTCCATGGTGTGGTTCTCAACGTTGGTTCTTGGAAATAAGATTCCCTTTGCCCTTTTTCGACTCCATTTCACTTTCAGGTATGTTGTAAGAGTTTTATTTAGTCGATTCTTCCTTTGAGTGATACTACTTGATCTTCAAGACTTTAAATGAGAGGGGCGAACTAGATCTTTTGTTTTCCCAATGATCTGGCTCTTAAAAGGTTTAGTTTGCTAGATGTTGCTTATAGCATATGCGGTTATGACCTTTTCGCCCTTGGTGAGTACGGATGTTGCAATTGAACTTATGTTGCGACTCCAATTATTGGTGTCGTCACATGGTCAACTTCCTTTTTGTTTCCGTATATTCCGTAGGACCTTGTGGTCAGTGTACACTGTACTTCCTTATTGCAGTAGGGATAATATTTCTAGGTTTTCCTAGTGAGATCATGTCAGGTTTCAATTTTTAATTTGTGCACTGCGTTATGCTTCTCATGGATCTTTGGGTGTTGAGTATTCTATATCATTATTTTCCTCTTTGAATCAGGATAGCTTTCAGCTCTGGTGTAAAGCGTCTCCTATAAATGGTAGAGTCTCTTTCATACTCAGGTATGTCTAAAACAGGTGCACCACACGATTTCCTTGCGTGGTGTGAGTAGGTGCTTGTTGGGTTGACCTAGTGTGTATGATGATCTATTTCTCTCATAGTTCAGTGTAGGTGGTAGGATACTAAGTATGAATCGGTATATCCGAGGCGTCATTCTCAGCGTCCAGTGTTCTATGGGATGCTAATTCATTGTTAGAGGTTCAAACGTTTCATATTTGTTTCCTTAATAGAAGATTTCTTCTCTCGGGTGGTACGGTTTATTCCATTCCCGTGTAATATGATATGTATGGCATTTTAAGGTGGGGTGTCGGTGTGAGATGTAAACACGAACTTTTCTATTTCGCGATAGTGAGTTAAGCACTTCCTCTATCATGACTGGGTAAGAATTTCAAGAATTTAGCCATGTCCGTGCACGTTACCCCTCCCGAATTATACATAGGTGATCAGGCTATGTATAATTGGGGACCGGTGACGTGTTGTTTGGTATAATCTAAATCTTGATGTACTTATTCTTTGGTCAGCAAAGATGTTGTAAGAGTTCAAATGCGAAGTTTTGATGCGATGGTTTATAAGATTTGCTAGACCGTCCAGTTCTGTCAACACGGCCTATAAATCGTTTGACCAAGATGTGTGAAACAATGGCAACTCGGTTGAGAACGAAATGTTGTATTCGTGATTGCGAGGTATTAGTTTGAGTTGGTCTTATTGGTATAGATAATAGTACCCTCGCAAATTTTGTAATATGGGTTTTTCTAAATTAACCCGTTGGGTGATACTAATTTGTTAGAGAGACTAGTCGAATATTCCGGAAGACTTTCTCTTATCTTCATAGAAATCCTTTCATCGTGACAAGATAGTTGAAATCCTTAATGATATGATGAAAACGGTCATGGAGAGGGCGTATATCAAGATAACAAGATAACAACAACATATACATTATTTAGGGGAAGGTTCAGTACATTAAGGTTACGTAGAGAAGTACTTAAAGTAGATTCTTAAGACTACGACTTGGAAGTTTAAACTAAGCTTTATTACAAACAGCATCTCTAGCTAACTTAGTTTCTTCCTTGGTGTCCGTTGGGAGCCTGAACAATTCTTCACACTTTCTTCAGGAAATTGTTTTGACGGTTGCTGCCTTTACGCTGACCCTCCCTATCCGGGCACATGCTTTTGATGTGGTCTTTCTTTCCACATCCATGACATGCCATTGTTTCCCTATAAAGTTTCTTACAATCTTCTATCTCATGTCCAACTCTTTTACAATTCCCACAAGGTATAGGGCATTTTCCATAGTGGTAATATGGGCATATATTACACTTGGGTTTTGTCCCGGCATACCTTACTTCCCGCTTGTTTTTAGTAGTCCTAACCTCAGCCGTCCATTGACGTTTGCTTGATTGTTGCATTTGATCTTCCTCACCATCATATTCCCAGTTCCTCTTGCTACCACAGTACTCCATTGCCTTGCCTTGAGGCAGTGACTTTGTCAATCCAAGGGTCGCTCTAGTAGTTTCTTGGGTGACAGTGGGCGAGAATGCAACAACGTTCTTTCGTGTTTCGGGAGGACATCCCCAAGAGTATGCCTCGAGTCCCTTTTCCTCAGGTCCTATCATATTAGGACATAGTTGGGCTAATTCACGAAAGCGATTGGTGTACCCCTCGAGGTCATTCCCTATCATAGTTAGTCCACAGAGCTCTTTTTCCATCATCCGCAGTTCATTTCTTGAGCAGTATTCTGCAACCATCATTTTCTTCAGGGTGTCCCACTGAAGTGAGTAAGCAGCGTCTATTCCCACTAATCGGACATAAATGTCCCACCATGTGAGGGCTTGGTGTCGAAAGGTGCAAGTAGCATACTTGACCTTACAATTGTCCGCGCAACTCTGTTCGCGGAAAATTGTCTCCATCCTTTCTAGCCATTTTGCCAAACTCCTAGCTCCTTCAGTCCCCTCAAATGCTGGTGGTTTACAGCTTCTGAATTCTTGGTAAGATAAATTTTGTGATGTAAGCGTCTTGCCAAACTCTTCTTCCCTATTCTCCTGGGTGAGGTTGTTGATGTTGTGATTGATTTGGTAGTTAGCAATTCTTGCAGCAACTCGTTCGCTAACAGATTTCTCAGTGGTGGTTGCGTTCATGTTCTGCTTTACTGGAAACATTTTCCTTCAACCACAAGAAATGACAACAATGAGTTTTCTATTAGTGTGAGGGCCATGGTGGAGATAAAGTTACAACGTATATTACTTCTCAATCAAGTATTTTCCAGGTTGTATTGACTGAATATAACGTAATCTTAGTCTATCAAGATGACATTAAGAAAGCGGAGACTGGTTGAAGCGAGTTTTAACAAAAGGTTATAACTCACAAGTCGTTGTTTACTACGCATAGTCGTTCGTCACAATAAATTGATTACATTCTAAGGAGGTTCATGGCTTATAGGGCCGATACATAACATGCTTTCATTGACTCGCTCTAGTTTGTCATACAACAAGACTACTACAAGCGTTTTTATTGAAACTACTCATCACAACGTCTAACACAATTGCAAAGTGAAATTTAAGCATTTCCTGATGCTGTCCCGAGTTGAGTTGCCTTCCATTCTTCTAACTCCCTGAGTTGGGTCTCCATTCTAGCAAATTTGTTGTTGACCTCATTTGCCCTACTCTCCATAGTACGTCTTTGAAATTCTACGACACCCTCCAGGTAACCTGTCTCAGTTAATGCTATTGTAGTAACGGTCTCCAACCGCGTTAGCCTATTTTCAATCTCTGTGAGACGTCCCTGGGTGTCTCCTGGAGTTTGCAGAGCACACCTTTCAATGTGGTCTTCGAGACATGCAATTACTTCGTTTAACTTCTCACGGGTTCCTTCTATTGCTGTCCCAACATCGTTGTAGCATTCCTTGAGTGTTTCGCCAAGTGCTTGTAGTTCTCCTACCACTTCTTCGATCCCTCTGATCCTTTCTTCTGGTAGTATCCCCAGATGATCCGACATTTCTTCTATTTGTTCTTCATAGCGTGTTAGGCGCGCCATAACTGTGTCGAGGGTTGGTGGTCTAGCAGTGGCTGCTCCTGAGGTTTCCCCAACTTCGAACGAACTAGGAGGTGATGCATTAGAAGATGATGGTGATGATGTAGAGAGACAGATTCTCTTGCTAGCAGGTATCCTCCCAACCTGGGGAGTGGATCTCTTTGGTGTCTTGGTGAGAGTGTAGGAGTAGTGGAACTGGTAGGTATAGTACTGACGGTAGTGATGATTTGGAAGTGAGCAGGTGGAGTGTGGGTAGTACCCTCCTGGTGAACTTGATACACTACCCTGTATGGGTTTCCAGTGTCAGGAGTGAGTTGAGAAGGGGCTGGGATGCGTTCAGCAGGTGACAAACCTTCTGTTGTGCCATCGCATCCAGCTTCAGAGTGAGGGGAAGGCATAGTCTGTGACAAGACGGTGCATATGTGTAAGTATATGTAAAAATATACTTATGATAGATATGGAGTAGTGAATTAATAAACAGGCAATATGTCATGCAATCATGTAATAGGCAATATGTCATGCAGTCATGTCTAAATTGACTCTAAGTAATATGGCAAGTAAGGCAAGCGGTAACTGGCGGTCGTAGAGTGATGTTTTTGTAAAAAGTAGTTATAGTTTAGGGTTTATATGTACCTAGTTCTCTATAACCTGGCTCTGATACCAATCTGTAACACCCCCAAATTTGGATTAGCGGAAGCATACGTGTTATCTGGGAGTGTTATGTAATTGGTGAATCATAACGCAAGTAATAAAGAACGGAATACATACTCCGTTTAATTTCCTAAATTATTTTGGAACAACATCTTTCAACATTGTTTAGATAAATGGGCACATCCCATAATTCTTGTGGTCCCAATATAAAACATCGTTTTTGTGTAAAACACTCCTTTAGGAATTTCTACGACCATTTACCACCTCTTGCCTTGAATCCATGGTCACAAATAAACACCTGAGAAAATATGCTAAAAAGGTCAGCTATAAGCTGGTCAGTTCATAGGTTTAAGTTAAAACAGTAAGTTTGGACCAAAAGTCAAGTCATATAATCATTATAAAGAGTATAATGATATATGGATGGAAGTCTATTACGTTAGCTCTAAGTTCATGCAACCGATACTACGACAGTTTCTGTATGCTAAAAGATGTCATACATTATAGGGGCCCATAGCGAGTGTTTTGTCCCTCTACACTCGGTTCCGACATGATATACGTTTCGCCTTGGCCTAAGCATGGCCAACCGAATGGATGAGTCACCCTCAATAGATCTATTTATAACATTCGCGTTTCCCAATGGGGAATTGACGGTTCATGAAAAAGGGCATTCTCTAGGGACATAAGGGCTTAGGCTAAACCACGTAATAGTAATCATGTGATAGTTTTGGTCCATAAAATGTTTTGCATATTTCTCACCTCAAAATGTATAAAACAATTTATCAAGTAAAAGTGGGGCTATGAAACTCACCTTAGCAAAAGTGCAATCCAAGAGTGGGGTTTAGTGAATGTTGTGAAGTGGCACCGACACGCGACCTAGATAAGGAGGGCAATGTTTTAGTTCATTGTTTTAAGTATCACTTACTTAAAATAGTTCAATTGTTTTTATAATTGTATTAAAACTAAACTTTAGTTTGTAAAATTGATTAAAATGGTTTTCTAGTAAGTATACGAAAGTATATATATACTTTTCATGTTGATACTATAACAATATTAAAATTCAAAGTTTGGTTTGAAAATATTTACGTCATTCTTTTAGTAAGTATATAATGTGTATATACTTATTTAAGTTGACACATGATAGTAGTGTCAAAATCTATGTTAGTTTATTTATTTTCTAATTGTATTTAGAAAATATTTGAGTTAAATTTGAAGACTTTCAAAATTAATAAGTGATAAAATGATGTAGTGATCTTCATTTGTTTAGCAAGAAACGGGTTCTTAATATTTATAAATTCGACTAGTGAATTACTTGACATAGATATGTCTATCCGAACACATTAGACGATAACCTTGTCGTAACATTTATTATGTATAACACATTCTTAGTCACTTGTTTCATTGTATAAAACCTTTACACTTATTTAGTTACATTAAGGCTTTTATAACCATGACATTATAAAGATATGTACGAAATGAAAGAGAAGAAATAGGCGGTGAAAAATTTAGTTTGTTTGCCTTAGAATTAAACACTTCGGGTTTTACTTGACGACTCGACTAAATTTTTACCAAAGACCAGTGATACGCGGATGGGCTGTGGCCCGGCAGAAATGGGCACAACATTCGGCTTGGCCCAAAGTGATGTATATATGAAAGGAATGGGCTTTAGCCCAATGATAGTTTAGGAATTTGTCTTGGAGGTTTAAGCTTGGCTGTGGCCCAAGGTGTTACAGGATTGGTTTTGCTACAAGTTGATAGTAAATAATACTATCCAAGACTTAGTACTAGTGAATAAATTTTTGACGCAAAGAGGAAGGTAGCCAAGTATTTCGGGTTCGACACAACGTGTCTCCATCATGGTTTCTACCTTGTGATCGGTCGATAACCCTTCACCCTTGCTACCTCATAAGATTACTCGGGGCCAACATGTTAAAACGAGGACACGATGAGACTATACGGTAGTTGAGTACTACTCAACCTGGTTTCATATCGACATCCTCATGTATACTTATGACTCATGACTAGTTTTATGTTAACTACATTTGACCACATTTCACCTTCAGCTTTATCTACCAAAGTTATTAGCAACTTTTACAAAACTTAACTTTCACCTTTCTTGATTCATACTTCTCGACAGAAAACCATTTCAAATAAGAAGACCACATTTCCATATTAACATCAGACCATCAAAACTTAGTTTAATATCAAAGAAAAATCTTGATTAAGTAAGTTGAATTTTATAAAGTGTAGGATTCATTTTAACTAGGAATAACAACTAAAACACGGACTAATGGATGCCCCGAGTACCCGTGCGGGTTCTCACCGAGACCATACTCCACAAAGTAATAAAGAGTGATGTGATTATTATGACCAGATGTATACTAAATTTTAGATACAAGGTACCAAACTTTTGATTTCTCATCCGAGTACAACTCGAACTTACTAAGTTTCGATACTCTCTTACCCAAATGACCCTTGGTTGAAGTTAAGGTTCTCGTGTCTAACGACGAGGTTTACTTTTATCGGGGTAAAAGACGATCTTACCAATATTCGAGATGTACTTTTCTAGTGTAATGACCTACTTGTTTTTACGATTCCAGGAAAAGTTTTAAAACCGAAATTAAATGTTACAGTTCATCTTTATGGTAATTACCAACAAAACGTTTCTTAAACATTATCGAAGAAGGATGTATATGTTAAATAAGGGTCCAAATTAAACACCAGATTCATGTCACCACAGATTTTCATTCGAAGGGAAAATGAAGGACAACATGTGTCATACACGATTTCAAATCAAATACATAACAAGAAGATTTAAAGACATAAACAAGATTGTTACCCTTTACAAATCTCGGAGGTAGAACAAGTACAAAGCCGAATTAGAAATTAAAAATTGACCTCCACTCCTTCTTGATATCACCGAATTGATGATGGAATTGGTGTATACCGACCTTGAACTCCAAAACCCCCAAGTCAATTTTTGAAAGCCCTAAATCGTACCCAACCCTAATTTTTGGTAAGGTTGATGATGAAACTGAGTTTGGGCGTTTGCATCTCTACTAGAGATAAAGGAAGCATTTTAGGAAGAGCTTATCCATCTTCCTTTTCTTGTGATTTTGTTTGAAGCCAAAACTAGTTAACTTCCAAAAGCTTAGGAATCTTGGACTTGGCTCAAGGTAGATAGATGTGAAGATATGATTCTCTTGTGTGATCTTATCTTGATTCCTTCTTGGCTTATTCGACCCATGGCTGGCGTATCAAAGAGAGAATTTGGAGGACAAAAACTTGTATGTTTTTGGTAAGAGAGAGAAGTAGTTAATGGAATGGACATGTTGAGTCTTCTTCTTTGAGAGATTCGGCTATAAAGGAGGCGTAGGTGTAGAAGTAAGAGGTTGAAGAAGAGATCTTGAATATCTTGGTTTACTGATCTTTGTTTTTGTCGTGAATGGGAGAGAAGACAAAAGGGTCTCATCTCATTTTTATTTTATTAAATGTATTCATTTGTTTATTATGTAACAAAAAGTTAGATGTATTTACTTATTGTGTAAAATTGGGAAGGTAAGCATATACTTTGTTCTTACATATAATAAGTTGCTTTTGAGTCTTATAAAAGTTGTTGCTCAAGTGAAAATGTGTTAAATTCTTTGTGTCCCGCGATATTAAATTGTGATCGAAGCCTCATTGTGTGATAACTTTTATAGCGTAGTATCTTATGGTTACGTATCGGAGATATTATTTCTGTAATATTTTTCATTACTGAAGTTTGTCACTTGTTTTATCAAGTCCTTGTCATAGTGTCGGTACGCGTGCAGTGTCGGTCACTGGGGTAAACGAGATAACCTCTCGTCTTACAATTTCATCAAAAGACAAAATGAAATGAAATATTCATAAAATGATATGAATGCAAAAGTGATGCAATTGTCTACAGTATGCGAGTTAACTACTCAAATGATCAGGTAAAGCTTATGCGTGCTTAAATGACTTATGTTTAGTAATGATTAATTACTAATTATCAGTTAATTTTTTTGTGAAAATTTACCGTGTGTCACATCCTCCCCGCCTTAGAAGAGAAAACCGTCCTCGGTTTTCAGTTAGAATTATTTGATGAAGTAGAGAAAATGTGTGGGTATCTACGCTTGAACTGGTCTTCGCGTTCTCACGTGTATTTCTGGACTTCTTTGAGAGTCCCAACAGATCTTAACGATAGGAGTGCGGCTTTGTTTAAGCCGTTTGATTTCTTGATTCAATATTTCAATTGGGTTTCTTGACAAAATTTAGATCTCTTGTCGATTTTGAATTTCTTTCATTGGAATGGCGATAGTTTCGTTGTAAGGGCAATTCTTCGAGTTTCCCATGTGAAACACATCATGCAAAGAGTTGAGTTTTTGTGGAAATTTCTGGTTTGTAGATTACTGGTCCTATTTTTGCGAAAATTTTGAAAGGTCCAGTGTAACGAAGATTCACTTCCCACCCTTTTTCCAGGACGGACTTTGCCTTTCTGTGGCAAAAAATTTATCATGACTCTATCTCTCACTTGAAACTCAAGTGGCTTTAGTCTTCTGTCCGCGTGTCTCTTCTAACGATTACGTTTTGTTTGCAGACGGTTCTGGATGAGCATAGTTTTCTCAGTAGTTTCTTGAATTAGTCCTGGGCCAGTGAGTTGGCTTTCTCGAAGTTGTGCGTACTAGAATGAGTGGGCATAATGTATAGTCCTAATGGTAATCCGAGTTGGTAACTACCAGCTTGGTCTTGGAGAGGATCCGATAAACTTTACGAAACAAGGTATTGCCCCTTTGCGTTTGGTTAAAAATGGTTTATGTTCTTCTGAGGCGACACCTCAATCTTTTTCGTCGACTCGAACCTCAAGTGTCATTTAGTCCTATTTTTATTGACTTTGACGATCAGAGTTGCTTGTACTCACCCTCTGATACACATACTATTATCAATGGTCCTTGATAGAAGCTTGGATCCATTGGACTGGTTCCTTGCTAGTCTCAATCCTGAACACGATTGATTTGCACTCTTGACCCTACGGTGTCTTATGAGGTGGTCTTTCGTTGCAAAGGGATTTGGTTAAGGTAATTTTCCTGCCCCATTCACTTTTCAAACAAGTTTCTCCTGTTCAAAGTATAGCTCCTATAGCTTGAATGATCCTTTCATTCAGTCTAGCAGTCGAAAGACGATAGATGGTACTCATCTCAAGATGGATTCCTTAGAACTTTGGGGAGTAGCTCCTATAGCTTGATTGTGATGCTTACGACTCTGACGTTGATGATGAACCTACTGCACAAACCATTTTCATGGCTAGCATTTCTCCAATGGTCTCTCCTAAAGTCTCTTCATCACCACAAGCTGGTCCATCTAAAGACAAAATCATTTCTGAGGTACTTAAACTATACGATGAAGTTGATGAGCAAAAGATACATGATGAAGTACAATCAACTGTAATTATTGAGTCAGATATTGAAAATATGGGCAATGTCGATGTTGTCCCATATGATCAATATGTGAAACAAAGTGAAAGTGAGATTGTACCATGTGATGTATCTTATGCAGTCAATGATGACTATGCTTTTGACGAATACACTGCATGTACCCCTGATGAGTCTGTTATCTCTGAACTTAATGCTTATAAAGAACGTGTTGCTATTTATGAACAACGAGCTAAGTTTGAGTTAACCACTCGTGAGCAGGAGATGGATGAACAAAAGCGTACAACTATTAGAAAAAGTAAGTTTAGAGAAGAAGTATTAAAACAAGAGTTAAACTCCTTACAAGAAAAGCTTTCTAAAACTGCTAAGCAAAAACAAGAACTTCAAGAAAATGTTAAAATGCTTAAGCAAGAATTCTGTGCTAAGGAATCAAAACTTTTGAATGATTTTTCTAATCTAAAAACCTTGAAAAACAAGCTTGAAAATAAGTTGTACGTACAAGGAAATACCATTCAAACTGCTCACTTAATCACTAAGCACAGAGTTTTAAGTGATAAGCATAGTACTCCCCTTGTTGAGGAACCAAATCCAGAGGTCATTAAAAAGGCTAAAAGTGCTCATAAGGTAATCTATGATAGTAATGAAATCCTTAAGCCTAGACAGAAACCTAGTTGCGTTGAGTGCACTGAGGAAGATAGAAAATTAGATGATGCATCTAGGGAGAAAATGAATAAGAAGCTAGATGATCCTGAATGTTAAAAGAATAACATAATGATCAAACCTCATGATTACAAGAAGGAAAACTGGATCTCCTTAAACAAATTTAAGCCTCAAACGTTGTTAACACCTGAACAAGTATTCTGGAAAAGGGACTTAGATAAGCAAAAAGCTGAAAATCTTGTTGAAACAAACCCTCCCTTTAGGAAAATGCCTGCAGCGACTGTGTATCCTCCAAATACACCAATGCATTTAGTTCCTAGAACTATTGCCACTAAGAGCAAGACCTTAATCAGTCAATATGTTATTTTTCAACTATTTGTCGATTTTGAGAAAACTTGTAAGAAAAGGATCACACCCACTGAGATTACTGAAGGGGAAAGGGGTTTTGAGCAAACAAAAGAATGCTATCTAACTGAGGTCATGCCTTTCTTTAAACAACTAAAAGATCAATTTGAGAGTCTTAAAAAGGGGATAGATTCAGATATTAAAGGAATGGAAAAGGAAATTGATGCAATGATAGTTGAGGTTAGTGACTATGAGCGAGCACTAAAATATAATGAGATTGAGAGGAAGAACTTGCATACATTGAATGAGACTCTTATTTCTGAATGTATTACTCAAGATGTGTTTTACACTGCTACGAATTGTTCCATTAATGCTTCTCGGTTTCATGAATTATCTGTTGCTCTGAAAGTCTCCCATGATCGTGTCATTGAGCTTGAAAAAACTAACTCTAAACTGCATGATAAAGTTGAACAGGATGATCATGATAACCTAGTAAAACAGTTTTCTAAATTAGAAGTTGAGCATCTTGTTTTGCAATTAAAATATCAACATCTGAAAGAAAATGTTAAAACCTCAAATATCAAGACATCTTTGGATGTTCCTGAATTTGATGCAGTTTTTGAAATTAGCAAACGTGATGAACAGATTCGAGCTCATTGTATCACGATTAGAAAGTTGAAAGCTCAAATCTCTCAATTAAAGGGTGAAATGAACAATGTGTCCGGCTCCCAAATGCCTCCTCCTTTAGATTCTCGGAATTCTCAAAATTTTCATCTACAAAACTTGGTCAATGCTTTACAAAAGGAAAATGAGAGTTTTCTCGAAGAAAATGAAAAGGTTAAACGTCTTTTCAATGAGTTATTTGAGTCAATAAAAGTCACTCGTAATAAAAATAATGAACAAATAACTTCGTTGCAAAAGGAAATTGAGAATCTGAAGAGTCAGGTAAAAGGGAAAATGCCAATGACCAATGGGGAGAATGGTCCATCAAAGGTGCATGGTTGTAATAAATATGCTTTGTCTGTGAATTATGTTCCTCCTCACCTTAGGAATAACAAACTTGCCATTCAAACATATTTCTCATACCTTAAGGATAGTCTAGAATGTCTCTGTGAGATTATAGAAGAGGATAAGTTAGAGAAACCACTTGATAATGCAATTGGCCATGCATGCTTATATGCCAAACGATCTCAAGAACTTCTAGAATGCTTAATTACAATATGTCCTTGATAACGCTCAAATTTTGCATGTTTTTAGTAGCGTTATCCATGTTGTTATGTATGTTATTTGGTTATAATCATATGCTTTTGTTGCTTAATCGTATCAAAGTGCGTTTGCTAGTTCATTTGTAGCCAAGTATAGGAAAGTGGAGAAAAAGACGGAAAAAGAAGTAAAATACGAAGATTTCTCCATATATGAAGAATTCCCGACCAAAGCAAGACTTGTGGAGTATATTCGAGAAGATAAAGTCATCAAGTTAGTGGTCCAAAGACTCAAGAATAAATTTCAAGAAGGAAAACGAGAAAGAAATGAAGAAAAGAAGCTTAAACAAAGATATATTGGAAGACTCGTTGTTCCCGACACACCTTCACCATTTTGGCCATAAATTTTGCATACGGACTCCGTTTGACCCCCGGTTCGCGGCCACGGAAAGCTAAGAGAAAGATCTACAACTTTGACGTTTATGACTTTTTGTGATTTTGCTCCAACCGATCGGTCGAGACCCGCAACCGGATCCGGTTGGAGACTAGTCAGCAAGACCAACCGATTCGGTTGGAGCTCAACCGGATCCGGTTGGAGGTCCTGTTTCAGCCATTTTTCCATTACTAAGGTTCCAAACTTATTCCAAATGATTCTAGTCCCTTCCTACATGTCTTCTAGTCCCTTCCAAGCTCCTTGGTGACCAAGAAATGCATTTATAACCCCTAGCCTTGGAAGTAGTATAAATAGAGGCCTTTGCATCCTCATTTCATACACCACAACTTGAGAGATCTTCTCTCACACCTATCTTACCACCACTACTACTCTCTCAAAGCTTAAATTCGTCCATTAAGTTCCAGGAAACTTTGGAGGTCCAAGAAGTCATCATTTGGAGGTCAAACCATCAAGAAGTCATCACCAATACTTGAGGCATCATTACTACATCATTTGTAATCTCATTTCAATCATTGTAAGACCTTTAATCATGTTTTCTAATGTTCAAAGTTCTGAGTTTATGTTTATGTTTGCTATGAGTGGCTAGTTTCTTTATGCACTTGCTTAAATGATGTTGATTATCATATGATTAGTTAGTGGTTGTGTTAACATATTTTAATTCAATTTCAAGTTGATTCTAAGACCCAATTGTGCTAAAGTTTCATAGTGACATTTGTTAATCAAGTTTGGCTAATTGATAGTAATCATTGTGGTCGAAAGAACTTCGTGTTATTCAACTAGTCATAATCATTTTGTCTATGGATGATTGTTTTTACCCATTATTCTTGATTATACAAAGGAACTAAGGTGTGATTGTAATAGAAACGCTTTTTGATTATCAAATTGGATTGGTTGGAAACATCTAAATGGTCGTAAGATTAGTTGTTGAGAATCAATTGTAACCTTTTGTCTATGATCGGTTACCTTTTGTATTGACCATTTCTTAAGCAATTTGAGGAACAAGTGGATGTTTTTGTGTTTGAGTTTATGTATGTAGACTTATGAAACTTGAGTTGATCTTGAATTGATTGGTTAAATTTAATGCTTGTTTTTATAAACTAAAATCTTGACGAAGGTTTAACTTGTAAGAACAATAGATTAGTCTTCAAACTAATTATCATAACCAACATGTTAAGAGGTTAACACAATCACATTAATCTATGATATGAAACTAGTTTAAGCAAGTGTAGTTTTTAACCATCTGAATTTCATTATACCTATTTGCTTTATTATATGTTTTGGATAGACTCCGTTAATTCAAACTTGTGTTTAGATTCACTCAAATCCCTGCGAACGATCCCGACTTACCTTCATAATCTTGCTATAACGGACGAGTATACTTACTCGTATGTGTTATTGGTAATATTGGTAATTCACCTTTTATAAATTTAAAACTTGTACACAACCAGCACATTAGTGCTAAATCCCTAGGTGAGCAAGTCAACCCCTTGATACCCTGTTCTATGCCTAATGCCAAGTATACAAATCATTCAATGCCCAATGTTATGAATGTGAGCTTTAGTAGGCCTTCAAATAGTTCAGATCCTAGCACCTCCAGTGTTAAGAAAGTGAACCTCAGTGTGCCTTCGAATAGTTCACATCCCAACACATCAAAACAGGAAAGGCAAAAAGTAGCAAAACCAACTAATGTTCTCGTTCCATCTACAGGAGTAATGAGTGACATTAAAGCGAGCAGGTCAAAGTCTCAAGGCAATACAAGGAATGATAGGGCCTCACAAGCTAAGAATGTGCATTGGAAGAAAGTAGAAGATCACCGTAGGGAGAATTTGAATAAAACGAATCGTGTTGATTCTAGTATTAGCCATAGGCGTACTGTAATTAATTCGAATTCTAATACTATTTGCAAACCATGTAATGATGTCTGCATGAATTCTATTACTAATCATGAATGTGGTGTGAATGCTTTGTCTAATGCGGTCAAATCCCCAGTTAATATAGTTAATGAAAAAAATCATTCTAAGAAGGCTAAAAGGCAAAGGCGAAAGAAAGTTAGAAAACAGTGGAAACCCACAGGAAGAACATTTAGTAAGATAGGTTATCAATGGATACCTGTTGGCCATAAGGTTAATCAGACAATGCCCACTAGAAAATGGATGCCTACTGGTAGAACTATTCCCTTAAGAAGTGAACATACTTTGAATAGGGCAAATACGGACATTAGTACTGCATCTATTCATAATGATTCCATTGCTTCTATTTCTGATATGGATGTTTCTATTTCTGATGTGGGTGTTCCAATCACTGTTACTAACCAAATGGAACCCATTCTTGCATGGGGATCCCAATTATCCAGTTATCCATTCTTGTCTCTGTTCAACTGCAGATCGTTCAAATCGTTCTGTGGTACCTGGACTCAGGCTGTTCCAAGCATATGACTGGAGACCGGTCGCGGCTCATGAACTTCGTGAGTAAATTCATCGGGACAGTTAGATTCAGCAACGACCATTTTGGAGCTATTATGGGATATGGAGATTATGTGGTTGGTAAAAGTGTGATTTACAGGGTATATTATGTGGAAGGTCTTGGTCACAATCTGTTCTCTGTTGGTCAATTCTGTGATTCCGATCTAGAAGTGGCTTTTAGAAAACATTCTTGTTTCGTTAGAGAACTTGATGGTGTGGAATTATTAAGAGGTACTCGAGGTTCAAACCTATACACCATCTCTATCGACGACATGATGAAGTCCTCTCCAATCTGCTTGCTGTCAAAGGCTTCTAAAACAAAGTCTTGTATATGGCATCGTCATCTCAATCACTTGAACTTTGGTACCATAAACAACCTTTCCAGAAAGGATCTTGTCAGAGGTTTACCCAGATTAAAATATGAAAAAGATCATCATTGCTCAGCTTGCCAATTGGGAAAAAGCACGAAATATGCCCACAAACCAAAACCCACAAACTCTGTAATGGAAGTTCTTCATACCCTTTATATGGATCTGTGCGGACCAATGAGAGTGCAAATGATAAATGGGAAGAAATACATTCTAGTATTTGTTGATGACTACTCTCGATTTACTTGGGTAAAGTTTTTGAGGACAAAGGATGAAACTCCAGATGTCATCATCAAACTAATCAAACGCTTCAGGTTCGACTCAACAATACAGTCAGAATTGTTCGAACAGACAATGGCACAGAGTTTGTTAACAAAGACTTAATTCAGTTTTATGAAAGTGTTGGAATCAGTCATCAAAGAAGTGTTCCACGAACTCCTCAACAGAACGGTGTAGTTGAAAGACGAAATCGAACTATTTTAGAAGCCGCAAGAACAATGCTTATTTATTCAAAGGTTCCAATGTTTCTATGGGCTGAAGCCATTGCCACTGCTTGCTATACCTAAAATCGTTCCCTTATTCACACCTCTCATGGAAAAACTCCATATGAACTTATTCATAAACGAAAACCTGATCTCTCCTACCTTCGTGTGTTTGGTGCCTTGTGTTATCCAACGAATGATGGTCAAGACTTAGGAAAATTAAGAGCAAAGGCAGATATTGGAGTTTTTGTTGGTTATGCACCAAACAAGAAGGGTTACAGAATCTACAACAAAAGAACCCGAAATATCATGGAAACAATTCACGTTACGTTCGATGAGCTGACCGGTCATATGGCTCCTGGACAATCCAGTTCTGGACCCGCACTTCAAAAAAGTCCCATTGGTTCATCCCTTGTACCAAATTCCTCTCCAGCAACTCCATATGTACCTCCAACTGAAGATGATTTGAAGAAATTTTTTGATCCGATGTTTGATGAACTCTATGAGCCAAGTGCTAATGAACTGTCAATTTCCACAACAGAGGCTGCTCATGTCCCTGTGAATGAAGTCAATCCTTCAGTCTCAATATCACTTAGTCAAGAAGCGCCTGCTGCTGATCACTCTGTCTCATCAACAAATCATCAATCTTCAAATGTGCATCATGGAACTGTTTCTGGCATCAATGATGAAGTTAATCCCTTTGCTACTCATGAAGATGCTCCATTTGAAAACATATTTGCTCCTGAATCATCATCAGAACCATCTTCTTCAGGAGACATCGACTCTTCTACTTCAGTCCCTCAACAACAGCCACATGAACACCTCAGAAAATGGACTCACGATCATCCACTAGACAACATCATTGGAAATCCCTCTCGTCCAATATCCACACGGAAACAACTGGCAACCGATGCCTTATGGTGCTTCTTCAACTCCGTACTCTCTAAGATCGAACCTAAAGATGTTAAAACCGCCATGAATGAAGATAGCTGGTTCAATGCTATGCAAGAAGAAATTCATGAGTTTGATCGACTTGATGTATGGGAATTAGTACCTGCTCCAGATTGTGCTATGATCATTGCTCTAAAATGGATCTTCAAAGTGAAACTTGATGAGCATGGTGATGTGTTAAAGAACAAGGCTCGATTAGTTGCAAAAGGATACCGTCAAGAGGAGGGTATAGACTTTGAAGAATCATTTGCTCCTGTTGCTCGTATCGAGGCAATCAGAATCTTCTTGGCTAATGCTGCAAGTAAGAACATGGTAGTCTATCAGATGGATGTAAAGACGGCGTTTCTTAACGGAGATCTTAAAGAAGTCGTCTACGTCAGCAAACCTGAAGGCTTTGTGAATCCAGAGCATCCTACTCACGTTTATCGTTTGAAGAAGGCTCTGTACGGTCTAAAGCAAGCTCCAAGGGCATGGTATGACACACTATCAAAGTTTCTTCTATCTACTGGATTCAGCAAAGGAGCAGTTGATCCTACATTGTTCACCAGAAAGTCAGGAAAACATTTAATTCACGTTCAAATCTATGTTGATGATATCATCTTTGCCTCGACTGACCCCAATGAGTGTGACCGTTTTTCAAAAGAAATGGGTTCTAAATTTCAAATGTCAACGATGGGACAAATGTCATTTTCTTGGGATTACAAATTTCACAAAGTCACGGAGGCATTTTTATAAATCAATCTAAATATGCAAATGAGATTTTAAAGAAATTTGGATTTGATTCTAGTGACCCTATTGACACTCCCATGATTGAACGTACTAAACTAGATGAGGACCACTCAGGGATCATGGTAGACCAAAAAAAATATCGTAGTATGATTGGATCCCTGATGTACCTCACAGCTAGTAGACCAGACATCTTGTTCGCTGTTTGCATGTGTGCTAGATACCAGGCTAAGCCTACTAAAAAGCACCTTGAAGCGGTTAAACGGGTCTTTCGGTATCTCCAAGGAACCATCAATATGGGACTTTGGTACCCGAAGGACACCGGTATGTCACTAACAGCCTATGCAGATGCTAATCATGCAGGATGTCAAGATACTCGTCGAAGTACGTCTGGAGGTGCTCAGTTTTTGGGTGATAAGCTTGTGAGCTGGTCTTCAAAGAAGCAAATGAGTATTTCTATTTCCTCTACAGAGGCTGAGTACATAGCCATGTCATCTTGTTATGCTCAAATCGAATGGATGAGATCCCAATTATCTGAATATGGCTTTGAATTCAACAAAATCCCTCTGTACTGTGATAATAAAAGTGCTATTGCTCTCTCATGCAACAACGTACAACACTCAAGAGCAAAGCACATCGACATTCGACATCATTTCATCAGGGAACAAGTTGAAAACGGTGTGGTGGAACTTTACTTTGTGAGGACTGAATACCAGTTAGCAGACATCTTCACCAAAGCTCTTCCTAGAGAACGTTTTGAGTTTATACTTCCACGACTTGGTCTTAAGAGCCTACAACCGGAAACACTCAAACGTCTTCAAGAGGAAGAAGAGGAGTAAAAGGTTGTCTTCATCTATCTCTTGTATATATCTATTCAAAAAGCAAAATACAAAATTACAAAACCTTCAAAAAGCAAATAGAAAAATATAAAACTTTAAAAAAAAAATGGAAAAATATTGTCTTTTTGTCATGTTTTTTTCCATTTTTCTATTCGATAATAAATACGATCTTTGTGATGTCATTCAAAGAATGACACGGGACTTTAGATGTTGTTCAAATTTTCATTAAAAAAAAAATCAAAAAAATATTTTTGGGAGAAAGAGAAACAATGGTTTATTGTCATTCCAGGCAGTAACCCGCTTTTCAAAGAAAGAACAGAGCCATGCTTTATCTTGGTTGTCAAATTTAGTGCTCTGATTCTTTAAACAAATCCTTACTATCTAATGAAAACTAATTGCTTTGAAAAATAATTCGGATTTTATTTTTTTTGGAAATCATCTGGACTTAAAGTGTGTCAAAACATCTATCTCTCAATCAACAACTTAGGTCATTGATTGAGGGGGAGAATGATTTCAATTAAATTAAAAAGTTATGTGTCATTAAATTGTTCAAAAGATATTCATGCATGTTTAATCAATGGAGTCCAAAGTCTCAAAATCTGATCCTTATCAGTTAAAATGCTTTCATAATCAAGTCACAATTCTCCTTAAAAGCTTTCAAAATCAATTAAAACCTACAGAGATCACAAATCTCAAATGATTTGATAATTGTGATCGGGAGAGAATTTGTGATTTAAATTGGATTTAAGCTGATAATTCCATAAATAGGTTCATAAGTGTTTAGCAAGTTTTCCTCCCCACATGTGACAAATGATTTCAAATTTTCCATGCACATGTTGATGGGGAGCATCTATCTTCAACCACAAAGATCTGAAACGTGATCAATTTGTTTCAATGTGCAGTCTGTTTCCTCTTGTATGTGCAAAACTATTTCAAACCTCAAGGCACATATTGAGGGGGAGCAAGCTTATGAAAATCTCATCCTCCCTTATATGCTTTATCTACTTGTTTTGATCAGGGAAGTGATGTTGTTATCTTTTAGAAAATGGTAATCAAAGAAGTTAATTCTTTCTCTTGCCTCCGTGTGCAAAACGATTTCACTTGATGCACATGTTGAGGGGGAGCTCTTGTTCTAAAAATATCAAAAACAATTCAGGTACAAAATGCTTTGATAATATATCATAAGTATCTGGATTGATTTTCAATTGGTTCCAATGGCAGATGAACAATACCAAATAGACCGACCAACTTTACTTTATGTATGGTGATATAAGGATGATAAGGTTAGGTATTTGTTCCCATGATCCGCCAGAACCGGAGGGATCTACCCAGGGACAATCCACTAGATAGTGTAGAAGTCCTTAGGTATATTGTAAAAAAGGAGAAAAATGAGATGTGGGAAGAGTGCGGACTAAAACTGAACTAGTACTGGAATAAACCCAACAAGGTTCTAGTCATGAAGTCTCGGTAAGCACTGAAGGGGTTGAAGAATGAAAAAGAATTGAATGTGAAAAAGGGTGAAAAGAAATAGCCCTCCATTTATTCAACCTTAGGGCAGAAACCGGGTTCAATTCATATGCTATTGGTGGTTACCAAGGTAACATCGGTATTGAAGACAAGACGTCATGGACCCAGTGACGCACTGCACTACATCTTCCCAAACCACTCAAGTTCCTCTTAAAAGGGCTTGTTTCATTATCACAGGGAACCTACATAATCTATCGACTTTCTCTTAGAGATTGTTGATATTGAAGAAGGAGACCCTCTCCCTAGTCTCCGGCACAGGAACCAAATGTGCACAAATTGAGTCTAGAGCCACGAGATCATCAATAAATCTCTTTAGGACACTTTCAATGAAGACTCTCTGTTTCACACAATGTGGAAAGAGAGATTATATCTTGAGTCCTACGCATTATCCTTGTGGTATTGCCAGAACATCCGAGTGATATGTAAACATATTCACAATGAAGATGGAAAGCCTTCTGGAGCCAACATCAAACAAGCTCCTGGTAGGTGGCATGTAAGATCTATTCAATAGATCAACCATGTGACAACTGAACAGAAACAATGGGGCGATTCAATCTTTTGAATCAATCCTGGTTCAGGTTATGGATTGACGGATACCTTTGAAAAACCGGTCATTGTGCTTAAAAAAATCTTTTCTTTAGCACATCAACTGTGTACTTATATTTCAAAATAAAAGGTGTTTATGATTGATAATTGATTTTCATCAAAACCTTCGTTGTATTGCAAAAACAATTTCTATTGAGCAGTACACGATTGTTTTTCAAATCTCTTCTTATCAATCGGTGAATCTCAATTCGCTGGTTCACTCACTCCGTGTTGTCTTCTTTGAGACGTTCCGGTTTGAGAACGGCTAGAACAGCTGCGAAACCCTGTCAAGGAAATTCTTCAGAATTATACCTGATCACAGACAGTACTTGTACTGATCAACGGGGAACCGTGGGCCGTGTACCTCAATTCAACAAAAGTGATCAAAGACACTCTTGTGTGCTTTATTGCTAACTGTTTTATGCAGGAACACCCTACGTTTGCAGCTGATAGAATGGAGCGGTCAATCCATAGCCGCATGCTCACACAACACATTCATTTCTAAAGAAATCATGATTAGTGCATCAATAACTCTGATATTATCACTCCATGCTTCTGCTACGCTGCTGCCAATATCATGAATCAACGAAAGCTTCCGCTACTCTGATAAGAAGATATCATGATCCATAATGTGAGCATGTCGGTCCGTAAGTCACAACCTCTACCAACACCACAATGGATGAGTCAGAGATTGATGTTTGCCGATGATCTCAAAACTCATTATCACGTGGATCAGTAAAAAGACCTCCACTTGGATTAACCAAACATGCAATGTGAAGAATCAATGACTACGAGCTTCGGAGCAAAGTACTATACCAAGAATGCAAGGACAATTTTTAATGTAATATCTGTTTGTATTCAATGTAATTTTAGTGTATGTTTGAGGTGACCTCCCTTAGGGGGAGATTGTTAGGATTTAGTAAATCCAAGTATTAAAGAGTCGGTCACCTCAAGTATATGTAATCGTTAGTAAGCTCGTAGTCGTAGATTAATATAAGTTAAGTAGTATTTAGTTTAAGTAACACCGTGGAGGACGGACGGGTCTTTACTCACTGCATGCCTGATCCACAGCCCAATAGGTGGCGATTTATGTAAAGACTATAAATACTCTCTACCTTCCAAGGTAGAGAGTTGGAGCTCATAATAAGATTTTTCTTTCTCTCACTAAAGTTCCCAAACCTCTAACTTTCTCTCTCTAAAACTCTTGTGTATGCCTACTTTGCTTATGGGTTGATGTGTATGTGAAATCCAATATGTTACACATCCATTTGATAAACCTGGCATCCCATATATGATTCAAAAGCAAGGAAGATTCGAATGGCTTCAATCCTTGCTACAGGAGAAAATACCTCATCATAATCTACTCGTTCTTCTTGTCTATATCCTTGTGCAACTAACCTTGCCTTGTTCTTGATGACATTCCCTCTTTCATCTCTCTTGACTCTGAAAACCCATCTTCTACCAATGACTTTCTTTCCATCTGGTAGATCACACAGTACCCAAACTTCTTGAAGTTTGAATTAAAGAAGTTCTTCTTGCATAGCTTCAACCCAACTTTCTTTAGTTAATGCTTGAGCAATATTCTTGGGTTCTTCTTGAGAGATAAAACAAGTAAACATGCATGTTTGGTGATCCTTATGATTCAGCCTGTTTTGTTTATAGACAAAGCTAAGTAAAGCATTCTGAGGTTTATAAAAATCCTTAGCTTTGTTTCTTGTAAGCACTCCAGAGTTAGAAGGTCCAATCATTTGACCAGTAGGATGATTATTATGAACTCTTAAGATAGGAGTCTGTGGAACTTCAATATTATCATCCAAATTTGTGAAATCAGTTCCTTCATTGGAATCTGAGAAAATACCTTCATCTTCAAATTCATCATCAGTGTCTTCTAAGCCAGGCATGGTAGGATCATCCAAATCATCCAAAGTACTGTCAACAGGTGCAGCAGTACTTTGATCGAAAGTACTGTGAGAAAATTCTGCAGTCTTGTTCTTTTTCTTTGCTTCTTCATAAGTTCTTCTTTGATCATCATCATAAGAATGTGCTACGAAATCTTGAAAAAGCATCCTATTAAGCTCATCTTTGTAACATATTGGATTTCATATACACATCAAACCATAACCAAAGTAGGCGTACAAGATGAGTTCTAGAGAGAGAAAGTTAGAGGTTTAGGGAACTTTAGTGAGAGAAAGAAAAATCTTATTATGAGCTCCAACTCTCTACCTTGGAAGGTAGAGAGTATTTATAGTCTTACAATAAAACGCCACACAACGGGCTATGGATCAGGCATACAGTGGGTAAAGACCCGTCCGTCCTCCACGGTGTTACTTAACTAAATACTACTTAGCTTAAAATAACTATGACTACGAGCTTTCTAACGATTACATATACTTGAGGTGACCGAATCTTTAATACCTGGAATTTCTAATTCCTAACAATCTCCCCCTAAAGGAGGTCACCTCAAACATATACTAGAATTACATTGAATACAAACAGATATAACATTAACAATTGTTCTTGCATTCTTGATGTAGCACTTTGCTCCGAAGCTCGTAGACAATGATTCTTCTCATTGCATGTTTGGTTAATCCAAGTGGAGGTATTTTACTGATCCACGTGATAATAATTTTGAGCCAGCTTTTGAGATCATCAGCTAACAAAAATCTCTGAGACATCCATTGTGGTGTTGGTATTATGTGATGTTGTGACTTTCGGACCGACATGCTCACATTCTGGATCATGATATCTTCTCATCAGAGTAGTGGAAGCTTTCGTTGATTCATGATATTGGCAGCAACGTAGCAGAAGCATGGAGTGAAAATATCAGAGTCATTGATGCACTTATCATGATTTCTTTTGAGATGAATGTGTAGTGTGATCATGCGGCTATGGATTAACCGCTTCATTCTGATCAGCTGCAAACGTCGGGTGTACCTGCATAAAACAGTTAGCAATAAAGCCCACGAAAGTGTCTTTGATCACTTTCGTTGAATTAAGGTACACGGCCCACGGTTCCCCGTTGATCAGTACAAGTACTGCCTGTGATCAGGTATAATTCCAAAGAATTTCCTTGACAGGGTTTCGCAGCTGCTCTAGCTGTTCTCAAACTGGAACATCTCAAAGAAGACAACACGGAGTAAGTGAACCAGCGAATAGAAATTCATTGATTGATGAAAAGAGATTTTGAAAGACAATCGTGTGTTGCTCAATAGAAATTGTTTTTGCAATACAACGAAGGTTTTAATGAAAATCAATTCTTAATCATAAAACACCTTTTGATTTGAAATATTCGAACATGGTCAATGTGCTAAAGAAAAAAGTTTTTTAAGCACAATGACCGGTTTTTCAAAGGTATCCGTCAATCCATAACCTGAACCAGGATTGATTCAAAAGATTGAATCGCCCCATTGTTTCTGTTCAGTTGTCACATGGTTGATCTATTGAATAGATCTCACATGCCACCCACCAGGAGCTTGTTTGATGTTGGCTCCAGAGGGCTTTCCATCTTCATTGTGAATATGTTTGCATATCACTCAGATGTTCTGGCAATACCACAAGGATAATGCGTAGGACTTAAGATATAATCTCTCTTTCCACATTGTGTGAAACAGAGAGTCTTCATTGAAAGTGTCCTATTTGGTATTGTTCATCTGCCATTTGAACCAATTGAAAACCATTTGAAAATCAATCCAGATACTTGTGATATAGTATCAAAACATTTTGTACCTGAATTGTTTTTGATATTTTTAGAACAAGTGCTCCCCCTCAACATGTGCATCAAATGTTTGAAATCGTTTTGCACACGGAGGCAAGAGGAAGAATTAACTTCTTTGATTACCATTTTTAAAAAAATATCAACATCACTTCCCTAATCGAATCAAGTAGATAAAGCATTTTGGGGAAGGATGAGGTTTTCATGATTTTGCTCCCCCTCAATATGTGCTTCGAGATTTGAAAAGAGTTTTGCACATACTAGAGGGAACCTGTGCATTGAGATAAGAGATCACGTTTCAAATCATAGGTTTAAGATAGATGCTCCCCCTCAACATGTGCATGGAAAATTTGAAATCGTTTGTCACATGTGGGAAGGAGAGCATGTACATCCTTATAAAACCATTTACCGAATTATCAGTTTAAATCTAATTTAAATCACACATTCTCCCCCGATCACAATTATCAAATCATTTGAGATTTGTGATCTCTTATAGATTTAAATTGATTTTGAAAGATTTTAAAGAGAATTGTGACTTGATTATGCCAAACGTTTTAACTGATAAGGATCAGATTTTAAAACTTTAAACTCCATTGATAAAACATGCATGTATATCTTTTGAAAACAATTGAATGCCAAATAAACTTTTTAATTTAATTGAAATCATTCTCCCCCTCAATCAATGACATAGGTTGTTGATTGAGAGATTGATGTATTGACAAATAAGTCCAGATGATTATCAAAAATAGAGACTGAGTTATTTTTCAAAGCAATTAGTTTTCAGCAGATAAATGTTTATAGAATCAGAGCACGGAATTTTGAAAACATGATAAAGTATGGCTCTGTTCTTTCTTTGAAAAGCGGGTTACTGCCTGAAATGACAATAAACCATTTTATTCTCTTTCTCCCAAAAATATTTTTTGATTTTTTTTTAAAAAAAAATTCGAACAATATCTAAAGTCCCGTGTCATTCTTTGAATGACAACACAAAGACCGTAGATATTATCGAATCGAGAAAAACATGACAAAATGACAATATTTTTTGAAGATTTTTCGAATTTTTCAAATTTTTATGGATTTTGAAAGTTTTATATTTTTCTATTTGATTTTTTGAAGGTTTTATAATTTTGTATTTTGTTTTTCAAATAAATTTATACAAGAGATAGATGAGCATAGACCTTTACTCCTCGTCTTCCTCCTGAAGACGTTTGAGTGTTTCTGGTTGAAGGCTTTTCAAGCCTAGTCGTGGAAGTATGAACTCAAAACGTTCTCTTGGAAGAGCTTTGGTGAAGATGTCTGCTAACTGATATTCAGACCTCACAAAATAGAGTTCCACCACACCTTTTTCCACTTGTTCCCTGATGAAATGATGTCGAATTTCGATATGCTTAGCTCTTGAGTGTTGAACGTTATTGCATGAAAGAGCAATAGCACTTTTATTATCACAGTACAGAGGGATTTTGTTGAATACAAAGCCATAGTCAGTTAATTGAGATCTCATCCAAAGGATTTGAGCACAACACGATGACATGGCTATGTATTCTGCCTCTGTAGAGGAAATAGAAGTACTCATTTGCTTCTTTGAAGACCAGCTCACAAGCTTGTCACCCAAAAACTGAGCACCTCCAGACGTACTTCGACGAGTATCTTGACATCCTGCATGATCAGCATCTGCATAGGCTGTTAGTGACATACCGGTGTCCTTTGGGTACCAAAGTCCCATATTGATGGTTCCTTGGAGATACCGAAAGACCCGTTTAACTGCTTCAAGGTGCCTTTTAGTAGGCTTAGCCTGGTATCTAGCACACATGCAAACAGCGAACAAGATGTCTGGTCTACTAGCTGTGAGGTACATCAGGGATCCAATCATACTACGATATTTCGTTTGGTCAATCATGATCCCTGAGTGGTCCTCATCTAGTTTGGTTCGATCAATCATGGGAGTGTCAACAGGGTCACTTGAATCAAATCCAAATTTATTTAAGATCTCAGTTGCATATTTAGATTGATTTATGAAAATGCCTCCGGGACTTTGTGAAATTTGTAATCCCAAGAAAAATGACATTTGTCCCATCATTGACATTTGAAATTTTGAACTCATTTCATTTGAAAAACGGTCACACTCATTAGGGTCAGTCGAGGCAAAGATGATATCATCAACATAAATTTGAACATGGATTAAATGTTTGCCTGACTTCCTTGTGAACAATGTTGGATCAACTAATCCTTTGCTGAATCCGGTAGATAGAAGAAACTTTGATAGCGTATCATACCATGCCCTTGGAGCTTGCTTTAAACCGTACAGAGCTTTTTTCAGACGATAAACGTTGGTAGGATGCTCTGGATTTACAAAGCCTTCAGGTTGGCTGACATAGACGACTTCTTTAAGATCTCCGTTCAGGAATGTCGTCTTCACGTCCATCTGATAGACTACCATGTTCTTACTAGCAGCATTAGCCAAAAAGATTCTGATTGCCTCGATTCGAGCAACAGGAGCAAAAGATTCTTCAAAGTCTATACCCTCCTCTTGACGGTATCCTTTAGCAACTAATCGAGCCTTGTTCTTCAACACATCACCATGCTCATCAAGTTTCACTTTGAAGATCCATTTTAGAGCAATAATCATAGCACAATCTAGAGTAGGTACTAACTCCCATACGTCAAGTCGATCAAACTCATGAATTTATTCTTGCATGGCATTGAACCAGCTATCTTCATTCATGGCGGTTTTGACATCTTTTGGTTCGATCTTAGAGCGTACGGAGTTGAAGAAGCACCATAAGGCATCAGTTGCAAGTTGTTTCCGTGTGGATACTGGACGAGAGGGATTTCCAATGATGTTGTCTAATGGATGATCGTGAGTCCATTTTCTAAGGTGTTCATGTGGCAGTTGTTGAGGGACTGAGGTAGCAGAGTCGATGTCTCCTGAAGAAGATGGTTCTGATGATGATTCAGGAGCAAATATGTTTTCAAATGGAGCATCTTCAGGAGTAGCAAAGGGATTAACTTAATTATTGATGCCAGAAACAGTTCCATGATGTACATTCGAAGATTGATGATTTGTTGATGAGACTGAGTTATCAGCAACAGGTGCTTCTTGACTTAATGATATTAAGACTGAAGGATTGACTTTATTCTCAGGGATATGAGCAGCCTCTGTTGTGGGAATTGACAGTTCAATAGCACTTGGCTCATAGAGTTCATCAAACATCGGATCAAACAATTTCTTCAAATCATCTTCAGTTGGAGGTACATATGGAATAGCTGGAGAGGAATTTGGTACAAGGGATGAACCAATGGGACTGTTTTGAAGTGCGGGTCCAAAACTGGATTGTCCAGGAGCCATAGGACCACTGCGATAGAAACTCTCTCTGACTATCTTTATCAACCCATATGTAGACAATTTGAATTGACCACTGAGGAAGAAAACCTGATATACCAAGCTTGAAACTGAAGAAGAATTCCCTGCATTTGCATCTTAAGCTTGCACTAATGTTGGAAGAACAGTGTCGAGAATTTATGCGTCAAGCAAATCTCTAAGTACTCAATACTCAACCAAAGTATGAGACTTTAACACCTCTTGCGATTATCCACAACGTCATATTCGTGTGTCACTGAGTAAAACTACGTAACTCCTTAAAGTGATAGTTAACCAGATCTTCAACCATCCATCCCGACAGCTGGTAACTAGATAAACCAAGTCTTCAACTTAAAATTCTTAGACCCGAGCAAGTTATCAAATAAGAACACGCCTTTGAAATTTAACTTCAATCTCAAATAAGTGATAATTGATTAACTCCGAAGTAATCAGCTTGTGTCAAATGCCCAACACGTGAATAAACGTACAACCGGATGTACGTCGATCCACTGAATGAACCGGAACAAATGATTTCTCAACATTAATGCATTCTTCCTAAAGGTATACATGTAGAGACTGATCTGGAAGATTCACCACAAATGTCTTCGAGCGAATGAGGTAGTCATTTTCCTTAATGTTCATGTGGTTGATTTATAGCGTGCACAATGAGAGGAACAATAATCCGTAAAGATTTGGCAAAGGAATACCAAAGAGCGGATCATTATCCATGAACAACAATCCGTGAAGATTTGGCATAGGAATACCAAAGAGCGGATCATTATTCAATAGTGCAACTTACAATATCATGATAGTCATTATAAATGCCATGTGAAATAACTGGAGATAAGGTTTCTTGAGAATTCCAAGAAGTACTTCTTAGATGGTGAACCAGTTGAGTCAATAGAAACCGGAGCATGAGCTTCAGAAGCTGGATGATCAACATTCGTTGGAGGTTGAAAGTACTCATCAAACATATCTTTGAAAAACAATGAATCCCAAACATTGATTCCCATTTATCCTTAGTAAGTGAAGCATTAGGCGTTGGAGGAGAGTCATCAAAAATCAAAACAATGAATCCCAGTTATCCTTAGTATATTCACTCTTCATCAAAAAGAATATACACTCATCATCATCAAAAATTAAGTCGTATAACCATTATTCAAACATCCATCATCATGTAGTATATTCACTCTTCTCCCCCTCAAAAATTGCAAATGAAGTTTGCAATTTTTGATTAATCAAGTGAATAAGAATGTATACCAATGAACACAGATCCACTTGAAGATTGAATGAGCATGGAAAAACATGAAGCTCAAAGATGGAGAATGTAGATGAGTATGGCCATTCACAAGAGAATTTCTCTTTAGCTGAAGATAAAGTGCACAGAAGAGCGTACACTTTTCTTTTCTTTGAGGAATGGGGCCTGAAGTGTTATCTGCAGACGCCATAATGATGAAGTACGAGGCCTGAACTGATGTGAACAGACGTCATAGCTGAAAGAATATCAAGATTGAGTTACTTGAACCCGTGAGTCATGAGATATCAATCCATTTGTAATCCATACTCTAAGCCAGTCCATGTAGTGAAGGATCAAAGTATCTACAACTGAGGAAGGACTACCTGCACTAACATTACAAGCTTGATTGCATATATATTGGTTAGTGACATTAGCATCCAAACCCTTTGGGGTTTCACGGTCAACCTTGATTTTGTCATCAGAAAACAGCTTTCCGGTAGGAATCCACCTAAGTCCAGCATCCTTAAACATTCTACCCGATGGTATCCACTTATGGCAAGGTCTAGGATTGTATGGCTTCTTATGCATTGTGGAAGACTTATCCATGTTCCTAGTTTCCAAAGATTTAGCAGTTGGTATCCATTTAGGCGAAGTTTTTGACTTGTTTTGCTTCACAACATGTTGAACCTTAGTCACGTTAGTAGTCTTAGTGGATTGTACCTTAGCATGTGAATAAGGAAAATGTTTCTTAATCGGAAAAGACTCAGAATTTCTAGTTTTGTTTTCTACATGCTTAGCATTCTTATGCACATAACTACTATTAGATGCACGCCAATCCCTAGTCTTTTGAGTGTTCCTAGGTAGTGGTTTACAACTACTAGTAGTGCCTTGAAATCTCGTAGAATTCCTCACCCTAGGTCTTGCACCTAAAATTCCGTCTTTTTGAATCTGTGCCTTTTTCCTAGCTTTTTCTAGATAATAGTTCTTCCACAAGTCATTCATATCATATGAATTCTGGGTTTTAATGCTTGGTTTTGACACTGTTTTTGAACTAATCCTAGAGGTGCTGGGAGTAAAAGTAGCTGCATGTTGAGGATTAGAGGAACTAGAAGCATGAATCTTAGGTAACACAGGGGAAGTGACTGGTTTTGACAAAACTTGTTTCTCATCAACTTGGGAGGCAAACCGTGTTTTTGAAAATTTTGGTCTTTCGGATATAAACGCAGTAGGCTGCCTAACAACAGACCGGTTTCTAATGGGATGAGAAACTGGTTTCCCCAAGGTTGATGGTTTTGTAAACTTAGTGTTCACACTTTTCCCTACAGTTTTCCTACGCTCATTCTTTAAGGTTACAATAGCGAAACTCTTATCCTGAAGTTGAGCTTTGAGTTCATCAATTTTTTCTATCAAAGAGTTTGTTTGTTCCATTTACTTAGTTCTAGCTTCTTTGACAGAGTCACTAAGTTCTATGTGATGCTTTCTCAAAGACTCATTTTCCTTTAGTAATTTAGCCACATAAATTGACAGTTCATTATTTCTTGTTATAATAGCATCAATGTCTTGTGTATTCATGACTAAATTACTTTTCTCATTCAAGACAGAAATATGTTTCTTCAGATTGTAAATGGTTGACTCTTTGTCTTGAAGCTGAGCTTTCAAAGTGTTAATTTCAAAAAGTTCACGGAATTCAGGAAGTTTCGGTTTTTTACATGGTTTGTTAAGTTGAAAACTTTCTTCTTTACTCTGAATCGCGATTTCAAGTGAAATGCAATGTTTTTCAAGATTTGAGAATTTGTTTGAAAGTTCATCAAAAGCCTTCTTATCAACCATATCTTTTGTTTTGAAACACTTAATCTCAGACTCAGCCTCAGTAACAGAACATTTATGAAAGTTATGTTCAGCATCATGATCAGTTTGTTTAAGTACTTTAGCAGATGCACTATGTTGAACAGTAAAGGGTACCTCATTACATGACACCTGCTCAATTTCTGGTCTGATATCTGCATCCACATCATGTGTAACAAGAGTCACTAGACCGCTGGATGTGTCAAGATTATCAATCTCCGAGCCTCTGTATTCAGTGCCAACTGATCCATCATCTAGTGCTTTACCCGACTCATCATTATATGTTGACTCTGACATTCTGCATTCAGCAACACCCGATTCTTCAACAGATACATTACCCAACTTATCACAACTGTCTCTCAACTGAACCTGACACTCATCTACTTTTTCATCTATCTGAGTAACTTCCTCAATATACTTCTCCAAATTATCCATGAGATGGATAAGTGTCTCTATGAACACGCTAATTTCCATTCCAGTGTGTTTCTTGAAAGACACTTCAGTCATGTCTTGATCATAATCTGACGTAAATTCCCCACTGATGAATGACTGAAATTGGTTGTGGATCACTTGAAGTGCAGCACTGGAACTAACCTTTTGAACCTTCTCTTTATGAAGTTGTTGTTCCAATTGTTCTAAGTTCAATAGTACTGTTCCCGTTAATGTGGATAAGTCTTGACGGAAAAGGGCAATGCATGTTCGTTCCATTGTTATGGGTAGAAGTAACATGATGTGAGAGTGAAGTTGTTGATAAGGTTCAATGCTACTTTCTTTATGCATGGTATTCGGTAGCTTAGACTGGTGCAATTCTCTTGTAAGATATAACTTTTCACATACACATCAAACCATAACACAAGGTGGCGAATAAGATGGAATTCTAGAGAGAGAAAGTTAGAGGTTTAGGGAACTTAGTGAGAGAAAGTGAAAGATATTATTATGAGCTCCAACTCTCTACCTTGGAAGGTAGAGAGTATTTATAGTCTTACATAATTCGCCACACTACGGGCTGTGGATCAGGCATACAGTGGGTAAAGACCCGTCCGTCCTCCACGGTGTTACTTAACTAAATAACTACTTAACTTAAAAGACCTACGACTACGAGCTTTCTAACGATTACATATACTTGAGGTGACCGACTCTTTAATACCTGGAATTTCTAATTCCTAACATCTCTCTCATTAGATTCTGAACAGGGAGATCTCACATCCTCATTGCTTAATTCAATCATCTTTAATCGTTCAGTATAGCTAATATTCTCATGGTTGTTCACAGCATCATACAGTTTAAGTACTTCAGAAATCACTGGGTCAGTAGAGTAAGACATGATGTGGTAGAATGCACGGGATTTTACAAGTCTATGATTTAAACCTAGAAATAGAATCTTTCTCGGGATTTTACTAAAATCAAGACGAAACCGTTAAGCAATGACGAATGGAATGTGTTAAGATGACTGGTGGATCGACACAATGATAGACAATTGTGTGTTAGGTCTTATGATTGTTCATAGGAAAAGCTGAAATGTTGTTTGGTTGAGATTTGGATTGGTTGATGCACGTTTTTGCGGAGAATTTTTAGGTCTAAGAACTTAAAACCTCAATAACTTCCTTTCGGAGGGGATTTGGGCCTCGAAAAATTCGTTTCACAATACCGTGGTGAAACCTCTCAATATTCAGCCTGTTCCACTCGTTTTGACAGGTATTTCGCTGAAAACGGAGTTACGGATCAAAAGTTATGGCCGTTTGAAGTTTTGACGTAAAAAGTCAACTTTGGTCAAACCTCTTCTTCGTAAATAATCAACTAAGTCGCTATAACCCTTGAACCAAGTCGCTAAGTCACCAAGTCACTAAATACCAAGTCGCTATAACACTTGAACCAAGTCGCTAAGCACCAAGTCGCTAAGCAGCCAAGTCGCTAAAGAGCAACTCGCTAAGTATCCAAGTCGCTAAGACACAGTCAAGTTGCTAAAGAACAAATCGCTAAGATCCAAGTCGCTAGTAACAAGTCGCTAACAATTTACACTACAACTCACTAACACTTTCTGAAGCAAGTCGCTACCCTCACTAAGTCGCTAGCCGTAGTGGAGAATCCACTAACTTGTACTATTTGTCGGCTTGTCTCAAAAGACAAGTCGCTAGGACCAAGTCGCTAACAACTAACACTGTAACTCGCTAACTTTTACTGAAGCAAGTCGCTACGATGAAAAACACAACGAGAACCAAGTCGCTACCAAGAAAAACTTCAAAAACACACTTTTCAATCCAAAACAAGTCCAACCACAGTGATTCAAGCTTACCAAATCAACACCCAAGCACATACAATGATTATAAACACAAAACTACACCCAAAATTCAAACTTTAACACAAGAAGTGATCCAAATGATGCAAAAACCACTAAACTTTCTCAAACTCAAAAACTACCTAAAAACCACTAGAAATCCAAAGATATGTAAGAGATGATCTAACCATGGCTCTTGATACCAATTGTAACATATTGGATTTCACATACACATCAAACCATAACCAAAGTAGGCGTACAAGATGAGTTCTAGAGAGAGAAAGTTAGAGGTTTAGGGAACTTTAGTGAGAGAAAGAGAAATCTTATTATGAGCTCCAACTCTCTACCTTGGAAGGTAGAGAGTATTTATAGTCTTACAATAAAACGCCACACAACGGGCTGTGGATCAGGCATACAGTGGGTAAAGACCCGTCCGTCCTTCACGGTGTTACTTAACTAAATACTACTTAGCTTAAAATAACTATGACTACGAGCTTTCTAACGATTACACATACTTGAGGTGGCCGACTCTTTAATACCTAGAATTTCTAATTCCTAACAATCTTGAATAGCTTGATCTTCAGCAGACAATGCAGATTTTGGTTCATCAGTATTTTTCTCTTTTTCAACAGTAATTACTTCTTCATCAGGAACATCATCAGGTCTAATATGGACTCCATGGACAATATACTGTAAAATCATCTTCATTGTGAACTGGTTGATTTTCTTCTCTAACAGGTACATAGTTCATGGAAGGAGTCAGAACCTCAAGATCAAACATCCAATCAGGACCTTTACCCTTCTGATTTTCTTGATCTTCTAAGAATTCAACATGAAGACAATCTTGAACCTTCTTGGTGACCCTGTTATACACTATAAATCCTTTGTTGTTGGTGCAGTATCCCAATAAATATCCTTCTTCTGACTTGCCATCAAATTTTCCAAGATTATCAATTGTATTGAGAATAGTCAGAGGGCATCCAAAAGGTTTCATAAAACGAATGTTGGGTTTGTTGCCCATCAGCAACTCATAAGGTGTCTTCATCTGAGGTTTGGTGACTGAAAATCTATTCAACATATAGCAAGCAGTACTTACAGCTTCAGCCCAAAATTGAATAGGTAATTGAGAATCTGCAAGCATTGTTCAAGCTGCTTCTATTAAAGTTTTGTTCTTTCTTTCTGCAACACCATTTTGCTGTGGAGTTCTAGCAATACTAAACTCCCTCTTGATTCCTTTCTTAGCACAAAACTCATCCATAAGCTTATTCTTGAATTCAGTCCCACTGTCACATCTAATACCTCTTACCTTTAGTCTCAATTGGTTTTCAAGGGCTATGATTAGATCATGAATTGCATCAAAAGTGTCATCTTTAAATCCCAAGAAAAATACCCAACTACATCTACTGCAATCATCTGTCACAACCAGACATTACTTCTTCTTGTTTAGACTAACAACAGAAATAGGTCCAAACAAATCCATGTGCAGCAGCTCCAAAGGTTCTCTAATGATTCTATCCTCAAGCTTCTTGCATGAAGCTTTGTGTTTTTTACCGTTCTTGCACGCCAAATAGGAGTGATCATTCTTGTAAGTTTTGGTGGGTAAACCTTTAACTAAATTTCCTTTGACCAATTTGTTGATATTCTTGAAATTTACATGGCCCAATCTTCTATGCCACTGATGTGCTTCTACAAGTGTTGCCTTTGCTACTAAACATGTTGCTCTTTCAGAAGAGCTAAGAGTCCTCATATCAAGACTGTACATATCATTGGTTCTTGGTACTCTCAGTATTACCAAGTTATCATCAACAAGCTTGAACTCAAGGGAAAGAATAAGACATTCCTTGTCAGTGAATAGCACAGGGTACTTCTTGTCACAGATCTGAGATACTGACAACATGTTGAACTTGAGCTCCTTGACATAGCAAACATTCTCAAAATCTATGCTCCCTACCTTGATGGTTCCTTTCCCACTAACTCTACCTCCACTAAGATCATTCCTGTTGGAATCACTCCTAAACAGTATTTCAAGTATTTATATTTCATATGTAATAGGTAGCTTTATTATGGCCTTTATGTTTGTTTAAGGTCTAGCTTATGTAGAAGGCCCATAATCTTAGGTCCAAGCCCATATAAGAAAGGATGGGAACTAGGAGTGTTGCCCTAGCTTCCCTCCTATAAATACCCTTGTAAACCCTCATTTGATTGTTGGTTGTTCAAGTTTTCTTTTCTTTCACATATGCCTACGCATAACCGGTCTTATTATTGTTTGTGTGTGTGTTAGATCTTGTTCAATCGCCTTATCTCTTTCTATATTACTTGTGTTTGTAAAACTAGTGACCTAACAGTGGTATCAATCGCCTACTAGTTGGGTGAATCGTGTTTGTTTTTTAAGTGGGTTTCGGTCCTACGCCTAAAACGCACCTTGATACTTTGGTTCGCTTAAAAACTTGTTTTTTACACTTTTTAATCCAAGATTCTTGTACTTTCAATGTTTTAAGGTGTTAAACTACTTGTTTTTGGCAAAAAGTTTCAACCTTTAAGCGTGGATATACATTTTTAAGCTTGTTTTTGTTCTTGGGTGTCGTTCTACGCGTAACCCGTTTAGCCGTTTTGGTACATCAAGTTTCACACTTTTGTGTTCTTTGGGTACTATTGAAGCTATTCCATAACAAAAATATGGTTTAGAAACACATTTGGGCAAAATCAAAATTACGAGTAATCCTACGCGTATTGAAACCCTAAATTTACGCGTAAGATTATCCTTGGTGTGATCTTCATTTTCGTGGTTTATTCCGTGTTTTCTTACTTGGATAAGTCTGAAAATACGTCGACTTTGGATATCTTTTGCACTGTGATAGTGTAAAAGATCATTTGGGCAAAAACCCTAAACTTACGCATAAGCATAAGCTTACGCGTAGAAATCCTACGCATAAGATTCACTTTACGCGTAAACTTAGTTCTACGCATATGGTAATCCTACGCCTAACTTTCTACGCCTAACTTTTGTCTACGCATAACTTTAGTGTTTTTCCTACTTACGCGTAAGCTAAAACCTACGCGTAACTCCTTATTGTTACGCGTAACTTTTGGTGTTTTTACGCATAAGTGCTACTTGGTTCTTGCCTTTTCTACGCCTAAGGTCACTTCATCAACAAAGGTTCATTCGACTACAAAGATCCATTTTTACTACACAAGTTTATCAAAATGTCTCAACCACCATACTCTAACTATTTCCCTCACACTTATAATCATCAACAACAACAACAATTAACTCCACAACATCAACAATGGAATCAACAACAAGCTATTTATCAACAACAATTTAATCAGCAACATACTCCACAAATTGGTGCAATTCCACCACCACAAATGGTTCAAACACCACCAAGCCTTCAAGTTCAATCCTACACAAATGATTTCAATCAACATCCATCAAGGAACACTATGAAGGAACCCACTTGGTTTGCAAAGATGTGTGAAGCTTTAAGCAGCCAACAATCAATTCATGAAGCTGGATCACTTGATAGACCTCCAATGCTCACTCCAGGAAACTACGATCAATGGGTGATAAGGTTCTTTAGGTTTTGTGATCTGAAGAAGCCACATGGAAAGTTCTTAAAGAAGGTTATCTTGGAAGGTCCATTTGAGATGCCTACTGTCATTGTACCCGGAGATCCAACTGCTGTTCCACCAAGAGATGAACAAACCAACATTGCTACTGTTGCAGATCTAAATGCTACAGAACTTCTACACTATGAAGCTGATGAACTTGCAATGGAATACATCCTCTTAGGATTACCAAACCCAATTCTTCGTAGTGTTGATGCTCAAAAGAATGTACAAAAAATGTGGGATCATATTCGTCTTCTTATGGAAGGATCTGTACTCAATCAGGAGGATTTGGAATCCAAAATTTACTTGGCTTATGAACACTTCATGATTGAACCTGGAGAGACACTAGAGTCCTATCATCATCAATTTTCAGACATCATCAATGATTTGGATAAACACAACATCATCATGCCAAGAATTGCAGTGAATACTAAGTTCCTGAGTAGTCTTGGTCCTGAATGGGAGAAGTATGTCATTTTTCTCCGTCAAGCGAAGAATATGCATCATTCTACTTATGGATTGTTGTACGATTACTTGAAGCCTCATGAAAAGGAAGTTGATCGGGAAAGGATTCTCCATGCTCAAATTGCTAAACAGTCACATCCGGATAATCAACAACTTGCCTTGTATGCTCAACAGAATTATCCCTCTCAACAAGCAACTCAACCAACTGCTTCAAACACACCTTCACAGCAACAACCTCAACAAAATCAATTGGTTCCATACAACAACAATGCTCAAGCATATGTCAGTGAAGCGATTGAGGAAATCGATCCATTCGAAGCATTGCAACAAGGATTTGTGATGATTGCTAATGCTTTTGGCCGTTACACCAACAAATCCAACAATCGTATTCGCTCCTCATCTAACACACGGACTCAAGCTGTTGTGAATAATGGACGTGTTGAAGTTCAGAATCATGATTATGGTCGTCAGATGGGCGGTGGTCAAGGGTTTAATGCTGTGGGTAGGAATAACAATAGAGCTCAAGTGGTGGAACAGGGAAATGCTCAGAATCGGTTAAATGGTCTTAGATGCTAGAACTGCAATGAGAAGGGACACCTGGCTAATGCATGCCCAAAGCCAAGGACTAGGGGCAGTGCTTATTTCAAAGAGGCTTTACTTTTGGCTCTTAAGGATGAAGCTGGTGGATCTCTCACAGACAAAGAACAGAGCTTTATGGCAGATGCAGACTCAGATGATGATATGGAGGACTTGCAGGCCAATGCAGCTGTTATGTTGATGGCTAATATGCAAGAGTTACACATGAGTGAAACAGGTCCAGTGTATGACACTGATGGCTTGTCTCAGGTACCCGAACAAACCATGATCATATCTGAACTAATATCTCCGTCAATATCTGAATCCGGCACGGCTCAGAATGTTCAAAATGAGTCATCTACATCTCATTCTGCCGATTTTCAAATAAACCCCGTAGTCACATTTGACGATCCAGATGACCTTATGGTTTCCCTTGATAATCAAATTGACTCCGTGGTTATACTTGAGGATATAAATAATGATCATGTTGTGACTCACGTTGAACACGATGAACCTTTGCCTCATCCAGATCTTGTTCTGTTACTTAAAGACCAACAATCCCAAATTGCTGAATGTGTTGCATTAAATCAAACCTTAAAAAGTAAAAATGCACTGTTAACCAAGGATTTTGAATGCTTACAAATGCAACTCAATTTTTTCAAAACTCAAGAAAACCGTGAAAAAGGTTTTGAAGCCGCTTTTGCAAAATCTCATCAAAACGAAAAATATTTAGAGAGACAGATGCGTGATCTAGCCGCCTCGAAGAATGCTTTGTTGTCTGAATTAGAACAACTGAAACATGAACATAAAAAGCAAATTAACGCTCTCACCTTGGAAAACCAAAAAGCTAAGGCTGAGTTGTTAACTTGTCAAAAACAGTTCTCCGCATACAAAAAACATTCAACGAATCGGGTGGATGACCTTCTTGAAGAAATTATCGGCTTGCAAAACAAACTTAAAGAGTTTAAAACTGTTGTTTACAAACATGGTGAATCAGTAACAGCTATTGAAAAGTTTACCTTAAAACCCAATCCAAAAGGATATGGAAAAAATCTAGCTGATTACAAACCAAAGCTTTCACTAAAAACATTCAAACCAACTCCTGAAGTTTCCAGTGCAGAATACAAAATTGATAATACTGTTATGAGTGTTGTTGAATATCATCGTCAAGAGGAATTAGATGCAGAAGACGAGAGTCGATCAAAATTAAAAAACGTTGTTTACAACAAACCTTTTAAATATAAAAACGCGGTCACTTTCGTCACACCAACGGATTCTTCTAACACACCAAGGGTTATCATCAAAACACCTGAGTCTTCTATTGTTAATCCCCAACCAGATTATGCACAAACTTATGGTCCTTTACCTTCCATTAGTGAAGTAAACTCAAAACCTAAAAATCAAAAAATTCTTCGATATTTTGACATTTTCATGGCTGACCTCAAAATTTTACAACATGAGATAGAATATCGCTCTGAAATCAAAGTTGAACATTTTCAATCGCCTCTGGCGCGAGAACAAAGAGACATTTTTCAGAAAAATCTTTTACCTAATGTTAAAAACTTGAAAAGTTGTGCAATTGCCTGGGAAAAGGATTTTCATAAGGAACTTGGGGTAATGAAAAACGTTTTCGAGAAAACAGAAACATCTATTTCTAACCCTAAACGCAAAAAGAAAATATTGAGAAAAGATGTTGATCGACTCTTGGAAGATGTTATATGTGCTGATATCCATAATGTTGTGTTACTTCATGCTTTGCCATTTGCATCTGATTACATCTCTGCTGATATTGTTGAAAATGTTGTAACTGTTGAGAACACCAATAATGTGCTTCAGATCGAGTCTTTAAAAGCTGAAAATAAACAATTACTCAACGAAATTTACAATGCCAAACGTCGTCTTCATTGGTGTGAAAAAGATATTCACAATCATCAACTTAGTTTTCAAAAGAAAATCGCTCAGTTGAGTGCAAAATCTTCTGATCCTAAAATTGAGCAACTGGATGATCAAAACGTGTCTTTGAAAAGTCAAATCTCAAAATATGAACAAGAACTTTCAAAAGTTAAACAGGAATATGGTGTCATATTTGATTTGCTCAATAAGACTCGTCATGAAGCATCAAACGAACTTGATCACTATCTTGCTCACACTAGAGAAGTCATGAATTTTGCTGGTAATATTCGTTCTGAAAATCAAGATTTGATTCACACTATCTCTAAGTTACGGGAAATGTTAGGAAAGTATGAACAACTTCCGCCTACCGTGATTAAGAGATTAGCACCAGTCACACTTAGTAATCGTGAACCTAGAATCCCTACTGCCAAATCACAAGTTGCTAATGTGTTTCCCTCTACTGAAACAGGAATAGTTGCGTCTTTTCCAAACGTCCGCACTTCACAGCCTAGGAGCACTCAATCGAAGAATAGGAAGTTGCGACCTAAGAAAAGATCAATAAGGAATGCTAAAGTAGAAGAACACCCTAGGACTCTGAATAAGACTCATGTTGCTTCCACTATAGATGTTTCATCTGGCAAATGTAATAGAAATAGCGATGTAACGAATGCTAAACCGTTAAGTTCTTTTGATATTCAGTCTGATGCACCTTGTGTTATTTGTCGGAAGAGTATGAATTCTGATTGTCATGAAAAATGTATTGCTAAAGCTATAATCTCTCGATTACGGAATCCTAAGAATCGGAATATCTCTAGGCCCACTAATCATTCTAAGTCTGTACTTGGTAGACCGCCTTCTTTAGATTCTAAGGCAACCATTACTGTCACTGTAGCTCCAGTTTCACCTCCTAAGAATGTAGTACCACCTAGTGCTTTCACTAAGACTAAAGCAAAGAGTAGTTATAGATGGCAGAAATGGATATATAACACACTAGGATTTAAATGGATGCCTAAAATTATCAATGTGTGTATGTCTACTTCTATTCCATCTGTGTCGTCTGTGTGTAATGCAGGTGATACAGATCATTCTCTGGATTGTTGATAGCGGATGTTCCCGACACATGACAGGCAACCTTAAACTGTTATCAATCTTTATTGCAAAGTTCATTGGCACTGTCAGGTTCGGGAACGATCACTTCGCAGCTATCATGGGCTACGGAGATTATGTCAATAGGAACATCGAAATCAGCAGGGTTTACTATGTGGAAGGCCTCGGTCACAATCTGTTTTCAGTAGCTCAATTTTGTGATGGAGATTTGGAGGTTTCTTTCAGGGAGAAAACTTGTTTCATTCGTGATCTACAAGGAAATGACCTTATGTCTGGCTCGCGTAATTCTAGTCTCTACACTATCTCTATGCAAGACATGGTTCCTTCCTCTCCCATCTGCTTACTTTTAAAGGCAACATCTACAAAATCCTGGCTATGGCACCGTCGTCTCTCACATCTAAACTTTCAAACCATCACCAACCTTGCTCGACACAAACTCGTTGAAGGACTCCTACGATTCCGGTATTCAAAAGATCACCTTTGCTCAGCCTGTGAACAAGGGAAAAGCACTCGTGCTCATTTTCCTTCAAAGGTGGAACACAGCTCTCAGCATGTGCTTCACCTTCTTCACATGGATTTGTGTGGCCCAATGCGCATGCAAACGATCAATGGCAAACGCTACATCTTAGTAATTGTTGATGACTACTCACGATGGACTTGGGTTTACTTTATTCGAAGCAAAGACCAAGCTCCACAAATGATCATCACCTTTCTCACAAAAATACAGGTTCAGCTCCGCAACACCGTCAGGATAATCAGAACAGACAAAGGAACTGAATTTGTTAACAAAACCCTTCGTGAACTCTATGAGAAAGTGGGAATTCAGCATCAAACATCTATTGCACGTACACCTGAACAAAATGGAGTTGTTGAAAGACGAAACCGAACGTTAGTGGAAGCTGCAAGAACAATGTTAATCAATGCTAAACTTCCAGATTAGTTATGGGCAGAAGCTGTATCTACTGCATGCTATACTCAAAACCGTTCTATGATCACAAAACGCCACAACAAAACACCTTTCGAGCTTGTCCACAACTATAAACCGAACCTCAAACACTTTCATGTATTTGGATCCCTTTGCTATCCGAATAATGATCGTGATGATTTTGGAAAGCTCAAAGCCAAAGCTGATATTGGAGTCTTTATTGGATACTGTGACAATTCTAAAGGTTTCCGAATCTGGAATCGTCGAACTAAGGAGGTAATGGAAACGATTCATGCTCCTTTTGATGAACTCACGGAGATGGCTTCTGAGTATAACAGCTTAGAACCCGGTCATAACCGTTTAAACTTCCCTCAACCCCCATCATCAGCTGAACAAAGCCCCCAGCTAAATCGTCAACAAATGGAAAGGTTATTTGCTCCTCTGTTCTGTGACGATATTGATGAACGTGCTCCAGGTGTATCCGCTGTTTCCGCTGCACAACCTGATAACATTCCTATACCTGATACACCTGCTACAACAACTACTGTTGAAGATGCACCTACACCAGTTGACTCCAACACAACAGTTGAACACACCGCTTCCAACAATGATGAACCAGCTGATGATATTCTGAATGAAGTACCCCCACCTGCAGATTTTGATCCAAATGCGTTCTTCAACCCGTTTGCTAATGAGACTGCTGCACCAGATGTTGCGGAATCTTCAACAAACCATTTGAATCCTCAGAATCTGCACAATGTATACCAACATCAACCCTCTACACACCGATGGACAAAAGACCATCCTCTGCTAACATTATTGGCAACCCGAATCAATCAGTCGTTACGAGACAACGTCTTCACACAGATGGTGAACATTGCATTTATGCACTCACTGTCTGCCAATCTGAGCCTAAAAACATTAAAGACGCAATGACAAAAGATAACTGGATTGAATCCATGCAGGAAGAACTCAACCAATTCAAACGTCTTGAAGTATGGGAACTGGTTGAAAGACCAACAGGGGTCTACGTCATTGGTCTAAAATGGATTTGGAAAAACAAATTGGATGTTGAAGGGAACGTCATCCGAAACAAGTCACGTCTAGTTGCTAAGGGTTATCGTCAGGAAGAGGGAATAGACTTTGAAGAATCGTTTGCTCCGGTTGCTCGTCTTGAGGCTGTTCGGATATTTCTCGCGTTCGCGGCTCATATGAATATGACGGTCTATCAGATGGATGTCAAAACGGCGTTTCTCAATGGACAACTTAAAGAAACGGTCTATGTCAGCCAACCAGATGGATTCGTTGATCCTGAGTTCCCGAACCATGTCTACAAACTGAACAAAGCTCTTTATGGTCTCAAACAAGCCCCTCGGGCATGGTACGATAAGCTATCATCTTTCCTCATTGCCAATAATTTCACCAAAGGCTCGGTTGACCCAACTCTTTTTATACAATATCACGGGGCACATATCTTAATTGTTCAAATTTACGTGGATGACATCATTTTTGGGTCTACACATAAAAAGTTTTCAATCGCTTTTGTAAAACTAATGAAGAAAAATTTTGAAATGTCCATGATGGGTGAACTTACGTTCTTTCTAGGACTGCAAGTTCATCAATCACCCCGTGGTATTTTCTTGAGTCAGTATAAATATGCCCTTGAACTATTAAACAAATTTGGAATGACAACCTGTGACACTTATGCCACACCAATGGCTCATACCAAGAAGCTAGATGCTGATTTACATGGGAAATTAGTTGACCCTACCAAATACCGAAGTATTATTGGGTCTCTCATGTATCTAACAGCTAGCAGACCTGATATTGTCTTTGCTGTTTATCTATGCTCCCGTTATCAGTCACGACCAACTGAAACCCACCTCTCTGAGGCTAAAAGAATCCTCTGATACATCAAGGGAACCATTAACTTGGGGATCTGGTATCCGAAGGATTCTGGTTTTGAACTAATTGCTTTTTCAGACGCTGACCACGCAGGATGCTTAGACTCAAGGAAAAGTACCTCAGGAGCTCTACAATTTCTCGGTGATAAACTGGTGTCTTGGCAATCAAAGAAGCATGATTGTACATCGCTGTCATCAACCGAAGCAGAATATGTAGCCATGTCCGCGTGTTGTGCTCAAGTCATCTGGATGAGAACACAACTCAAAGACTATGTTTACGTATTCGACAGAATCCCGATGTACTGCGACAATCGGAGTGCCATTGCGATCTCGTGCAACTCAGTTTAGCACTCGAAATCAAAGCACATCGATCTTCGCTATCATTTCATCAAGGACCACGTGGAACAGGGTACCGTTGAATTATACTTTGTGGGTACAGAATACCAATTGGCAGATCTTCTCACCAAAGCCTTGCCTCCCGCTAGGTTTAATGAGTTGGTCCACCGGATTGGTATGAGGTGTTTGACTCAAGAGGAATTGGATGACCTCTTAAAACAGTCTTAAAAACCTGTCAAACACTAAAACATCTTTTGTAAATAAATTTTTCAAAAACAAAATACAAAAATATAAAATCTTATAAAACAACAAAAATATTCTTCTAATCTATAATCTTTCAAAATGGCAAGTACATTTCTTCCTTCAACACTGTAATCCTTCAAAATTCAGTATTTTTACGATCACGTGTTGAGGGGGAGAAAATTTTCACTTAACTGTTTCAAAACATCAGTGTACTTGCATGTTTTCATATCTCGGTTGTTTCATTTTACAATGGTGGTGAATTTTCTGGTTAAATGACACTCCTCGGACTTAAATTAATAACCTTTCATTATTTTCTCGAGTCAAGGGGGAGTGTCGTCATGTTTCTTTCCTAAAAATCTTTGTTTGGCAACCAAAATGGAAGTTAAATGGCTTTGTTTGAAAAAGGAAAAGGTGGAGGGACTAAAACTGTCAAAAAGTTAAAGTTACTTTTAATAAAAACTCTTCCCCACCTACTTCTTCACTTCTCATTTATTACACTCAACTTTTTCATCTACGCCTAAGAATCAATCAAGAAATCCGTGTTTTTGATCTTCACTTTGTAAGTTGTTTTGTGATGTTAACATGTTTTTAAACTAAGGTTCTCATTATCATACAAATCCTACGGTTAAAAAGTATGTTACGCGTGATTATGTGTTCTACGCATAAGCGTATGAACACACAATCATTGTGTGGATGTTTGCGGTTAAAAAGAATGTGTCAAATCGTTTTAAATACATCAAGGATATCCTTTTAACCATCAAAACCCACCCAGAAACACTTATCAATGAGTTTTGAAAATTAGGGTTTATGTGTCGATTTGGGTTTTTCCAAATGTGAAGTGTTTTGGCATAAAAGATTGTTGGGATATAGTCTTAAGATGATGAATTGATGATTTCCATGCTCTATAACCACCTAGAAACACTAATTGTGTCAGAATTAGAAATTAGGGTTTAAGGTTCTTGAGTTTGGGTATTTTTTATTCACTGCAAACTAAGTGTTAAAACTTGGCTACTATACTCTCACAACATCTAAGACATACCAGAAAAACTTTGGTGCATATTCTATGGCTAAAATTCATACGCGTAGATTTAGGGTTTAGACTACGCGTAAGTTTTTTTACGCGTAACTGATAAAACTGTGCAATTGTGTTTTGCTCTGTTATAAAATGAATTTTGTGTTAATATTGATGATTTGATGAATTTATTTCAGGCTTGCTACACTTAAAATTCAGAATCAAGGTTGTTGTAACTCTACGCATAAGGATCACCTTACGCGTAGCATGTTATGCGTAAGATTAGTCTTACGCGTAGCTTCTACGCATAAGGTTCTACATATGGGACTACGCGTATCCTGTGAAGGATATGCGTAAACAGTGACCTCTACGCATAAGGTCAACTCTTACGAGTAGCCTTACGCGTAAGGTTAATATATGCCTACGCGTAACCTCTACGCATAAGGTCCAATTTTTCTTACACGTAATATTTCTTACGCGTAAGTTAGGATCCTATGCGTAAGTTTACGCCTACGCATATATCATTTCTGTCTACGCATAACTTTACCAATCCTACGCATAAGCCTGGATCATACCTTCGTTATGAATTGTTACGTGTACAAACTTGTAAATAAACTAATCATATCGTCACGAATCCAATAATGTCACTAATAAATAACGTTTGAGATGTTGTGAACTATAAGTGATAACATAAACTTTAAAACTTAAAGTTAACTAACTCACAAAACATTTCACGACGTCATTAGACTAGTGGACACACAAGTGACTTAGGACTCGTAACAATCATTGACACTGTACATTCAATAACTAGACAATAAGACCTTCTGTTGACTAACATTATGTCTTTCGATATGTTGGTTCTTTTGGCTAATGTTATTTCAGATCATGATATGGCTGAACAAATGAATGTGGATGCATCTGAAGTTCTCTCCATTGCTGATATCTATCCTTATGGCTATCCAATGAAGATAGGAAAGAATAATCTCAGTGTTGACTTTGACACCCTCACTTGCTCAGAATCTTCGTGTCTAATTGCTATTGATATTCTGAGGACTCATCCGTATCAGAATATGCTCACTCACTCTGCAACTGTTCCTGAGATCTATATCCAACAGTTCTGGAACACTATGGAAAGGGTCAAAGGACGGACTGCTGTGACGGTGACTCTGAACCACAAACAAGTCACCATTACACCTGCAGACTTAAGGGCTGTTCTCCTAATTCCTGAAGTCGAACCAACCAAACTATATGCCACACCTGCTGAAGAGCTCACTCTCCAATTCTTAATCGATATCGGTTATGACGAGGCTACAGGAGTAATCACCAAGCATTCTCACGTAGAGCTTAAGAGTATTCCTCAACCATGGAGAACTCTCTACATGATCATCACCAAGTCTGTTTCTGGTCGTGACAGTGGCTATGAGCATCCTAAGCTCATGAAACTGCAAATATTTTGGGCATTGGTCAACATGAAACACATCGCTATCGAAGCTCTGATTTAGGATGACATGATGTCATTTCTCAACAAGCTTGGCTCAAAGATTCCCTACATCAGATATACTAAATTGTTGATCCAGAGAGCACTTGGACTTCATCCTGATATTCCCAAGAGGCTCAATGACCCCGACAATCACGATATATTGACGGAGCCTATTCTATCTTTCAGAATCAAGGAATCTTCTACAAAGAAACAAGGTGCTGTGTTGCCAGATTTCCTTCTAACTGAAGATGTCAGAAAGCTCGAAACGTACAAAAGGTATCTGGAAGCAGTTAGACAAGGCAAAGTTGGACATCTCGACGAAAAATCTTCTGGAACACCTGTAAGGAGAACCAGAAGAGGAAGTGCAGGAAGCGCAACAAGTACTGTGAGCCAAAGGAAGTTTCCTAAAAGGAATACTCCTTCTAAAAGGATTGTTCCCGTAAAGGAAGCCGAACCTATTCCCACACTTGAACCGCAAAGAAAGCTTGTGGACGAGAGCTCTGAAGATACTGATACAGATGAAGAGGTTCATTACTCTGTAACTGCAACCAAAGCACTTGCCTCAGTAGCAAAACCTCCAAGTCCTCCAGCTGTCCAAGAAAAAGGGAAGAGTCCAGCAATTGTACCCTATGATGAGAGCTCTGAAGAAGAAGAAGAGCAACTGGATAATTCATACAGGAAGAAGTTTAAAATCGTCAGACACCTTCAAAAAGCTGAAGAATTTGCTAAAGATCAAATGGGTGGCCCCGGAGGATCAAGTGGTGCTGCCCACTCCTCTCCAGATCCTGATGCGGTTAATCGACCCGATAAGGGATCTGGTGCCACCACTCTTCTGCAACAACAAAAGCTTGTGGAGGATACTATCGAATATGAGTTTGAGAACCCTGAAACTGAGAAGTCTGAGAAAGATAAAGATGATGATTATGACAAGTTGCTTCTGGGAAGTCCCACACATTCATAGAAGGAAACTTCTAAACCGCCTAAGGACCCCGAGCCTCCTCATGTCTCCTCATCATCAGACTCTTCATCTCATTCATCACCACCACCATCAAAGAAGTCAACCAGATCATCATCCAAATCTGTGAAGAAACCACCTCGCTCTTGGATTTCTCAGACACATGAAAGAATTGTGAAAGCTGTCAAACAAGTCAGAATGAAAGACATGTTATACAGAAAGCTTAACTTTCTCAATCAACAAATACAATATCTACATGACAAGAATGACAAGATGCAAGAAGAAAGGAAGTTTATCCAGGAATTCATGAAAAGTCATCGTAAAGAGAAACTGGATGAAATGATTGAAGGTTACACTCAAAAGTACCTTCAAGATATCGTTCCTAAAGTCCAAAAGGAACTGGAGAAGACAGCAAGAGATCATACTCACAAATTTCTTCTCGACACTGTCCCCGGTGTGACTAGAGAAGTATTTTCCAAACAACTCACCCCTAACATCGTCGCATTGGTCAAACATACAATGGCCAAAGAAGCTGATCTCTCTGAATCTGAGTTAATCGCTAAACTAGTGATGCAAATGTCAAAGCGATCTGGAACGTTTACTTCGGATGAAGCTAAATTTTTCGAAGGTCTACTTGCTTTTCAACTCAGATCATCATGCAAGGAGTCAGCCGATCAACCTAAACGGCCAAGAGATGACGATGATAAGGACAAGGACTCTGCATCTAAACGTCAGAAGCAATCTGGTGAATCTTCGTCTATGCAACCCCCACCTCAACGGACTCCTTCTCAACGAAGATCTCCTCCTCGCTCTTCAACTAATAAACCTCAGGACGATTCCGAGTTACCACCCCAGACTCAAAAAACAGGTGATCACTTTGAATATACGGGTGGTGACGATGAAGAGGTCCTTGAGCCCCAACAACAACCCACCTCTCCCAAACAAGGACAGAAACCAGAATCATCATCTAAGCCTTCGAAAAAGAAGAAGAAGACGCTTCATACTGACATCGTATCATGGCTAGATGACGATAAAACTGATGAATTTGAATGGTTTGCTACACTTGTTAACAACACTCCCTACCCTGAAGAAGGTCAAGAATTGGTAGACGGTAGTACCTTGGAGCATGCAAAGATTTTGCAAGAAAGGTTTCGTGTGAAGAAGATGACGAAATCTGAATTGAAGCGCATCAAGAATGAAGCATTCCTACTTTTGAAAGACAGCTCGGAAAGTGCAATCGAGGTTGAATATCACCTTGAAAACATTGCTCGAGCCATGTCTAATAACATGGATTGGCTCAACCCAGAAGCAAACATCGACTTCACCAAACGGGACAATCCTCCATACTACACCGACTGGTCTCGACCTCTACCTACCATTGGCCAACCTGATCAGCCTAGGATTCCTTTCAGACATTTCTTCAACAAAGACTTAGATTTTCTTCAACATGGTGGCGATGGTTCAAGGAAATACGCTACATCTCTGACACTTCCATTCCCTGCTGCCATATACTCTGATTGTATAGCCATCGAGGAACGTGCTACCCACATGTTCTCCGACAAAGTGGTAGCGTATGACCAAGATGCAATGTATGGGATTCACCATTGGCCGGAACGCCGAAGAATCTACTACAGAAGCTGCTTGGTCCAGAAGTCTCAACATGTAGTGTTCAGTACTAAAAGTATCGTGGCCATCCAACATGTTGGTCTATCGTCTAAATGGGACTACACTTTTCTCAAGAAGATTGTGGTCTAAAGACAAGACGAAAGGGACTATGCATTCTCTGAAGCTGACTTTGAGAATTTGAACATCAACGATATTGAAGACATGTATCTTGCCAAAGTTCAAAGTCGCATGAGACAATTTCAAACTGAAGTACAACGTGAATTCATCAAGTCACTGCTCATCTTCATCAGACGCATAGTCATCAAAAAACGTGTTGAAGATCTTCAGCTTGCCGTTGAATCATATCAGAAACGTGTCAACTTCACTCCACCACAGATTGATCTTCCCGATATCAACCAGCTATCACAATTAACGCTCATCAGCAAACCGTTTGGTGTCGTTTATCGCAGTGAACTTCATCACAATTGCTTGATGGCGTGTAATGAGCTTCACAAATTTGGAGATCATACTCTGAAGATGGTTAGGGACGGATTAGCTTATCGATTGAAGGATATACGCGAAAACATTGGGAACCCTAAGCGATGGAATTCTCAGGATCGGAGGAATGTGAGAAGGATCATCACCATGATTGATGAACGGTTGTTCAGAAGGGATCAGTTTAGAACGTTGGAAAGTTTTGTTGGTGGTCGACCCAGGATCAACATCACCGGCTATCAACGCCCTGTTCGTACTCCTGGGAACATCACTGCACTTCCTGGTACTCCTTGATTTGGTTCTTTCATTAAAAATTTTTGGATGTATGATGATATATGTCAATGGCTTGTGCACACATTACAGTGTACAACCCGTAATTGTCAAGAAAGGACCCTGTTGTACGCCTCAGTGCCACAATCCTTATAAAAGGAGCGAAAGCTTCTTATTTTTGAGTAAAACCTATCAAACCTGTCATTTTTCAAGGTTTTGCTCAAAAACACAAGTACTTCCCCGTATGATTTTCAAAACCTCAACCGTTTATATCACTTGTTGAGGGGGAGTATTTGATTTAAAACTTTGTTCACAAATTGTTCATAGTGGTCATCTTCCCGCAACACTCGAAATGGTCATATTTATTGTCAACCGTTCAAAAATAACATTTTTTATGCCATTTTTGAGGGGGAGAAAATTGTGTGATAAGAAATATGTTGTGCAAAAATGCAAATGAATCTGTGTACTTCAGACTTAACCAACGAATTGACGGTACTAAACTGTTTGTAACTCGAAAAGACTTGTCCTGGATGGGTAATAATTTCAAACTAGTTCGCTAGTAATGTAAACGTGTCTCGCAAAGGACTTGTCTGAGTAGAATGTACCATTCGAGAAACTCTTGATAGACATGAAATCTGACGGGTATGACAACCTTTCGAGTTTTGTCTACACCTTCAAGGTAGTTATTGGAGCTAGTTGTCACCTAAAAACTGACAATGTAACTCTTTAACTACGCAACGTAACCGTGTCTCGCGAGGGATTGTCTATCTCGAGTGGATCAATTCAAAATGTGCGCGCTCTTTCCTCACTGTGCATTTAACCATTAAAACTATTAAGCACATGTGGAGGGGGAGTATTTATGCAAAACCTTATCTCTCACAGTGGTTCAAACATGTTTTTCATTTACAAACCATTTGAGAGATTTTTCACAAACTGTGGTTTTAATGGCAACATAGGTTAGTCATGGAGTTATAAGGTGACTAAGGTTAGGAATAACCGTCCTATGATCCGCCAGAGCCGGAGGGATCTACCCAAGGACATCACAAATAGTTAGTACTTAGAAGTCCTTAGGTACGATTATAAAAAGGAGAAAATGAGAATCGGAGAAAGAAGGAGTTGAAGAATCAAAAAGAAATGCAAAGAAAAGGGTGAAAAGAAATAGCCCTCCAGATTATTCAACTTAGGGCAGACACCGGGTTCAATTCATATGCTACTGATTGTCACTTAGTGACACCGGTATTGAAGATTAAAAGTCGTCATGGACCCAGTGACGCATGCACTAAACCTTCTTAGCCACTCAAGTTTCTCTCAACAGAAACTTGTTTCATTCTCACAGGGAACCCTACGTAAACTATTGGCTTTCTCTTAGAGATCGCTAGTATTGAAGAAGGAGACCCTCTCCCTAGTCTCCGCTCAGGAAAACCAAAACGCACTATTGAGTCTAGAGCCACGAGATTCATCAAAATATCTCTTAGGAACACTTGACATTTCATCACTTGTTGATCAACAAATAAGATCTTCAGTGATTCAGTGGTTCATATCGAGTCCTTCACAGATCTTAGCAATCTGTCGAGAACATTTATGAGAGGTTCACTTCTGTGATTCTCAGTGATTGAATGGAAACTCCTGCCAGGGTCAACATCAAGCAGCCCTGACAGCAGGTCACTTCGGTAACTCCCCGTGGATTACGCGGAGTGTGTCTCAAACGATCTACAGTCGTGAGGTGATGCTTCGGTGTACCTAAGCGACTCATCTGAACTGTAGATGTACTTCGGTACATCGCGTTATCTCACTTGTGGGACTCCAGTTCAGGAACGGCCTTTGTAAGAATTAGAGTTGTGTTTTCACACTATGCTGTTAACACTCTCGAAGTTCAAACTTGTAAGTGCCGGAAACCGCTTATTACTAACCGTTTGAAATGTTTTCTTCTTATGGAAGCTCCGGAGCGGAATGATCGTGCTGATTCTTCTCATGCTTACGCCAACATCATCACTAATGGAAGTTCTATTCAAAAGCAACACAATCGTCAGAATGATTCTTCGTCAAACCAAAGAATCTACAAAGTTAAAAACTTAAAGAACTTCATCAGTATTGAATTCCAACATCAAAGAGCATGTGAGCATGTTGAAGAATGACGTGGAGACACTGGAGCAGCGAAGCAGACCTGAGGCAGACTGATGCAGACAACAACATACTATCACTTTCACCACAAAGAACAATGATCAAAGAACAAAGTTAAAGATGACGTCGAAGCATAATTGTTCAAAGATAACTATCTCTCTACACTGGGGAGATTGTTCGAATCAAGGCAATTCCTCTCACAAGAAAGAAGAATGTCAGAAGACGTCAGAGCTACTATTACATCAACGCCTTCACCGTTTACATTCATATATACTTGAGGGGGAGATTGTTGGAATCACTCCTAAACAGTATTTCAAGTATTTATATTTCATATCTAATAGGTAGCTTTATTATGGCCTTTATGTTTGTTTAAGGTCTAGCTTATGTAGAAGGCCCATAAGCTTAGGCACAAGCCCATATAAGAAAGGATGGGAACTAGGAGTGTTGCCCTAGCTTCCCTCCTATAAATACCCTTGTAAACCCTCATTTGAGGGTTGGTTGTTCAAGTTTTCTTTTCTTTCACATATGCCTACGCATAACCGGTCTTATTATTGTTTGTGTGTGTGTTAGATCTTGTTCAATCGCCTTATCTCTTTCTATATTACTTGTGTTTGTAAAACTAGTGACCTAACAATTCCCAAATGCAACTCTTCCTCCACAATAGGATCTAAAATATGACAGAATATCTTTGTCTCCTGTCATGCTTCCAGAGCAACCACTATCCACAATTAGATGATCTTTAAGCTCCTCCTCTGGGTTGCCCTGCACAAAGATAAAAGAGTTAGTTAATTTTAGGAACCCAAGCCATTACTGACTTGTGTTCCCCTTGTGGAGTTACATACTTAAATTCTTTAAGTATGTAATTTCCACTGTCTTTAAGCACATGATCAATTATCTTTGGTTGTTCCAAAACTTGTGTTTGTTTTTCAATAAAAATCTCTTTTTCATTCAAGTTTCCTTTATTATTATCAACAAAAATCTCTGTTTCACTCTCACTTGTTGAAAGTACTGTTTGTTCCCCATCAGTACTTTCCTTCTTAACCCATTTTGTTTTAACTTCTGGTGTAGAGTCCCTTGATCTATCTATTTTCTTTGAGTTGAAACGCCTTCTAGATTGATAGTAATTGGATCTCCTAGGGTTTCTATTCCAAAAGGTGTTTGGTGAAAAGTACTTTGAGAAAGTACTATTTTTGGCTTAACAGTACCTTGGAAAGTGTTTAAAGGTACTGGGGGTTTTGAAAAAGGTCTTCTCTGGTGAGGGTACCTATGGTTTTGTGAGAAATTGCTATGGTTGACCCTATGTGAGTGATTCTAGACTGGTTTATTCTCTCTTGGTTTTTGGTTGGCAGATCTGTTCTTTGGGAATTTGCTTAGATATTCTGAGTGAAAGTCACAGTGCTTAATCAAATGATCAGGGCTGTAACAAACAAAACACAATTTTTGACCCAAACTCCCAAAATTGCTTCGTCTATGTCTATGACCAAAACTATTCTGTCTTCTAGGTGAATGATTAAAACTGTTTTGACCAAAATTATCCCAAAAAGGTTTAGCAGTATTTTGAAAAGGTTTTCCTAAAGGTACTGCTGAACATGTAGCAGTACTTTGAGTTGAAGGTACTGCTTGACTTTTAACATTATTATACTTAGGGGGCGTTTGGTTGGGGTAATTTGGAGTATATTGAGGGCATTTGCATTTGAATTTCCTTCAAATATCGTGTTTGGTAACTCAGATGTGGGCATTTGAAGTAATTTACAATCCCACGAATTGCCAAAATAGAGAGAATTAAAATGCCTCCAAAAAGTGATAAATTTTAATTTACTTGAAAAAAAAAATTATAAACTTTTTTTCTTATTGCTTTTTTATAAACTTTTAAATAGAATATTTATGAAATTTTTGTTACAAACTTTTTTTATAAATTTTTCATAAATTTTATTATAAACTTATTTTATAAACTTTTTATAAACTTTTTTTATAGATTTTTTATAAACTTTTTTTATAAACTATTTTTATAAATTTTTATAAACTTTTTTTTTATAATTTTTTTATCTTCTTTTATAAACTTTTAATATAAACTTTTTTTTATAAACTTTTCTTTTAAATTTTTTATAAACTTTTTTTATAAGTTTTTTTTATAAACTTTTAAATAGATTATTTATGAAATTTATATTAAAAAATAAAAAATATATTTATAAATTTCTGTGAACCAAACATGCGAAGGTATTTTAAATTCCGGAATTTTAAATTATCAAGAATTTAAATTTTCTAGAATTTAAAATTCCGAAATTTCAAATTACCCCAACCAAACGCCCCCTTAGGTTTTTCAACAGTTTCTTTTGGGGTTTCAGACCTCGATTGACCAGTAAGCTTTTTCCTAAACTCTAGGTTGTCTACTCCAAAATGAGAAACATCTGGTCTAAGAGGTTGAAAACTACCAGTGGGATGAGGGACATCATGATAACCTTTGTCTTTCTTATATTCAGGAGGTGTTACGCTAAGTGATTCCTCATTACTAGATGTGTCTACATAGTTAATGAGTTCATCATCACTAGTTGTTATATCCTCAAAATCAAGATCATCCTGATTACTAGGTGGGTTCTCTTCTATGCTACTGAAATCCATACCAAAACCTAGTCCAGTTCTAATGTAAGCTCTTCTCTGTTTTTCAATATAACTAACATGAGAAAGACGAGATTGTCCCCAAGCAGCAAACTTTTCTAGCAATTCATCCCATTCCTTAGTCATCTTTTCTAGTTCAGAGACCTTGCATCCTAACTTCCATTCACTTAGTTTTAATTGATAATCCAGTTGTTCATACTTTTCAGCCCAAGCCATTTCATTATTTTCATGTGTTATAATTTTGGCTTCCATTGACTCTAAGGTTATTTGATAACCAGCTACCTCAGACCTAGCCCTCATATAGTTATCTCTTTCAGTCACATAATCATTAAGTACTTTTTGATAAAAGTCATGACACTTAGAACATACCTCAGAGATAGGGGTGAACTTGGTGAACTAGCTACCATAGCAAGTAGAACAGGTTCATCTTCACTCTCCATGCTCCAATCAAAGCTTCCAAAACCATCTTTGGATTCCAAAGTAGCAAAATCAGGTTCCTCATCAAAAGCTGTGCTCCAATCAAACTCTTTCACTGATTCTTCCACTGCTTCTTCCATAGCTACCATACAATAGGTTACTGGTTCATCATCAAACTCAGCACTCCAGTCAACCTCTGATAGATTTTCTTGAGCAACCAAAGCTTTTGTTTCAGTAATAGGAATTTCCTTTAGTTCAAGCTTAGGTTTCTCAGACATCCTGTTTGCCTGATATTTAGCAAACTTGCATTCTCTTGCAAAGTGTCCAGTCTTTTGACAGTTAAAGCATTCAATCTTGGATTTGTCAAAAGTGATACCCTGCTTGGGTTTGAAGTCGATGCCTCTTCCTATCTTCTTCATGAACTTCTTGATCCTAGCAGTGATCATAGCAACTTGCCACCTGATATCAATTTCTTCAAGAGCATCCTCTTCAATCTGTGACAAATCTTCTTCATAAGTAACAGGTAAGGTAGCTTGTTGTGCGAAGAATGAGCACACTACTTCATTAGAATGGAGGGTGTTTGTTGGTGATGGTATGGGATTGGTCATGGTTGTGATTGAATGAGCAGGATATGCAGTACTTTGAGCAACAATACTTTGAGTAGGATAAGCAGTACTTTTAGTAGAAGTACTGCCTCTCTTTTCAGAAGGCACAAAAGCAATACTGTGAGTTTTAGAACTAGTTTGCCCATTCATCTCTTGTTCATACACCTTCAGATTGTTGTAGAGATCATCAAAGTCCAAAGTGTCCAAACCAGGTTGTCCTCTGATCATTGTAGCAATCACATGACATGTAGATGGCAAACTCCTTAAGAACTTCAGATTGGCATCCTCAACAGATACCTCTGCCTTGTATAACTCTAGCATGCTGAGGAGATTTTGGAATTTATCATATGCAGCATCAAGACCTTCTCTTTCACCAACAGTGAAAGTTCCAAACTGTTGCTTCAAAAGATTTTTGTGCATCTTCTTGGAAGCATCATTACCTCCAAATCTAGTTTTGAGAGCAGCCCATAGTTGCTTTGCATCCTTAGCATCATGGAACTTGACTAGGTGACCATCAGGAATAGCAGACAGTAGTATGTTGAGAGCCTTCTCTTGATTTCTTATGGTTGCTGCTGGTAAGACAGCCTTAGGTGGTTTAGGTTGTCCAGGAATTTCTGGAGGATCTTCCACAACTTCATTACCATTGACAATTACATTCCACAATGCATGGTCTGTAATAGCAATGTACTGCCTCATCTTCATGCTCCAGAGATCATATTCTCCCTTCTTGATGATTGGTATTCTGAGTGAGGTGATGGATGGTGGTGGTGCAGCTTCAGTCGACATCTTTAGGGTTTGTTGTTAAATCGGTTATTAGGGTTTCTTCTTAATCAGAGTTTCCATACAAGCTCTGATACCACTTGTTGGATCGATGTACTCTAACCAAACTAACTTTTATAGCTTGTAAGGGCTTAATGACCTCGGATAAATCCTAAGTCACTAACAATGAAACACTGAATAAACTCTATTAAGTAAGCGAAATTTACTTTAATAAAGCTAAGAAGAATTCACTTTAACTTCAACGATTATATTAATAATAAGAATCTGCTTGTTATACAGATTCTTCAACAACTCTAAAACTCTAATATCGTACTTCTTGTAATCTCTAAAACTCTCTAAAAAACACGTACATTCTAATGCCAATCTAGGGGTCCTTTTATAGGCTTAAGGATAACCCTAGTCGGTTTACAATTCTAACCTTGTACGACAAGTAATCTAAACTAAGAATACTCTAGAATAACAAAGCTTTCCATAAACGAATATAACAGTTCTTTTAGCTTTGCAGTACTTTGACGTTAAGCAGTACTTTGACTTTTACTTAGCAGTACTTTGACTCTTCAGCACTTTGACTTCTTCAGTACTTTGACTTTCATATCCCAACAGACTCCACCTATACCTCTTAGAACGACCTCAGTTTTACCAATTTCTAGACTACTCACGGTCGGGCACTGCCCATTAGTAGACACTTAGATCATAGGTAAACGAGATAATAAAAATATTAAAACGTGGTCTAGGATATAAGCATCATGTCTCATATGGTAATTGATGATCATGCTAGTCTATAAGAAACTAATGATCAAGTGAATGATAATGTAGGTGTTGATTGTGTGGGTTTAGAGGATAATTATGATGATGTGTTTTCAAGTGATAGGGTTGGTGGTGAGAGTTATGTTTAGGAGAGAGATAGTGAGGAGCATGATAGTGAAAGTGAGGTTGAAATTATATCTTTACTGATGAGAACATCATTATACATGATTTTGATATTGATGTACATTTTTTTTGGGTTGAATACACATGAGAATGAAACACATGATGACGTGTGAGGTTTAAATAATCAAATTCCAGATCCTCGTTTGATGATAATGAGCTAGATGTTATTAATAATGATGAATTTGATAGTGATATTGGAGAGGACGATGACTTAGATAGTGTTTCGCAACGGAAACTTGGGCAGTTAAGAAAGGAGAAAGATCGGGAAGAAGCTGTAGTCAAGAAGTATGGTGTTTATGTAGGACAATGCTTTGGTTCAAGTAAGCAGATATAAGATAGAGTTTGCATGCATTCGATAGAAACCGGAAGGAAACTAAAATTAGTAAGGAATGACAAAAATAGAGTTAGGGCCAAATGTGTTTGGCTTATCCTTGTTTTAACCTTAATGATAATGTGCATTTAAAAGATGGGCCTTCCACGGAATGTACAATTCAATCTAGTAGTCCAAGAATTAGGATTAGCTCAAAAGCAGTTGTTGTAGACAAAGACAAAGGAAAGGGAATAACTGATGAGGAAATTAAGGAGTGTCCTTGGGTACTTTATTGCATTAAAGAGGAAGATAAGAAATCTTGGATATGCAATACTTATATAAGTGATCATTTATTTCTACAATCAAGGGAAATAAAAGCTTGCAACTATAAGTTTCTCTCAATCCATATCATGGATCAAGTAACTATAGATCTAAATATTCCTACAAAAGCAGTTCAAATGAGAGCTAAATATTTATCACATGAAGGCATTCAGAGCAAAGGCAAGGGCTGACAAGAATATAAGGGATCATCACAATGGTCAATACTATTTGTTGAGAGATTAGGTTCTAGAGTTGACAAACCAAAATCCTGGAACCACAGTGAAATGTCAAGTACAAATGCCTGAAGATCATAATGCTCCTACTGGAGTCTTCAGGAGAATATATGTGTGTCTTGGTGCATTAAAAGAATGATTCAAAGCTAGTAGAATGGCATTGTTGGGGTTGTATGGTGCTTTTATAAGTGGGTCATTCCCTTGGAAAGTGTTAACGGTTGTGGGCATCGATGCTAACGATGGCGTCTATGTTGTTGCTTATGTCATTGTGGAAGTTGAATGCAAAGATTCTTGGGTTTGGTTTTTGAACATGTTGGGGGTGACCTTGATCTATACAGAAACTCTAATTTTACTTTTATATTAGATAGACAAAAGGTATAATATAGATAATCTTCTTAATTTTTTTTAGTTTGACTATATTAACAGTATTTTAATTGTTCCAAGTTATGTTATAGGGCATTCAAGCACTTGCTGAAGTGTTTCCAAGTGTAGAAAATATATATAGCTTAAGGCATATCCATAAAAACATGAAGAAGCAATGGAATGGAGTTTCTTACAAGCAACTACTATGGAAATGTGCTATAGGTACAACAGTTCTTGACTTTGAAGCTACAATGAAATAACTTAAGGAATTATCTCCTTTTGCATATGCTTGGTTAACACATATTCCATCAAAACATTGGTCCAGAGCATACTTTTCAGGTAACTTGTTATTTCTTTTGTCAATTATTCTGCAAGATGCATACAATTAATTCCTTAATATAATTTGTTATTTCTGTTTGTAGGAAGAGCTCATTAAGATGTTTTGCTAAATAATATGCATGAAGTGATGAATGGTAAGATTGTCAAAGGTAGGGATAAACCAAATATCACTACTTTAGAGTTCATCAGGGAGTATTGCATGAAAAGAATTGTGAATGTTGTAAAATTCATTGATAAATGTCCTGGTCCTCTTACCCCTATTGCAACTAGTATTATGACAAAAATCAAACAAGATTCTAGTAATTATACTGTTCAGTGTAATGTGTAGATGATGTTATTATGAGAGCATGTACTTGTAGGAGATAAGATATTGCAAGGATTCCATGTAAGCATGCAGTTGTTGCAAACTGGAATTTGGCTATCAATGACCAACCTGTTGAAATACCAGAAGTATGGACTGATAAGTGTTATTGATTACAAATATGGAAACAAGTTTCTGTTTTAAGATACAACCAATTAGTGGTAGGACCTTGTAGAAGAAATCTCCATATCTGACAACACTAACTCCTCGACATCATCACCCTCAAGTAGGTAGGCTTAGAAATAAGAAAGTCATGGGGAAAATGGATGACACAACATGTGTTAAGGATGGGAAATTGGTTAGGAAATGGAAAAGTTTTAGATGTTTTTAGCTTGTGGACACGTGGGTCTGATAATGCTCAGAATGAGATGTTTTTAGTAGCAATATTGTTAGTTTTGTGCATGATAATCGGTTATATTTACACATAATTGTTGCAAAAGTGCAAAAGAATCGTATTTGTATGTGAATGTAGCCAGGTATCGTAAAAGACGAAGAAATGACGAATTCATGCACATTTGGACAATTCCCGAGAAAGAAAAGATAGGAGAGAAGGCTCAAGGACTCGATGATTGGAAGCACGATGATTTCTAAGTATCTACATCAAATAATTATCAAGTTCTATCTTGTAAATCAGCATCGGAAGCAAAGAAAAAGGCATGTGTCGAGAAAAGTCAAGAAAAGTCAAAATATGCTGTACGGAAGGCATCCAACCGATCGGTTGGAGCCCGCAACTGATTCGGCTGGACAATGGTCAAAAGCGCAACCGATCAGGTTGGAGAAGGCTGCAGTTACATTTTTCTCATTTATGGATGCCATAACTTCCATTAATCATTGGAGTCCGATCATTTCTTGTTAATAACTCCTAGTGGACGTTTTTGGCTTGTTGGTGAAGAGTTCTTAGCTATATATTGCACCTAGACTTAGTTGTTTAGTGTGACATACCCCAAAGAGTAATAGGCTTACACCAAGACTATTACAAACACTTTTATTCACCCCAAAAGTCCTATTAAGTCTGTAAAACATCCAGGAACTTGTTGAGAACAATTCTCAACCATTTGGTAGTCATTTGGAGTTGTACGGGTAGTATAAGGCGATTGGAGGCGCGTGGTTGCTATAGTTCCACATTTTCTAGTTCTTGTAATCTGAAGTTTAGGTATTCTTATGAACTTTGTCATGAATTTCTATTCTTATGAATTATATGAATTACATGGTTACTACTTGTGTTATGTTATGGTTTTAATGGAGTAATTCTTGAATATACTTGTGTGTAAGGATGTAGGCAATTGTTAGGAGTGTTCTTATATATGTGATGCATGTAAAATGTTCTTGTTTAATGAGTTTGTTGGAATAACTACTAGTCTTGTTTAATTTGATGGTAAAACATTTGCAAGATAAAGGACCGAAAGGATTTCTCTTTATGTTTTATTCCAAAACGTTAGTGACAAACTAGTATGGGGATATGATGATTGACACTCATCATATTTACTTCTTAAACGAGACTAAAAACGATTTCATCACGTAAAGGCCGAAAGTGTTCGTAAGAACAAGTTAAATAAGAATCTTTTACAAACAAATGGATTTTCTAAAGAATAATCAACAGGTTAAGGACCGAAAGGATTACCTATGTGTTTTTATTTTTAAAATGATTTTTACAAAACATAAACCATGGATTGGGAATCATTTGCCTATGATTTGTGCATTGCATCAAGTTTACACCAAACTTTCATGAACACTCTTGATAATTGACTATGGCCTACACACAAGTATATGTTTCTTTAATTTGGTTTTTATAAAAGCATCACTTTAGTGGAAGGCTTGACAAGCTTTCTTGTCTCAAACAATTTAACAAATTCAACGCTAATCCCTTGGGACGATCTCGACTTACCCACCTTTGCAATCACGAACGAGTATACTTGCTCGTATGTGTTAATGTAATTGCCCGGATAAATCGTGTTTATAAATTTTTAAAACTTGCACACGGTTATCACATCCAGTTTTTGGCGTCGATGCCGGGGATTTGATTTGTTTTAGTTGTTATTTTATGTATTTCTAGTATTGTTTGAGTTTAGTTTAAGTAGTTTTATAAAAAGATCAAATTTAAAAAGTGGGTTTTTAGGCCAACTGATTGGCTGCGCGAGCAACTGATTCGGTTGGACCTCTGGTAAAAGTTTTGTGTTTTTCTTTTTCTAGTTTTTTTGTTAATCTAGTGTTATGTGTTTAAGTGTTTAGCTTAGTTTCTTGTATTTTTTATTTTCTAGGTTAGTATAAATGCTTGTTTTTGCTTGTTTTAAGATTTTTGCTTATTAAATTATTTTTAGTTTATTTAAGTTTTATTAAATTGTGTCTTAATTAGTTTAATGTTTTAGGTTAATTTTCAGTTTTTAGAAGTTAACATTAGTTATAATAATTGATAATTTATGTTTAGTTAGTATAGTTAATGTTTTTAATAATGGGTAAATGAGTAGTCACATTTATTAGAATTAAAGTTTTTAATTAATTATCTTTTAATTAATTAATAGTTATTTATTAGTCAATTAAAAAAAATTGGAATTTCACAGGAGCCGATCAGCTGCGTCCCGCAACCGATCTGGCTGGGTGAAGTGGTTCAGAGGCGTACCACCAACCGATTCGGTTGGAGCTCTCGTGAACATTTTTTTTAGTTTCTTATTTTCAAGTTTTAGCTTTTGTGTTTAGTTTTAATAAGTGTCTTTACTTGTTTAGAATGTATTTTTCTTTGTTTTGATTGTAACTAACTCTAACGCTAATAATTTGGTTGTTTTATGTTTTGTTTAGATAAGTTATTATAACCCTTAAAATTTTGGATTATTATAATAATATTTATCACGTCAAAAAATTTAAATCGGTTATTTTCTGACAGATGTCGATATCTAAAATTTAAAAACGAGAGGTCATCTTGTTTCTTTAAAAAAAAATAAGACACCGCACATACGATACTTGTTCACTGAGTATCTATATAATAAATGTGAAATTTATTATTGTCCGAGTAAAATTTAAGCATACATAAGCTTAAACCTATGTTTTGGGAAGTTATCCCGCACACTGCAGGACGCGGTAACACACAGAAACTAAAATAAATACTGAGATAAGTGAAAAATACCCTTTTTACCAGTCAGTAATAATCTAAGAAAGAAAACAAGAGGTTATCTCGTTAATTCAGAAAAAACGGCACCACACGCATACCGACACCAATTAAATAACGACAAAACTGTAATAATCAAATCCCTATGTAATATTGATGCCATATTTTTACCCTTGCAAAAACGTTTCTAAAAATACAACTTTTATATTTTCCGGTACCAGGAAGGTACATTTACAAATAAACTCGACAAAACCTGGAGTACAAGTACTACAGTATATTATAATAAAACAAAAGAGATAATATTACTACCCCTATTCCCAAGCCCCATATTCTAGCCTAAACCTATTTGTTCCGTCTGGTCGACACAAACAAAGAACACAAACACAACAATGGATACTTTCCTTCCTTTTTGGATAGTCAACTCCAAAAGTATTCCACCACCACCCTTCAAGAAGAAGCCTACCTCCATAGATATCACGTGAAGGATTGAGGCGTGACTGTTAAGAAAGAGACTATTAATACAAATGTAAAATTATACGATCTTCTAATGTTTTGTCGATAACAAACGTAAAATCATTTTAATGAAACAAATAAAATACGTAAATGGTCTGAGCCAATAGTTTACTAACACACTTACGTTTTCATATAAAACACTAAACAAGTAAATAATGTTTTCATGTTATAGTAATGCATATGTATAACAACTGGTGTTTACATAATGGGTATATATATACATACTTAGTATGTATTGTAATCGGTAATGTAATAGGTAAGAATCTACGTACTTGACCCATTAACTAGATACATTCCAAAGTCCATGACCCATACTCATGGAGCATGATCCATAACCCATGACCCATTGCATGACATCATGCATGAAGTCATAATGAGTATTATCCATTACCCATGGAGCTAACCCATGACCCATTGACTAGATGCATTGCATCTTCTAGATACATTGTATCTATTTGGATACCCATGATCCAAAGTTCATAACCCATGACCCATGATCCATGACCCATGATCCATGACCCATAGCCTATTTAGGGGGAGCGTCCTACGGATCCCCAGTTTTACACAGGACGGATCCCTCATGTAAGGGATCCGTGGGATCAGTGGAACAGTAGTGAAATTTTGTCTATAAATAGTGAGCCATTTCTTCATTGTAAGCCACCCCTGACATACAAATTCTCTCCTAGTGTTGTAAACTCTCTAACCTCAGATCCAAAGGATCTTTCTATGTAGTTTTGTGTTTGTGTGATTCTCTAGGTTCCTCTTAAAGGCGAGATCACCACCTCTTGAAGTCGAGCAAGCTCAAGTCCATGGGTTTCCAAGCTTCGTCATCATCAAGACTACTGATGTTATCTTGTTGATAGTTCTTCCTTCTCTCATTAGAAGTGTTGTGTTGAAGACATAGGTGAAAGATGTCAAAAGGGTCAAGTCGAAGGCATTAGTAAAAGGTGCCGAAGATCCGTGTCAAAGGCATTAGTGAAGGGTGCCGAAAGTCCGTGTTGAAGGCGTTAGTGAAGGGTGCCTTAGTGTCGTGTCAAAGGAATTAGTGAAAGGTGCCTAGGGTGTACATTCGATATGGTGCATCGATGTACAAGATAGATTAGTTTGGGTCAAAGGATATTGATATCCTTGTTGATGTTGTCATAAGGAATGGATCTCCCAAATAGGTGTTGTGTAGTGTTGGGTAGTAGTTCCTCCTTTGTAATGGAACTCGGTATCTAGCCTTGTACCGGATAAAGTATAGGTGACGTTGTGATAGGTTTGGTTCTACCTCGTGGAAGAACCCGGTGTCTAGCCTTGTACCGGATAAAGAGTAGGCTACGTTGTGAAGGCTTCTTCGCCACAAGGAGTTTGTGTTGTGTAGTGTTTACGAACTCTCGAGTAGGTGACTCAGGGAGTGGAGTAGGGCAAGGAATGTGTCCTTGTAGCCGAACCACTATAAATACTCGCGTTGTGGTTTTGTGCCTCTTACTCTTTATCTTTGCTTTACTTATTTATATGCTTATCTATCAACATCCAACACACAAAATAGATTGACATAAGTCGATTTAAATAGTTTAAAACGAAGTTTTAATTGGTAAAACTATTCAACCCCCCTTCTAGTTTTCCACAGATACTATGCCAAGGATGGTTACCACCTACAAACAAGGTCAAGAAGGGCTAAGTTCCTCTTTCTACAATCCCATTTATAAAAGGAGAGCAAGTTATCAAAGTTTCATCATCATTCAACAAAGATCTGAAAACTAGGGTTTCTATAAATCATGGGGGTTTTTGAAATTGAGTTGGGGGTTTTGTAATTAAGTGCTTAAGGAAGCTATCCCAGGTGTTAATTGTTCCAGTTCATCTCGAGTCCCCTCCAATTGAGCTCTTTGGTTTTCAGTTTTTCATACCCATTCGACCCACCTTTGGGTTCATTGTATAAAACACAACCTTGTTATTATTTTACATTGGTTGTAATTATGATTAATTTTAATTCGAATTTATTAAATTTCCACCTGGTATTATTGATTTGGACTAATTAATATTGGATTAATATTAATGTGGCGATATTGTAATAGGGTTAAAATAAGAGAAACAAAATATACATATTGCCTATTGTTGTTGCTTGGCTGTCGAGACTAAATCAAAAGAGAAAAACAGAAAATATTTTAATTTTGATTCTTGGCTTTTGGCTTATTCTTATCAGCTGGTCGTATAAGCTTAACAGCTTATGTCGTTTCCGGCTAAGAGGAGGACCTCTCAAATAGCTCATGTTCATTTTCAACTTATATAAAAATTCTCTTATTGGCTTAATAATAGTTTTTCAGCTTATAGTAGAGCTTATTCCTCATTTGGTTTACTCTTTAGCTCACCCGGCTATATACTACTTGTTTACGTTTATGTGTCCTTATGTTTGTCGCGACTGAGAAAGAGGAAACACACCCGAAGGTATGTTTTGGTCGCTATTATCTTGGGTAGGAACTAAGTCAATCGAAGGGTTATTTTGGTAGGTCTCGTGTCAACTTGAGACCCCGTAACCGCGAGAGTAACAAGGTCGCGGGTTGTACCCGACCTTGAAATCACTAGTCAAGTAGGGTTTCGTCATTCTTGTTGCCGCCTGTACCAATAGACTCAAAGGAGTCTATATGGGTGTGTATAATCAAGTCACAAAAGTATTTAGCTAGTTTGCCCGAGTCACCTAAGACACCCCGAGGATGTTGTCACATTTTCTAACAATTTGACCTCGAAGAACACTCGTAAGAGTCCCACTATGTACATAATCAGTTTTCAGTTTAGGCTTGCATTCGGTTGTCCTTCTCGCGTCAACCTTATGACAGAAACATAAGTTCCAAAACAGCTTTGGTGCTAAACATTCCTTGAGCCTACTTCGTAAGAATGTAAGGTATTGGATGGGCTGCCAAGTCTATTTGAGTCCAAGAAGGGCATACATGGTTTTGCTAGGTACAAGGCCCAACCCACAAATTCTATTTTGGGTATGTGTACTTGTTGATTGGGCTGCGGAGCGCATTCAATCTCCAAAGGGTCCGTTCGGTTTGAAAAGCCCACCAGGGCGCGAATATCGTATGTAGATTCGAGTCTTCCCGATTACCTTCCATCTCAATCGACTTGTTTTCCATTTCCATCACAAACATAAATAAATCGACATACTCACGTCAACATTAATAAATGACACAAGTTAACAATTGAAAATGAAATTATAACTCGACTTGTAAACTAAACGAGACATAAACACATAAATATACACACTCACTTGATAAAAACCGGATATAAAACTCAATGACATCAACTATACAATTTTTGACAAAACCAATTAAATAGAAGGATTACACACGGGTCATACCTATTTTTCAATAAACTATTTTACGATTCATAAACGAAATATATTACTTGAAAACTTATATTGTGATATATTTATTAGTCGGGGATATATAGAACTTTTGAAACATATTGGTATTTGAACTATAATTATTAAAAACCTGCATTGTACTTTTCTTATACAATTTACACGTGAATTAAATTAAGATTTCAATTCCTTTATACTAAATGTTCTAAATACATACATACACACACACACACACACACACACACACACACACACACATATATATATATATATATATATATATATATATATATATATATATATATATATATATAGTGAGGATCATGTGCGGATTTTTAATTTTAGTGCGGACGTACGGACAGATCTATACCGCCCATTTCAGATCTGAAGATCTGCGCTAACTTCACGGTACCAATTGACCATGTAAACGATTTTTTTAATTTTTTTCATTTTGAGCGATCCTTACTATTGTTATCTTCGTTCATTTTTTTATTTTTTTCAGATTTTTCTGAGCACTTTTTGTTTTCTTGATTATGAGTCCTACCGTGATATTAACGATATTATGAGTCCTAGTATGATATTATGAAACTGTGATATTATAAAATGATGATATTATAAAACCAACTGTGATATTAAGTTTTTTACATGTAAAAATGAACATTGATATTAAGAAACATATGATAGTTACTATGATATAAACAATTTTATTAAAAAAAAGACATATGATAGTTACGGTGATATTAACAATTATATTAAAAAAAAGTTTCTATGATAGTAAAAAAGAACCGTGATATTAACATTTTTTTATTAAAAAAAGAACGTTGATATTAATAATATTAGTAAAAAAACAAAAAAGTAATGTGATATAAAAAAAACTTAGTGTGATATTAACAATTTGTATTAAAGAAAAAATTTATGTGATATTAAGATCAGATCTTGACTTTTGTAAAAAAAACTCAAAATCGACCTTAATATCACAATACCTTTAATCATGAAAACGATTTTTTTTTTGAAATTTTTTTCAGCGATTCTTAATAATTTATCATCCTCTATATTTTTTTAATTTTTTCAGATTTTCTTGAATTAAAAAAAAAAAAAAAAAAAAAAAAAAAAAAAAAAAAAAAAAAAACAAACTTTTGTGATATTATCCGCGCCATCCCTACTTAAAATGCAATCCGCACCCGATCTCTTCCCTATATATATACACACACACAAACACACGCTTAATATATATATCTTTTTCATTTACATCGACAACGTCTTATTATAAGCATACTATTCTTCCGTATATTATCATTTGGTCATCATTGAACGAAAGTCACAATTCCTTTCTCGAGATTCCTTCCATGTCATACCCTCATAAGCCGGAATCCACCTAAATCTTTGTAAATGGTTTTAAGATAAATGATGCCACATAAGAAACAACAACAACAACACAAACATTTAAAAATTAATAAAGTTAGTTAAACTTTATCGAGTCTTAAACATGAGTAACGACTAAATTGCCGTACTAAATTAGGTTGCGTGTCGGAGCCGTGCGCTATCACTAATTGATTTATTTCCCTCCAGCCTACTAATTGCTAAGGTGAGTTTTATAGCCCCTACTTTTAACTGTTTTATACTGTTTTGGGGGAAGATACATGCTCATTTTACTCAAATGAATTTATTTACTGAAATTGTGCATTTTCATGCATACTATGTTTTATGATTGATATGATGTGTTTACCTACTATACTATTGAATGATTTCTTGTTTAAAGTTACATCACACATAGATGTTTTATGGACAATACCAAAAGGCTTGACTTAGAATATTACGCAGCTTAGCCTAAGTCCTTAGATCCCAATTTGCCCTTTTCATGAACCGTTAATTCCTGTTGGGAAGCGCGAATGTTATAAATAGATTTATTGGGGGTGACTCCCCCATTCGGTTGGCCCCGCATGGATCAAGGCAAATTGTATAGCATGTCGGAATCGAGTGTATTGGGATAAACACTCGCTTTGGGCTCCTTATTTGTATGACTACATTTTGCATACAGAAACTGTCGTAGATTCGGTTTCATGAACTTAGTGTTCGCGTAATAGATTTAATATATGATCTTATATTCGTTGTAATGTACATATACCCTATTTATGGTCAACTAATAAAATTATTTTATCTAAGGTAAACACAAATTTTTATGACATTATGCAAGACGTAATGATCATCAAACTGAATGTTAAATGGCATACTGAATTGCCATCTAAATAAATCTATGAACTCACCAACCACGTGTTGACAATTTTTAGCATGTATTCTCAGGTTTTGAGGTGATAGTTTATCCTTGGAGGCGCAAGGCAAAGGCATGGCATGGTCATAGACACTCTGATAAACATTTTATTATGAGCCTATTTTCCGCACTTAATCAATAATGTAAACATTGTTTTCAAGAATGAATAAAAGTTTCTTTATGGAAATTAATTGTTCTATGCTTATGTTGTGATATCAATTTAGTAGCACCCCAAGGGTTGTGTGCTTCCGCTGAGCCATTTTGGGGGTGTTACAGATTGGCATTAGAGCCTAGGTTATAGAGAACTGGGTATTTTTAAAACCTAGACTATAACCACTTTTACAAAAACTTAACCCTGTGACCGACACATGCATGCCTGCCAAGCTAATGCCTCACTCATGATCCTGTTGAGATCATCCATGATAAGATATATGTTTTATTACCACTCACCTAATTTCGCTATAGGTTATAATTATCTTTCCTATACGTATATTTACGTATCACAACACTACACCGTTTCCTCACATAAATGGAATAATGGTTCTAGTCTTTCAAGACAACTTTTAAAATCATTAGGACATTGTACTAGCATAACTAAGCTAAGTATTTCAAAATTAATTGAGCCTCAATTGAATATAGTTTGATCACCTATATTCAACCACGGACAGTGGGGCATAGCCTGGTCACCTATGTCTGACTCAGAGGTGAATTTTGCAATATTTAGGATAGTTATAATAGCGTTATGTCTAGTGAGTTTTGATTATTCTTAGAAAATGGTAATGTTTATGGTAAACGAGCATGTAACATTTTAAAAAGCCACACACTGGCGTCACACTAATTCTTAATCATAATCCACACACTGGCATCACACTATTTCTTAATTATAAGCCACACACTGGCATCACACTATTTCTTAATCATAAGCCACACATTGGCGTCACACTAATTCTTAATCATAAACTTTATTTTCCTATATAGAATATTTTCATATCACAATCGGGTTATGTTATAGTCACTCCTACCCCAAACCTTACACTCCGTGGGCGAACCAAGCCATTCTAGGAGCAACCTTCCATAGCACCTATGAGAAAGATCCCCTAGTGGGAATAGGCAACAAAAAGAACAATAAACCTTTGGAAAAATCTAAAAGGCATGATAAATGACCTGTATTCTCACAGAAACTTGAAAACTTTACGCCTTACCTTGAGAATTAAATACCTAGAAGCTCCACCCACCTCTTAAGAATAACAATGCCTACCTTGTTACCCTCCTACAAACTAAATAAATGAGTTGCCATACAAACTGTTTTCGATCATCTCACAGACCATTATAATCAAAATACCTTATGAATCACTTCATAAACTATTCTACAAATTAAATTACCACCTTACCATTTCACCATAAAGTAAACTACAATTTTATTACTACCTCACAAAAATAAAGTGTTTCTTAATACTTTTGAACCACTCTATTGGTTACTTACTCCTTTGAAAAGCGTTTTAAGTTAATACCTCATAAACAGAAATGACCAATGTTCTCCTTGGTAGCTAAGCCTAACCTTAGGATGTATTCCACACCTCTACCTGAAACTATAGATAACAATGAGGCTCACAAATTATTAAACCTCCAACCCTACCCAACTTAGACAACTAAACTCAACTCTTAGACATTTAAAACATATGAAGATGTTTATATCCTACTATTCATCCTTCTTCTGTAATGTTTTTACTTTAAGACCGATAATAATATTTTCTGAATTTCTCATTAAGATGAGACAAACACTCTGGTCAAACTACATTAAACTTTTGTAAGCAAATTTTTTTTTAACAAAATCACCTTATCCCCTCTATAACTAAGAACCTGTTTTACAGGATTCAAATCTTTTGAAACCCTGTCATTTTTTTTACGCAACTATTGTTTTCAAACAAATAGTTGTCCACTTCCTGAAATATTATCTTGGTCAAACTCATATAAGAAAATACTCAAATGGGGGTTCCGAAAAACAAATGTTTCTTCATTCCTTTAGGAACAAAATACACAAACCCGTAGCAAATCTTAAGAATCAACCACCATGCTTTAGTATCTCTAAACACCAAAAACAAATGGGTTTTGATCATATGTTGGATAAGACCCCGAGAAATTAGAGGTGCCTGCACTAACATGATAGTGAAATATCATTAGAACCGTCACCCAATGAAGTTACCCAATAAAATCGTTGCACCTCAGATAGAGGATGTGATACTGGCAGAACACTTAGGAAACCATACAAAGGGAAACCCTAGAACAACCTAGGGAAAACTCAAAACCTGTCACAAACACCATCACCTTTTCCCGACACCCTATCGGGTAACGTAAATTGAGATCCAGGACGGATCTCTTGTAAGGTGGGTAGACTATAACAACCCGTAAAATTTTGGATTATTATAATAATATTTATCATGTCAGAAAATTTAAATCGGTTATTTTCTGACAGATGTCGATATCTAAAATTTAAAAACGAAAGGTCATCTCGTTTCTTTAAAAAAAAATAAGACATCGCACACACGATACTTGTTCACTGAGTATCTATATAATGAATGTGAAATTTATTATTGTCTGAGTAAAATTTAAGCATACATAAGCTTAAACCTATGTTTTGGGAAGTTATCCCGCACACTGCAGGACGCAGTAACACACATAAACTAAAATAAATACTGAGATAAGTGAAAAATACCCTTTTTACCAGTCAGTAATAATCTAAGAAAGAAAACGAGAGGTTATCTCGTTAATTCAGAAAAACACGTCACCGCACGCATACAGACACCAATTAAATAACGACAAAACTGTAATAATTAAATCCTTATGTAATATTGATGCCGTATTTTTACCCTTGCAAAAACGTTTCTAAGAATATAACTTTTATATTTTCGGGTACCGGGAAGGTACATTTACAAATAAACTCGACAAAACCCGGAGTACAAGTTCTACAGTATATTATAACAAAACAAAAGAGATAATATTACTACCCCTATTCCCACGCCCCATCTTCTAGCCTAAACCTATCTGTTCCCTCTTTTCTTTCCTCTGGTCGACACAAACAAAGAACACAAACACAACAATGGATACTTTCCTTCCTTTTTGGATAGTCAACTCCAAAAGTATTCCACCGCCACCCTTCAAGAAGAAGCCTACCTCCATAGATATCAAGTAAAGGATTGAGGCGTGGCTGTGGAGAAAGAGACTTATGCCAAGGATGGTTACCACCTACAAACAAGGTCAAGAAGGGCTAAGTTCCTCTTTCCACAATCCCATTTATAAAAGGAGAGCAAGTTATCACAGTTTCATCATCATTCAACAAAGATCCGAAAACTAGGGTTTCTATAAATCATGGGGGTTTTTGAAATTGAGTTGGGGGGTTTTGTAATTAAGTGCTTAAGTAAGCTATCCCAGGTGTTAATTGTTCCAGTTCATCTCGAGTCCCCTCCAATTGAGCTCCTTGGTTTTTAGTTTTTCATACCCATTCGACCCACCCTTGGGTTCATTGCAAGATACACAACCTTGTTATTATTTTACATTGGTTGTAATTATGATTAATTTTAATTCGAATTTATTAAATTTCCACCTGGTATTATTGATTTGGACTAATTAATATTGGATAAATATTAATGTGGTGATATTGTAATACGGTTAAAATAAGAGAAACAAAATATACATATTACCTGTTGTTGTTGCTTGGCTGTCAAGACTAAGTCAAAAGAGAAAAACAGAAAAAAATATTTTAGTTTTGATTCTTGGCTTTCGGCTTATTCTTATCAGCTGGTCGTAGGAGCTTAACAGCTTATGTCGTTTCCGGCTAAGAGGGGGACCTCTCAAATAGCTCATGTTCGTTTTCAACTTATATACTCTTATTGGCTTAATAATAGTTTTTCAGCTTATAGTAGAGCTTATTCCGCATTTGGTTTACTCTTTAGCTCACCCGCCTATATACTACTAGTTTACGTTTACGTGTCCTTAAGTTTGTCGCGACTGACAAAGAGAAAACACACCCGAAGGTATGTTTTGGTCGCTATTATCTTGGGTAGGAACTAAGTCAATCAAAGGGTTATTTTGGTAGGTCTTGTGTCAACTTGAGACACCGTAACCGCGAGAGTAACAAGGTCGCGGGTTGTACCCGACCTTGAAATTACTAGTCAAGTAGGGTTTCGTTAATCTTGTTGCCGTACATGTACCAACATAATCAAAGGAGTCTATATGGGTGTGTATAATCAAGTCACAAAAGAATTTAGTTAGTTTGCTCGAGTCACCTAAGACACCCCGAGGATGTTGTCACATTGTCTAACAATTTGACCTCGAAGAACACTCGTAAGAGTCCCACTATGTACATAATTAGTTTTCAGTTTAGGCTTGCGTTCGGTTGTCCTTCTCGCGTCAACCTTATGACAGAAACATAGGTTCCAAAACAGCTTTGGTGCTAAACATTCCTTGAGCCCACTTCGTAAGAATGTAAGGTATTGGATGGGCTACCAAGTCTATTTGAGTCCAAGAAGGGCACGCATGGTTTTGCTAGGTACAAGGCCCAACCCACAAATTCTATTTTGAGTATGTGTAATTGTTGATTGGGTTGCGGAGCCCATTCAATCTCCAAAGGGTCCATTCGGTTTGAAAAGCTCACCAGGGCGCGAATAGCGTATGTAGATTCGAGTCTTCCCGATTACCTTCCATCTCAATGACTTGTTTTCCATTTCCATCACAAACATAAATAAATCGACATACTCACGTCGACATTAATAAATGACACAAGTTAACAATTGAAAATGAAATTATAACTCGACTTGTAAACTAAACGAGACATAAACACATAAATATACACACTCACTTGACAAAAACCGGATATAAAACTCAATGACATCAACTATACAATTTTTGACAAAACCAATTAAATAGAAGGATTACACACGGGTCATACCTATTTTTCAATAAACAATTTTACGATTCATAAACGAAATATATTACTTGAAAACTTATATTGTGATATATTTATTAGTCGGGGATATATACAACTTTTGAAACATATTGGTATTTGAACTATAATTATTAAAACCTACATTGTATTTTTCTTATACAATTTATACATGAATTAAATTAAGATTTAAATTCCTTTATAATAAACGTTCTAAATACACACACACACACACACACACATATATATATATATAGGGTAGGGTTAAAATGAAAAGTTTCTTATAATGAAAAGAATGAGAAGGCATGTGGAGGTGACATGTGTCACCTTTGCCACATCACCATGCCATGTGTCACCCCACCCCCACCCACCCCACCCCCCCCCACCCCCCCCGCAAAAAAAAATTTTTTTCCCGCCAAAAAAAAAATTTGGCAAATTTTTTTTTTTCCCGCCAAAAAATTCCCGCCAAAATTTATTACTGCATCACAGTTATAAAAATACTGCATCACAATCATAATTGTGATGCAGTAATTTATAACCTTAATGCACTAAAATCATGATTATGATGCAGTTAATTTATAACCGTGATGCAGTAACTTATAACCTTAATGCACTAATAAGTTTTGGTGCATCTTTATTATAAGTTACTGCATCATTCTACAAAAGGTGTAGATTGGCGGGAACACCCTGACCCCGGGTGCCTTTTGGAACCAACCATTGTCCACCCCACAAGGAATAGCTCCGGAAACTCTCCTGGCCTAGTGGGACACCAACTGGAGTGAGCACGAGCCAAGACTCGGACCCCTAAGCTCTTATTCCACAAAGTCTCTCTAGTGTTCTCCAGTGTGCCCACAGGTTTTGCGGAGGTGGGTACCTATATGAAGCAAATGCCAAGGATGGGACTTGAACTTGGGTCAATTGACTCAAGCACAAGTGCTCCAACCATTGGACTAATGCTCCATTGGTAAGTTACTGCATCATAGTTAATAGTTCAGTGCATCAACTATGATGCACTAAAATCAAGGTTATAACCTTAAATGCACTAAAATCATGATTGTGATGCAGTAACTTTATAACTGTAATGCAGTAATTTATAACCTTAATGCACTAAAATCATAATTGTGACGCAGTAACTTATAACCTTAATGCCCTAATAAGTTTTGGTGCATCTTTTTTATAAGTTACTGCATCATAGTTAATAGTGCATCAACTATGATGCACTAAAATCAAGGTTATAACATTAATGCACTAAAATTATGATTGTGATACAGTAACTTTATAACTGTGATGCAGTAATTTATAACCTTGATGCACTAAATTCATAATTGTGATGCAGTAAAAAAAATTGGCAGGAAATTTTTGGCGGGAAAAAAAAATTTTTTTTGCCCAAAAAAAAAATTTTTTTTCGGGGGGGGGGGGTGGGGTATGGTGATGTGGCATGATGATGTGGCAAAGGTGACACATGTCACCTCCACATGCCTTCTCATTCTTTTCATTATAAGAAACTTTTCATAATAACCCAAACCTATATATATATATATATATATATATATATATATATATATATACACTTAATATATATATCTTTTTCATTTATATCGACAACGTCGTATTATAAGCATACTATTCTTCCGTATATTATCATTTGGTCATCATGGAACCAAATTCGCAATTCCTTCTTCGAGATTCCTTCCATGACATACCCTCATAAGCCGAAATCCACTCAAATCTTTGTAAATGGTTTTAAGATAAATGATGCCACATAAGAAACAACAACAACAACACAAACATTTTAAAATTTTATAAAGTTAGCTAAACTTTATCGAGTCTTAAACATGAGTAATGACTAAATTACCGAACTAAATTAGGTTGCGTGTCGGAGCCGTGCACTACCACAAATTGATTTATTTCCCTTCAGCCTACTAATTTCTAAGGTGAGTTTCATAGCCCCTACTTTTAATTGTTTTATACTGTTTTGGGGGAAGATACATGCTCATTTTACTCAAATGAATTTATTTACTGAAATTGTGCATTTTCATGCACACTATGTTTTATGATTGATATGATGTGTTTACCTACTATACTATTGAATGATTTCTTGTTTAAAGTTACATCACACATAGATGTTTTATGGACCATACCAAAAGTCTTGACTTAGAATATTACGCAGCTTAGCCTAAGTCCTTAGATCCCAATTTGCCCTTTTCATGAACCGTCAATTCCTGCTGGAAAGCGCGAATATTATAAATAGATCTATTGGGGGTGACTCCCCCATTCGGTTGGCCCCGCATGGGTCAAGGCGAAATGTATAGCATGTCAGAATCGAGTGTATTGGGATAAACACTCGCTTTGGGCTCCTTATTTGTATGACTACATTTTGCATACAGAAACTGTCGTAGCTTCGGTTGCATGAACTTAGTGCTAGCATAATATATTTAATATATGACATTATATTTGTTGTAATGTACATATACCCTACTTATGGTCCACTAATAAAATTCTTTTATCTAAGGTAAACACAAATTTTTATGACATTATGCAAGACGTAATGATCATCAAATTGAATGTTAAATGACATACTGAATTGCCATCTAAATAAACTATGAACTCACCAACCTCATGTTGAAACTTTTTAGCATGTATTCTCAGTTTTTGAGGTGATAGTTTATCCTTGGAGGTGCAAGGCAAAAGCATGGCATGGTCATAGACACTCTGATAAACATAAATGGGGACCACTTTATTATGGGCCTATTTTCTGCACTTAATCAATAATGTAAATATTGTTTTCAAGAATGTATAAAAGTTTCTTTATGAAAATCAAGTGTTCTATGCTTATGTTGTGATATCAATTTAGTAGCACCCCAAGGATTGTGTGCTTCCTCTGAGCCATTTTGGGGGTGTTACAGTTATAGTATGGATAGTTTGAGCGGTATCTCATATTATCTTAGGAATTTGGATGAAATGTTCAAAGACACGGGGAGTTCTTTGGAGAAAATTGGAAATATTTTGGAGAAGAACAAGAAGGAGTTAGTCGTTGCAACGGAGTGTTTAGAAGGAGTCGGGGAGAACAAGGTTCGTGTCCCCAAGAAGAATAAGGTAGTGATATTCACTTAAGCCCCTCTCACGGGGTATGATTCTCCTTTCAGGCGGTTTCGAACACCTTGTAGTATCGAAAGAGTAAGTGCTTGGGATGCCCAACTCAATATGGCATATGGGGATAATTACATTGTTGACACGGTACTTGACAAGCTTGGCCATGTTAGGCTAGATTATGAAAGGTACGGAAGAAAGATCGTCAAGAACCTATGCATCAATATTCATGGCCATATTTTTTAATCTGATTTTGTGGTTTTAGATGGAGGTAACGCGGACGAGCTCGATGTTTGTTTTGGGCGTGATTTTCTAGTTACTACTAAGTGCCAATTGGATTTTGCGCTTGGTGAAATGAGGATCAATATCACGGATCTAGAGGAGGAAAAGAATGTAAATGATATGTTAACGGAGTTGTGTGGAAATATGGAGCATGGTAAGAATGAAAACGTGGAGGTTGTGAAGATAGGTAAAGCGAATAGGAAGAAAACTTCATCAAACAAACTCACCCCAACCACTACCACCACCAAAAGCCAAGATTTCTCACCATTACCACCCCATTCACCAACCACCTTTAAACCGTTGACACAAGAACAAAAGGAGGCTATTCTTGAGAACCTAGAGCAAACATTTATTGAGCTAATTGAAAAGAAACCCTTCATAGAATTTTTGCAAGATTATGTGATGTACCGCAAGAAACTCGATGTGGTGATGTTGGCAAGAGCTCGTTTGGAGGACAAGAACTTTACGGAGGAAGAAAGGGATCAAATTATGATTAGGGGGTTGCCAAGAAAGAAGAGTGACCCAGGAAAATTTGTTCTACCAATCAAAGTTAACGGTACCATTCCAATTTATGCACTAGCAAACACCGGATCAAGTGTTAATATCATGCCATACCCGCTATATAAAAACTTAGGGCTTAGTAATCCCCAACCGGATCAATCGAAGTTAACAATGGCCGATAATTCTCAAGCTAAGGCCATGGGAGAGGTTAAGAACGTAAGGGTGCAAATCGGTTATCAACCTTACTTAGCCGATTTTCTTGTTTTGGATATTCCGGTAGATAAGAGTTTACCTCTTTTGCTTGGTAGACCTTTTCTTAGAACATGCGGAGCTATAATTGATATGGGAAGGGGAACAATGACATTGATGACGGAATTTCTAAACAAACATATTATCCCAAACCAAGAGGTAAAGTTTTGGAATTCATGGAAGACTTCGAATTTTTGGATAATGATGATTTGACATGTTTTGAAGTGGGTCGTGATGACCAAGGAAGGGCTATGTATGGTCCACTTATCCCACCTTATTTTGATTTGGAAGACGAAATGGAGAGAGCCCTTGCAATGGAAGCTTTTTACAATCCCTTTAAGAATATTCTTATATATAAAAAGCTTACGGGCTTTCTCGGATCCTTGCCCGTGCAACTAAAGAACTTAGAGTGGGGACCCGGAGGAGCAAGTGTGTACAAGAAAGAGGAAGGTGACGGAGAGTGGCATGTGAAATTTGACATATTATGCCAAAGTGGGAGGAATTTTGTTAGGAAATTCAAGACCCATGCAACTAACCGTGAGTTAACAGGGAAGTTTCAAAGCGAAGATATTTTGAAACAAGAATACTTCGAGGGATGATGAAGAATGGAACACCACAAAAATAAAAGCACTTGTTTTCTTGTGCTTCATCTTTTGATTGAATTTACTTTTATGCATTTAGGAATTTTCTTTTTGTTAGGAATTAGAAATTCCAGGTATTAAAGAGTCGGTCACCTCAAGTATATGTAATCGTAAGAAAGCTCGTAGTCGTAGTTATTTCAAGCTAAGTAGTATTTAGTTAAGTAACACCATGGAGGATGGACGGGTCTTTACCCACTGTATGCCTGATCCACAGCCCGTTGTGTGGCGTTTTATGTAAGACTACAAATACTCTCTACCTCCCAAGGTAGAGAGTTGGAGCTCATAATAAGATCTTTTCTTTCTCTCACTAAGTTCCCTAAACCTCTAACTTTCTCTCTCTAGAACTCACTTTATACGCCCACTTTGTGTTATGGTTTGATGTGTATGTGAAATCCAATATCTTACAATTGGTATCAAGAGCCATGGTTAGATCATATCTTGCACATCTTTGGATTTCTAGTGGTTTTTAGGTGGTTTTTGAGTTTGAAAAAGTTTAGTGGTTTGTGCATCATTTGGTTGATTTCTTGTGTTAAAGCTTGGATTTTGTTAGTACTTTTTGTTTAGAATCATCACAAGTGTTTAGTTTTTCATTTGGTAAGCTTGAATCATCTTGGTTGGGTTGTTTTTGGATTGAAAAGTGATGTTTGTGAAGTTTTCTTGCTAGCGACTTGACCTACGTATTACTTTTCTTGCTAGCGATTTGCTTTACCTTTTTGTAGCGAGTTGCAGTTTGTGGAGTTAGCGACTTAGACTTAGCGACTAACAGTACAAGTAGTGGATTCTCCACTACGGGTAGCGACTTGGTGTTAGCGACTTGGTAAGTAGCGAGTTGCTATTTAGCGACTTGATTCTTTAGCGACTTGTATCTTAGCGAATTGCTGCCAAAATTTTGCTAGCGACTAGAGGCTTAGCGAGTTGCTATTTAGCGACTTGTCTTTTGTTTAGCGACTTGGGACTTTAGCGACTTGGTGGAATAGCGAATTAGTAGTTAGCGACTTGGTGCATATTTTTCTAGCGACTTGGGTGATTTTTACGGCTTTCTCTTGATTTAGTAAAATCCCGTGAAAGAATCTATTTCCCGGTTTAATTATAGAGTTATAAAATCCCGTTTAATTTGTCATCATGTCTACCAACGTTTCTACAATCATCTCCACTGTTGCCGAGGATGTTCAAGCAGCTGGTTCAGATACTCGTCCACCCATTCTTGACAGAACTGACTACGACTCTTGGGCTCAACGAATCAGATTGTACTGTCTTGGAAAGGAAAATGGTGTCAACATTCTCAAATCCATTGATGAAGGACCGTATCTGGTTGAGACGACTAGAGATGTACTTGATACTGCTGAAGATGGAACTCTGATTTACGGAATGGACAGACCAAAGATGTATGATGAGCTTGATGATAAGGAGAAAAAGAGATTCGATGCAGATATCCGAGCTTCTAACATTATACTGCAAGGTCTACCAAAAGACATTTACAAGCTTATCAATCACAACACCGAGGCAAAAGCTGTATGGGATAATGTCAAGATGCTTCTCTCTGGTTCTGAGCTAACTATTGAAGACCGAGAATCACAGCTGTATGATGAATTTGAGCACTTCAAGATGAAACCAGATGAGAGTGTCTATGAGTACTATGTGAGATTTCATAAGCTAGTGAATGACATGAGGAATATCAGAATGACTATGCCTAACATTCAGTTGAACTCAAAGTTTGTGAACAATATGAATCCCGAATGGCACAAGTTCGTCACTTCTGTGAAGCTCACTAAGGGATTGAAGAATACAAACTATGAGCAACTCTATGCCTTCCTCTTTCAGAATGAGAGACATGCTATGTTTGAAAAAATGATTCTTAATCAGTTCAAAACCAACCAGGGAGAGACAAGCTCTTCAAATGACTCAACTGCCTTCTACTCAAACATCGGAATCACAACCAAAGCCTCACAAGTCATACCCATGGGTAATGGTAATCACAAACTCATTCATGATCCTATGTTCAAACAAGCTGATGCTGATGCACACGTGGGAAACATCATTAATCAAATAGCTCTTCTGATTAGTCAAAACATGAATTCTCTCCCACAAACCAACAACAACCTCAGAACAGCATCTAACCCACACAATCAAGCAGCTGTCAGAGATGGGAGGATCGTGGTGCAACCAGTTCAGGAAAGACAGTATGATCAGGGAAGAGGTGGAGTTGGTAGAGGTTATGTTGGTAATCAGAATCGAGTAAGGAATGGAAATCAAGGTCAAGCTAAACCGATCAAATGTTATAACTGTGGTGGTGAGGGACACATTGCAAGGAACTACACATCTCCAAAACGTCCACAGAATGCTGATTACTTCAGAGATAAGATGCTGCTTGTACAAGCTCAGGATAATGGTGCTGCTTTGGACGAAGAGGAGTTGTTGTTTCTTGCTGAGGGCAATGCAAAGACCTATGATGCAGATGTGGATGAGCAGCCAATTCAGGAGATAGGTCACAATCATCAGAATACCTTTCAAGTCGCTGATTGTGATGCATACGACTCTGATGTGGATGATGGACCTACTGCACACACAATTTTTATGGCTAGCATTTCTCCAATGGTTTCTCCCAAGGTCTCTTCTTCACCACAAGCTGGTCCAACCAAAGACAAACTCATCTCAGAGGTATTAAAATTATACGATGATGCTGATATGCAAAATATGCATGACAAAGTACAATCAACTGAAACTTTTGAATCGAATATTGAAAATATGGATAGTATCAATGTTGTCCCATATGATCAATATGTGAAACAAAGTGAAAGTGAAGTTGTACCAAGTGATGCATCTTCTGCAGTCAATAATGATTATGTTTTTGATGAATTCACTGCATGTGCCTCTGAGGATTCTGTAGTTTCTGAACTAAATGCCTATAAAGAACGTGTTGATATTTATGAACAACGTGCAAAATTTGAGTTGACCACTCGTGAGCAGGAAATGGATGACCAAGTGCGTACAATTATTAGAAAAAGTAATTTTAGAGAAGAAGTATTAAAACAAGAGTTAAATTCCTTGCAAGAAAAGCTTTCTAAAACTGCTAAACAAAAACAAGAACTTCAAGAAAATGTGAAAATGCTTAAGCAAGAATTTAATGCAAAGGAATCAAAACTCTTGAGAGATTTTTCTAATCTGAAAACTTTGAAAAACAAACTTGAAAACAAGTTGTACATACAAGGGAACACCATTCAGACTGCTCACATGATCACTAAGCATAGAGTTCTAAGCGATAAGCATAGTGTTCCCATTATAGATAAACCCAACCCTGAGTACGGGAAGATAGCAAAAGCAGCTCAAAGTGTGATCTATGATGGAAATGAGATTCTTAAACCTAGACAAAAACCTAGTTGCTTTGAGTGCACAGAGGAAGATAAGAAATTAGATGAAATCACTAGGGAGAAGATGAATAAGAAACTAAAGGATCCTAAATGCAAAGAGAAGAAAGTAATTATCACTCCCCATGACTACAAAAAGGAGAATTGGATCTCCTTGAACATGTTTAAGCCTCAAACATTGTTGACTCCCGAACAAGTGTTCTGGAAAATGGACTTAGATAAGCAGAAAGCGGAAAATATTGTTGAAACAAACCCTCCCCTTAGGAAAATGCCTAAAGCAACTGTGTATCCTCCTAATACACCTATGCATCTAGTTCCTAGAACTATTGCCACTAAAAGCAAGACCTTAATCAGTCAATACGTTATCTTTCAACTATTTGTTGATTTTGAGAAAACTTGCAAGAAAAGAATCACACCCACTGGAATTACTGAAGGGGAAAGGGGTTTTGAACAAACGAAAGAATGTTATCTAACTGAAGTCATGCCTTTCTTTAAACAACTAAAAGACCATTTTGAAAGTCTTAAAAAGGGAATGAATTTAGACATTAAAGAAATGGAAAAGGAATTTGATGCAATGATAGTTGAGGTTAGTGATTATGAGCGTGCACTAAAATATAATGAGATTGAGAGGAAGAACTTGCATTCATTGAATAAGACTCTTATTACTGAATGTGTTGCTCAAGATATGTTTTTCACTGCTACAAATTGTTCCATTAACGCTTCTCAATTTCATGAATTATCTGTTGCCCTGAAAGTCTCCCATGATCGTGTCATTGAGCTTGAAAAGACTAATTTCAAACTAAATGAGAAAATTAAACTGGATGATCACGACAATTTGATTAAACATTCTTCTAAACTAGAGGCTGAGCATTTTAATTTACAACTAAAATATCAACATCTTAAAGAAAATGTCAAAACTTCAAATATCACGACATCCTCAGATGCTCCAGAGTTTGATGCAGTTTTTCAAATTAACAAACATGATGAACAGATTCAAGCTCATTGTAACACGATCAGAAAGTTGAAAGCCCAAATCTCTCAATTAAAGGGTCAAACGAACAATATGACAGGTTCCCAAATGCCTCCTCCTCTAGATTCTCAGAATTTTCAAACGTTTCATCTTCAAAACCTAGTAAATGCATTACAAAAGGAAAACGAAAGTTTTCTAGAAGAAAATGAAAAGGTTAAACGTCATTTCAATGAGTTATTTGAATCAATAAAGGTCACTCGTAACAAAAATAACGAACAAATAGCTTCATTACAAAAGGAAATTGAGAATCTGAAGAGTCAGGTAAAAGGGAAAATGCCAATGACCAATGGGGAGAATGGTGTATCAAAGGTTCACTCTTGTAATAAATATGCTTTGTCTGTGAAATATGTCCATCCTCATCTCAGGAACAACAAACTTGCTATTCAAACATACTTCTCATCCCTTAAGGATTGCCTAGAATGTCTGCGTGAGATTGTTGAAGATGATAAGTTAGAGAAACCTCATGATAATGCAATTGGACATGCATGCTTATATGCCAAACGATCTCAAGAAATCCTAGAATGCTTGATCACAATATGTCCTAAGTCATTAGGTGAGAGAGTTAATCATTTGATTCCATGTGCTATGCCTAGTGCCAAGTATGCTATTCATTCGATGCCCAATGTATTGAATGTGAACCTTAGTGTGCCTTCAAGTAGTTCAGATTCCAAATCTTTGAATGCTAAGAAAGCAAACACTAGTGTGAACTCTAGAAGTTCAAATCACAGTAACTCTAGTGATAAGAAAGTGAACCTTAGTGTGCCTGCATGTAGTTCAGATCCCAGCACATCTAAACAGGTGAAGCAAAGAGTAGTAAAACCAACTAATGTTCCCATTCCCTCTACAGGAGTAATCAGTGACATTAAAGGGAGCAGGTCAAGGTCTCAAGACAATACAAGGAATGATAGGACCTCGCAAGCTAAGAATGTGCACTGGAAAAGAGTAGAAGAACAATCTAGGAACCTTAAGTTTGAGCCGAATAAAACGAATCGTGTTGATTCTAGTATTAGCCATAGGCGTACTGTAATTAATTCGAATTTTGATACTATTTGCAAACCTTGTATTGATGTCTGCTTGAATTCTGTCTCTAATCATGAATGTGGTGTTAATGTTTTGCCTAATGATGTTAATTGTCCAGTTAATATGGTTAATGCTAAAAATCATGCTAAGAAGGCTAAAAGGCAAAAACGAAAGAAAGTTAGAAAAAAGTGGAAACCCACAAGAAGAACATTTAGTAAGATAGGCTATCATTGGATACCTGTTGGTCATAAGGCTAATCAGACAATGCCCGCTAGAAAATAGATGCCTACTGGTAGAACTATTCCCTTAAGAAGTGAGCACACTTTGAATAGGGCTAATATAGACACTAGTGCTGCATCTATTCATAATGATTCCATTGCCTTAAACTCTGATATGAATGCTTCTATTTCTGATGTGGGTGTTCCAACCATTGTTACTAACCAAATGGAACCCATTCTTGCATGGGGATCCCAATTATCCAGTTATCCATTCTTGTCTGTGTTCAACTGCAGATCGTTCAAATCGTTCTGTGGTACCTGGACTCAGGCTGTTCCAAGCATATGACTGGCGACCGGTCACGGCTCATGAACTTCGTGAGCAAATTCATCGGGACAGTTAGATTCGGGAATGATCATTTCGGTGCTATTATGGGTTATGGAGACTATGTTGTTGGGAAAAGTGTTATCTCCAGGGTTTACTATGTAGAAGGTCTTGGTCGCAACTTGTTCTCTGTTGGTCAATTCTGCGATTCTGATCTAGAATTAGCCTTCAGAAAACATACCTGCTTCGTTAGAGAACTTAATGGTAAGGAACTTTTAAGAGGTTCACGTGGTTCAAATCTATACACCATCTCTATCGAAGATATGATGAAGTATTCTCCAATTTGCTTGCTGTCAAAGGCTTCTAAAACAAAGTCATGGTTATGGCATCGTCGTCTCAATCACCTGAACTTCGGCACCATCAATGATCTCACCAGAAAGGACTTAGTTGTAGGTTTACCTAGACTCAAGTATGAAAAAGATCATCTTTGTTCAGCATGTCAATTGGGAAAAAGCAAGAAGTATGCCCATAAACCCAAACCCACTAACTCTGTCACAGAATTTCTTCATACAATTCATATGGATTTATGTGGACCAATGAGAGTGCAGATTATATTTGGGAAGAAATATGTGTTAGTTGTGGTTGATGATTACTCTAGATTCACCTGGGTCAAGTTCTTAAGGACAAAGGATGAAACTCCTGATATCATCATCAAACTCATCAAACAGCTGCAGGTTCGACTTAACAAAACCGTCAGAATTATCAGAACAGATAATGGAACTGAGTTTGTTAACAAACAACTTAGTGAATTTTATGAAAACATTGGAATCAGCCATCAAAGAAGTGTTCCACGAACTCCTCAACAGAACGGTGTAGTTGAAAGACGAAATCGAACTCTTGTAGAAGCAGCTAGAACAATGCTGATTTACTCAAAGGTTCCAATGTTTCTCTGGGCTGAAGCTATTGCCACTGCATGCTACACACAAAATCGTTCCCTGATTCACACTGTTCATGGAAAAACTCCATATGAACTTGTCCACAACAGAAAACCTAATCTCTCTTTCCTTCGTGTGTTTGGTGCATTATGTTATCCAACTAATGAGGGACAAGACTTAGGCAAACTTAGAGCTAAAGCAGACATTGGAGTATTTGTTGGGTATGCATCTAACAAAAAGGGATACCGAATCTACAACAAAAGAACCCGAAATATCATGGAAACAATTCACATTACGTTTGATGAGCTGACCGGTCAAATGGCTCCTGGACAATCCAGTTCAGGACCCGCACTTCAAAACAGTCCCATTGGTTCATCCCTTGTTCCAAACTCCTCTCAAGAAACTCCATATGTACCTCCATCTGAAGATGATTTAAAGAAATTGTTTGATCCTATGTTTGATGAACTTTATGATCCAAGTACTAATGAGGTGTCGATTCCTACAACAGAGGCTGCTCATATTCCTGTGAATGAAGTCAGTCCCTCAGTCTCAATATCTTTAAGTCAAGAAGCGCCTACTGCTGATCCTTCAGTCTCATCAACAAATCATCATTCTTCAAATGTACATCATGGAACTGTTTCTGGCATCAATGATGAAGTTAATCCCTTTGCTACTCCTGAAGATGCTCCATTTGAAAACATATTTGCTCCTGAATCATCATCAGAACCATCTTCTTCAGGAGACATCGAATCTGCTACCTCAGTCCCTCAACAACTGCCACATGAACACCTTAGAAAATGGACTCACGATCATCCACTAGACAACATCATTGGAAATCCCTCTCGTCCTGTATCAACACGGAAACAACTTGCAACCGATGCCTTATGGTGCTTCTTCAACTCCGTACTATTTAAGATCGAACCAAAAGATGTTAAAACCGCCATGAATGAAGATAGCTGGTTCAATGCCATGCAAGATGAAATTCATGAGTTTGATCGACTTGATGTATGGGAGTTAGTACCTGCTCCAGACTGTGCTATGATTATTGCTCTTAAATGGATCTTCAAAGTGAAACTTGATGAGCTTGGTGATGTGTTGAAGAACAAGGCTCGATTAGTTGCTAAAGGATACCGTCAAGAGGAGGGTATTGACTTTGAAGAATCTTTTGCTCCAGTTGCTCGAATCGAGGCAATCAGAATCTTTTTGGCTAATGCTGCTAGTAAGAACATGGTAGTCTATCAGATGGATGTGAAGACGGCATTTCTGAACGGAGACCTTAAAGAAGTCGTCTACGTCAGCCAACCTGAAGGATTTGTAAATCAAGAGCATCCTTCTCACGTTTATCGTTTGAAGAAGGCTCTTTACGGTTTAAAGCAAGCTCCAAGGGCATGGTATGATACACTGTCAAAGTTTCTTCTATCTACCGGATTTAGCAAAGGAGCAGTTGATCCAACATTGCTCACCAGGAAGTCAGGCAAACATTTAATTCATGTTCAAATTTATGTTGATGATATTATTTTTGCCTCGACAGACCCAATGGAATGTGATCGTTTTTCAAATGAAATGAGTTCAAAATTTCAAATGTCAATGATGGGACAAATGTCATTTTTCTTGGGATTACAAATTTCGCAAAGTCCCGGAGGCATTTTCATAAATCAATCTAAATATGCAACTGAGATCTTAAAGAAATTTGGATTTGATTCAAGTGACCCTGTTGGCACTCCCATGATTGATCGAACCAAACTAGATGAGGACCACTCAGGGATCATGATTGACCAAACAAAATATCGTAGTATGATTGGATCCCTGATGTACCTCACAGCTAGTAGACCAGACATCTTGTTCGCTATTTGCATGTGTGCTAGATACCAGGCTAAGCCTACTAAAAGGCACCTTGAAGTGGTTAAACGGGTCTTTCGGTATCTCCAAGGAACCATCAATATGGGTCTTTGGTACCCGAAGGACACCGGTATGTCACTAACGGCCTATGCAGATGCTGATCATGCAGGGTGTCAAGATACTCGTCGAAGTACATCTGGAGGTGCTCAGTTTTTGGGTGATAAGCTTGTGAGCTGGTCTTCAAAGAAGCAAATGAGTACTTCTATTTCCTCTACAGAGGCTGAATACATAGCCATGTCATCTTGTTGTGCTCAAATCTTATGGATGAGATCTCAATTATCTGACTATGGCTTTGAATTCAACAAAATCCCTCTGTACTGTTAAAAATAAAAGTGCTATTGCTCTCTCATGCAACAACATTCAACACTCAAGAGCAAAGCATATCGACATTCGACATCATTTCATCAGGGAACAAGTGGAAAAAGGTGTGGTGGAACTCTATTTTGTGAGGTCTGAATATCAGTTAGCAGACATCTTCACCAAAGCTCTTCCAAGAGAACGTTTTGAGTTTATTCTTCCACGACTGGGCTTGAAAAGCCTTCAACCTGAAACACTCAAACATCTTCAGGAGGAAGACGAGGAGTAAAGGTCAATTCTCATCTATCTCTTGTATATATCTATTCGAAAATCAAAATACAAAATTATAAAACCTTCAAAATCCATAAAAATCTGAAAAATTCAAAAAAAAAAAAAAAAAAAAAAAAAAAGAAAAAAAAAAAAAAAATTGTCAATTTGTTATGCTTTTTCTCGGTTCGACAATATCGACGGTCTTTGTGCTGTCATTCAAAGAATGACACGGGACTTTAGATGTTGTTCGAATTAAAAAAAAAAAAATTATTTTTTGGGAGAAAGAGAAAAAAATGGCTTATTGTCATTTCAGGCAGTAACCCGGTTTTCAAAGAAAGAACAGAGCCATACTTTATCATGTTTTCAAAATTCCGTGCTCTGATTCAATAAACATTTATCTGCTGAAAACTAATTGCTTTGGAAAATAACTCAGTCTCTATTTTTGATAATCATCTGGACTTATTTGTTAATACATCAATCTCTCAATCAACAACCTATGTCATTGATTGAGGGGGAGAATGATTTCAATTAAATTAAAATTTTATTTGGCATTAAATTGTTTTCAAAAGATATTCATGCATGTTTTATCAATGGAGTTTAAAGTCTTAAAATCCGATCCTTATCAGTTAAAACGCTTTTATAATCAAGTCACAATTCTCCTTAAAAGCTTTCAAAATCAATTTAAATCTATAAGAGATCACAAATCTCAAATGATTTGATAATTGTGATCGGGGGAGAATGTGTGATTTAAATTGGATTTAAACTGATAATTCGGTAAATGGTTTTATAAAGATGTACATGCTATCCTTCCTACATGTGACAAACGATTTCAAATCTCGAGGCACAAATCTCAAATGATAATTCGGTAAGTCATTAGATAAATTTTCTATGCACATGTTGAGGGGGAGCATCTATCTTAAACCTATGATTTGAAACGTGATCACTTATCTCAATGTGCAGGTTCCCTCTAGTATGTGCAAAACTCTTTTCAAATCTCGAGGCACATATTGAGGGGGAGCAAAATTATGAAAATCTCATCCTTCCCCAAAATGCTTTATCTACTTGTCTTGATTAGGGAAGTGATGTTGATATCTTTTTGAAAATGGTATTCAAAGAATTTAATTCTTTCTCTTGCCTCCATGTGCAAAACGATTTCAAATATTTGATGCACATGTTGAGGGGGAGTTCTCGTTCTAAAAATATCAAAAACAATTCAGGTACAAAATGTTTTGATAATATATCACAAGTATCTGGATTGATTTTCAAATGGTTTTCAATTGGTTCAAATGGCATATGAACAATACTAAATAGACCGACCAACTTTACTTTTTGTACGGTGATATAAGGATGATAAGGTTAGGTATGTGTTCCCATGATCCGCCAGAACCGGAAGGATCTACCCAGGGACTATCCACTAGTTAGTGTAGAGTTCTTAGGTATGATGAAAAAAGGAGAAAAATGAGAAATGGGAAGAGTGCGAACTGATACAGAGCTAGTACTGGAATAAACCCAACAAGGTTCTAGTTATGAAGTCTCGGTAAGCACTGAAGGGGTTGACGAATGAAAAAGAACTGAATGTGAAAAAGGGTGAAAAGAAATAGCCCTCCATCAATTCAACCTTAGGGCAGAAACCGGGTTCAATACATATGCTACTGGTTGTTACTAAGGTAACACTGGTATTGAAGACAAGACGTCATGGACCCAGTGACGCACTGCACTAAACTTCCCAAGCCACTCAAGTTCCTCTTAAAAAGGGCTTGTTTCATTCTCACGGGGAACCGACATAATCTATCGACTTTCTCTTAGAGATGGTTGATATTGAAGTAGGAGACCCTCTCCCTTGTCTCCGGCACAGGAACCAAATATGCACAAATTGAGTCTAGAGCCACGAGATCATCAATAAATCTCATTAGGACACTTTCAATGAAGACTCTTTGTTTCACACAATGTGGAAAGAGAGATTATATCTTGAGTCCTACGCATTATCCTTGTGGTATTGCCAGAACATCTGAGTGATGTGTATACATATTCACAATGAAGATGGAAAGCCTTCTGGAGCCAACATCAAACAAGCTCCTGGTAGGTGGCATGTGAGATCTATTATATAGATCAACCATGTGACAACTGAACAGAAACAATGGGGCGATTCAATTTTTTGAATCAATCCTGGTTCAGGTTATGGATTGACGGATACCTTTGAAAAAACGGTCATTGTGCTTAAAAACTCTTTTCTTTAGCACATTGACCGTGTTCGAATATTTCAAATCAAAAGGTGTTTTATGATTGATAATTGATTTTCATTAAAACCTTCGTTGTATTGCAAAAACAATTTCTATTGAGCAATACACGATTGTTCTTCAAATCTCTTTTCATCAATCAGTGGACTTAAATTCGCTGGTTCACTCACTCCGTGTTGTCTTCTTTGAGACGTTCCGGTTTGAGAACAGCTTGAGCAGCTGCGAAACCCTGTCAAGGAAATTCTTCGGAATTATACCTGATCACAGGCAGTACTTGTACTGATCAACGGGGAACCGTGGGCCGTGTACCTCAATTCAACGAAAGTGATCAAAGACACTTTCATGCACTTTATTGCTAACTGTTGTATGCAGGTACACCCGACGTTTGCAGCTGATCAGAATGAAGCGGTCCATCCATAGCCGCATGCTCACTTAACACAGTCATCTCAAAAGAAATCATGATTAGTGCATCAATGACTCTGATATTTTCACTCCATGCTTCTGCTACGCTGCTGCCAATATCATGAATCAACTAAAACTTCCGCTACTCTGATGAGAAGATATCATGATCCAGAATGTGAGCATGTCGGTCCGAAAGTCACAACATCACATAATACCAACACCACAATGGATGTCTCAGAGATTTTTGATAGCTGATGATCTCAAAAGCTGGCTCAAATCTATTATCACGTGGATCAGTAAAAGGCTTCCACTTGGATTAACCAAACATGCAATAAGAAGTATCAATGACTACGAGCTTCAGAGCAAAGTTCTACAACAAGAATGCGCGAACAATTGTTAATGTAATATCTATTTGTATTCAATGTAATTTTAGTACATGATTGAGGTGACCTCCCTTAGGGGGAGATTGTTAGGAATTAGAAATTCCAGGTATTAAAGAGTCGGTCACCTCAAGTATATGTAATCGTAAGAAAGCTTGTAGTCGTAGTTATTTCAAGTTAAGTAGTATTTAGTTAAGTAACACCGTGGAGGACGGACGGGTCTTTACCCACTGTATGCCTGATCCACAGCCCGTTGTGTGGCGTTTTATGTAAGACTATAAATACTCTCTACCTCCCAAGGTAGAGAGTTGGAGCTCATAATAAGATCTTTTCTTTCTCTCACTAAGTTCCCTAAACCTCTAACTTTCTCTCTCTAGAACTCACTTTATACGCCCACTTTGTGTTATGGTTTGATATGTATGTGAAATCCAATATCTTACACTTTTTATTTCTATTTTGATCATTATGAGTTGAAGTTTATCTTAGACAATTTATTTTTGGGTTTAAGTTTAAGTTTTATGAAGATAAGATTTTATGATTTAGTTTTGAGTTAGTAATTTAGATATTGTTAGTTTAGAATTTGCAAATGGTTGGATAATTATTGTGTGCATCTTTAATCGAATTTTTGAGTAAAATAATTTTTGCTTGGAAGGTGAAATGGCCAAGTAAAGTTAAAAAGGTTAAAATTTCTGCAAAAATGCAAACCAAAACGGTTGTGTCCATGACTGATCGGTTGGAAGCAAGTATAAGTGCCAAAAATTCAAGTTTTTCAGAAACACACACACACACACATTAATCCTCCATTTGGGTTTCAACAATTCGACCACCAAGAAGTAATTTGAAGGTTTTAGGAGTATTGAAAGTTCATCATGGCACCTAAACAAGTAAGCATCTTCAATCAATTAGCTTAATTAGGGTTTAATTTGAGTTTTTAATTCGAATTGCAAATTAGGTCACGAATTAGGGGTTTTTGATAGAATTCGAATTAAGATGTAATCCTTTGGAATTAAGTAGGTAATTGATGTAGGAATGCATTGAAAAAATAATTATAGTGATTGATTCAACATTGGATGAGTATTAGTTGATTGAATTTTCGGATTCAATTAGGTTGAACTCTTTAATCAAATTAAGTTGCAATTAATGATTCCTAGTTGTTAGATGATACATTCTCAGTGATTTTTAGATGCCACATTGGTGTTAGAACAATTAATTGAGGAATTGAAGTTGAGTTATTATTTGTGTTCTAAGAATGATGAACAAGTCATAGGAAGATGTTTTGGAAGCGAATTAAGAGCGAATTGAGGTTGTAGAAATCATCATTGAGGTTCAAATGAAGTGTAGGAGTGAATTAGAATTGGAAAAATCTAGTGGGAAGTCAATTAGAAGGCCATTTCCTTCTACAGAATTCACAACCGAATCGGTTGCGAATTGCAAACGATCGGTTGGAGCTAGGTCAGAGGAGGAGCCGATCGATTGCCCCTCAACCGAATAAGATCCTCGGTTCTGTGAAGAAAATTGCAATTTTTGAACTTGACTTTCGGGGCTTCTATAAAATGTATTGTTGGTTCTAACACTCTTATATTAACTTATATTTATGATTTCTACAGAGAAATATTATAGGTTGTTCTAGCTTAACGCGGATTCCAATGAACCCGCTAGTGAACAAATATTGTCAACAGAACGCGAGGAAGAAAGTTACATTTAGTATGCGAGATGAAGGGAATGAGAACCTGAAGTTTAGTGATCTCACCAAGGAGGAAAAGAATGCCTTTAGGGAACGCCTTTCGAAGTTGCAAACTAGGAAACTTTTGGTTCTGAGGTTGATAGATTGGGATTTGTTTAATGAGTATGAGTGTGAAAATGAGTTGAAGAGTATGATGCGGATGTCTTATGTTTACCCGAATGATGGAGACTCGTTCAAAGATCTTTCTTGGGAAAGAGCTTTTAGTATTCATGAAGATGTTTACCGTGAATGGTGTTTGGAGTTCTTCTCAACGATGTACTTTGAAAGAAAGGTAAACATGCGTAACATCATGAATGAAATTTGTATTTGGTTTAGGCTATGTGGACGGGATCATGCATACACTTTCCCAGGTTTCGCGGTTGCTCTTGGATTGTACGAGCCGATGAGGTTAGTCATAGATTGTTTGAAATTCATTTTTTGAGGCTTAAGAGGTTTAAGAAAGATTACCCTAGTGTCCCAGTGTATTGGAATCGTGTGGGAGATCCTTATGGTGCTCGAAGAAATTCTTCAACTCTAAAGAATCCATTGTTGAGAATCCTACACAAATTGATAGTATGGGGGACGTTCCAAAGAATAGGAAGTAGGGACAAATGCCAAAAGCCGGATTTATGGGTAATGGAGTTGTTGGAGGAGACAAAGGATAGGAATGTGGCTATATTTTTCTAGGAGAGCTCTGAGTATTAAAGAAATATTGTAACATTACAACAAGGTTCTAGCCGACCTTGGAAATTGATACACAAAGCTCGACATTTAAAAGATGACACTTTAATACATAACGACCCAGTTGACTTGTGAAGACTCCTTTATTTAAATTGTTCATAAAATATGCTAATCAACGATCACCTAAAATGCATGAGAAAACAAGTCAACTATGAAAATAGTTGGTGAGTACACAGGTTTTATGTAGAATAAAATATCATTTTTAGAAAGTCTGCCTGGAAAATGTCCTGTCAACTTACTATGTTACAAATGCTGCCCATACAAGACTTGTAACATAAAAGTTCACATACACTCCCATATTTCAAGTCTAGAAAAATAATGCACATATGGTCACAATACGCCTCGTATATAATAAAGTATGCGGCAAAGCCCCTAAAATAAATAATATGCGTTCCGTAGACAGGGGAACGAATGGTTGGCCGACCTCTAATAGCGCTATCCATACTACCTACTGCTCCGCACAAGGGAGCCGTACGAACGGTACGTATAATTGGAGTGCGAACGGAAAACCAATAAGGGACTAACAATGCGAATGTACGAACAGTACATCATAACAACTATTATATACTATCAATTAATGACTGCTCCGAAAATGGGAGACTCGGCATTGCTCCGAACATGGGAGACTTTTGGTCAAGGACGTACGGTCCATCAGGTTCAAACATGTCATAAATTTATAATGAAGTTTAAGGGTTCAAAATATATCAAATAGTTCAAAGAAAACAATTTATATTCATGCATTTCACCCCAAATAAGTAAAATGGTAAAAAGGGGCTGTGAATACTCACTTTGGCAATTAGCAGTTTGAACAGGTGGAGTCAAAAGTATGTGGCACTGACACACGACACTATTTCTATGAACACCGAACACTAATTGCTCCAATTGACGAGGCTCGGGACGAGTTGGAATAATTAACTACTTCCAAAAGCTTCCTCTTATTCCCAATTACAAAACCACTTTGGTAATTTCAAAAAGCCCTTTGATCTACGAAACCCTAATTTTTCGAATTGAGATAGAAGTTGATGAATTCTCTTTTGAGCTTGAACCCTTTTATAGATGAGAGACTAGGAATATGTTTATGACCCTCTTGAACCTTCAAAACATGTCTCTATCCATTTTAAGCTTTCTTCATCTCTCTCTCATCTACGTATGGCACCTATAAGGCAATTAAGGAGTAGTGTGGATGGGTTTAAGAAGGTGCCAAAGGTGTTTATCACCAAAATGGGATTTTGTGAAGTGGAGATGAGTATGGCGTGAATTTTGTATCCACGAGAAGAAAAAAATGTTCTGAAAAGAAAAGGTAGGGGAGGCGTGGGTAAAGGGTATGTTTATTAGGTTTATTATTATTATTATTATTATTATTATTATTATTATTATTATTATTATTATTATTATTATTATTATTATTATTATTATTATTAAATGTATTACGTGTACCCCGTACTGTATAATTTGTTCAGTAAGTGTTAATGTGTTTCTTTGTAAGATATCTTTCGGGAAACCGTAAATTAGAATTTTTATATTTTTGGAAACGTCTTGACGAGTGAAATAATGAGGTGTTATTGTTATATTGAAGTTAGTAAATACATTTTGTGCCAATACTATCATGGCGTCGGTATGCGTGTGGTCCTAGGACTTTGGAAAACACGAGATGACTTCTCGTTTTTGAGTTATAAAAATCAGAAAATAAATAATCCTAAATTTCTGACATAAAAAACTAAAAATAATAGCCGGGAAATTTATGGATTGTCACAGTCTGCTATCTTTAAAAATAATCTCGTCCTCGAGATTCAGTCCACCTGCCCTACAGGCGCACACTCTCATGGTTCAAACTTTCTCATTCTCAAACTTTGCCTTCAAAAGACTCTTAGTTGGTGAATTCTCACAACTTAACGACCTGACTCGTCATGTGTTTAAGTTGCGTAGGTTGAGTAACAACTTGATTCTAACTTGGTTTTCGCAACTCATTAAACAAGAACTGTCACTAGATCAAGCTAAGAAACAAGTTGTCAGAAAGAGATGGCTTCTCATCTATGTAAAAGACCTTTTGAAAGTTTGGCTCGAGTTTGAAATCATTTAAACCAATTAAATCACCTAATAGTGATGGTTCAGATTAGTGAGAAGGAAAAAATTAAACCAAGGCTGATGATGCTAGGTTCTATACTAATCGATGCCGTGAACTAGAACCAGAAGATACTGAAATATAGTGAGTGATCAAAAGAATGTACCCGTCACGGTGCTTGTGTCTTTGCGAGCTTCCTTGGTGCCCAAGAAGAATGCTCGACCCCGAGCTGGGTTGACATTGCCTCCACGGTTTGGGTTATCTCCATCAATTGCTAAGGCGAGAGTCATGCTACCCTGTTCCGGTTTCTGTGCCCTATTCAACTTAGGAAACGTGTTCCGGAGGTGGTCCGGACTTCCACACTCGTAGCAGGTTAGCCTTTGTCCTTGGTTTCCATTTCTGTCTGAGCAATTCTGACTAAGATGGCCCATCTTCTGGCACACGTTACACCTAGGGCAGTTTCCTATGTGATGGAGGTTGCATCGAGTGCACTTAGGATGTGGCCCTGCATACCCTCTGCATTCCTGAGTCGTTGCTCCATAGTTTCTGGTTACTCATTGCCTCTTGTCTTGTTGGTCCTGGTCTCGGCTTCCCTGCCGATCCTCCTGTCGCTTTCGTCCATTGTTGTTTGCTTTTGCTAGCCCTCCAGACCTGATCACATCATTGGTTAAATGGTATGCCATTCCTACAGCAGCTTGCAGAGTAGTTGGGTTAGACAAGGTGACATCTCTCCTGATCTCAGGGATCAAACCCCAAATGTATCGATCAATCAGCTTCTGCACAGTAGAGACCATGTGGGGAACCATTCTGGTCAGCTCATGAAAGTGGGCTGTGTACTTGTCAACTTCTACTCCTACCATCAAATGGTTCCAGAATTCCGCTTCCAGTTTCTGCACTTCATCCTTCCTGCAGTACTCCTCAGTTAGTAGCTTCTTAAATTCTTCCCAAGATAATCCATTTGCAGCTTCTCTCCCTCTGGTCTGTAGCTAGTTGTTCCACCATTTCAGTTCTCGACCCTAAAGTAGACTCGCAGAGAACTCAAACTTATCTCCCTCAGCACATTTAGTGATGCTAAGTTTCGACTCAACATTCTCAAACCATGATAGCAGGCCAATGGCACCCTCGGTGCCATGAAATTCCTTTGGCCTGCATGACATGAAGGTCTTATAGCTGCATCTGTGGCCATTGGTCGAGGTACCAGCTCCCTCATTGGCTCGTCTTGCATCAATTTGTGCGACAATCAGAGTGAGGAGATCCGCCAATTCAGCAACACTGTATCTTGGGGCTTCATTGTTGATGCTTCCTAAACGGGTGTTCCTTGTAGTCATGATTCTACAATGGGCCAAAACATTTGGTTGTGTAAGTCATACATGGACAATGGCGGATGATGTGTGGGACGATAGGTAGCGAGTGTAATGTGACGGGAACAAGGACGCGCTTAGCCTATTGGGTCATAATATATAGCAAGAAGAAGGCATTTATAAAATAAATATAAGATATAGTGAACATTTAAACATGCCATGCATACTCATGTGACTAATGCAGTTCCAGGTGATCAGACTCTTTAAGACTCGACCAACATGATCCGAGGCTACTAATCCCATCATTGTATGATTCTTCCTGAATTATGCATAGGTGTACAGGCTATGCATAATTTAGGAGTAACGATGAAATGTTGGTGCTAGTCGACTCGTATGATGTTCAGTGTTTTAAGAAAATTTTATTTTGAGTTATAGTTGCGATTTTTATTTTATGAAAACGGGTATTCACTATAACCTTCTGCTCTGATACCAATCTGTCACACCCAGTCAGAGGCGGAAACGCGAGGTGCAACATAATCAATATACATCACAAAGAGATATAGTACAATACCATAATTTAAATTTAAAGAAATATTGTAACATTACAACAAGGATCTAGCCGACATTGGCAATTGAAACATAAAACTCGACATTTAAAAGATGACACTTTAATACATAACGACCAAGTTGACTTGTGACGACTCCTTTATTTAAATTCTTCATAAAATATGCTAATCAACGATCACCTGAAATGCATGAGAAAACAGGTCAACTATGAAAATAGTTGGTGAGTACACAGGTTTTATGTAGAATAAAATACCGTTTTTAGAAAGTCTGCCTGGCAAATGTCCTTTCAACTTACTATGTTACAAATCCCGCCCATACCAGACTTGTAACATATAAGTTCACATACACTCCCATATTTCAAGTCTAGAAAAATAATGCACATATGGTCACAATACTCCTCGTATATAATAAAGTATGTGACAAAGCCCCTAAAATAAATAATATGCGTTCCGTAGACAGGGGAACGAGAGGTTGGCCAACCTCTAATAGCACTATCCATACTACCTACTGCTCCGCACAAGGGAGCCGTACGAACGGTACATATAATTGGAGTGCGAACGGCAAAGCAATAGGGGACTAACAATGCGAATGTACGAACAGTACATCATAACAACTATTATATACTATCAATTAATGACTGCTCCGAACATGGGAGACTCGGCATTGCTCTGAACCTGGGAGAATTTAGGTCAAGGACGTACGGTCCATCAGGTTCAAACATGTCATAAATTTATAATTAAGTCTAAGGGTTCAAAATAAATCAAATAGTTCAAAGAAAATATTTATATTCATGCATTTCACCCAAAATAAGTAAAACGGTAAAAAGGGGGCTGTGAATACTCACCTTGGCAATTAGCAGTATGAACAGGTGGAGTCAAAAGTGTGTGGCACCGACACGTGACACTATTTCTATGAACACCGAACACTAATTGCTCCAATTGACGAGGTTCGGGACGATTTGGAACAATTAACTACTTCCAAAAGCTTCCTCTTATTCCCAATTACAAAACCCCTTCGGTAATTTCAAAAAGCCCTTTGATCTACGAAACCCTAATTTTTCGAATTGAGATAGAAGTTGATGAGTTCTCTTCTGAGCTTGAACCCTTTTATAGATGAGAGACTAGGAGTATGTTTATGACCCTCTTGAACCTTCAAAACATGTCTACGCATTTTAAGCTTTCTTCATCTCTCTCATCCACGTATAGCACCTATATGGCAAGTAGTGTGGATGGGTTTAGGAAGGTGCCAAAGGTGTTTATCACCAAAATGGGATTTTGTGAATTGGAGATGAGTATGGCGTGAATTTTGTATCCAGGAGAAGAAAAACATGTTCTGAAAAGAAAAGGTAGGGGAGGCTTGGGTAAAGGGTAGGTTTATTAGGTTTATTATTATTATTATTATTATTATTATTATTATTATTATTATTATTATTATTATTATTATTATTATTAATTTTAATTTTTTTTTTATTTTTATTATTATTATTTTTTTTATGAAACATCACTTTATTATTATTATTATTATTATTATTATTATTATTATTATTATTATTATTATTATTATTATTATTACTATTATTATTATTATTATTATTAAATGTATTACGTGTACCCCGTACTGTATTATTTGTTCAGTAAGTGTTAATGTGTTTCGTCGTAAGATATCTTTCGGGAATCCGTAAATTAGATTTTTTTTTTTTTTTTTTTTTTGAAAACGTCTTGACGAGTGAAATAATGAGGTGTTATTGTTATATTGAAATTAGTAAATACATTTCGTGCCAATACTATCATGGCGTCAGTATGCGTGTGGTGCCAGGACTTTGGAAAACACGAGATGACTTCTCGTTTTTGAGTTATAAAAATCAGAAAATAAATAATCCTAAATTTCTGACATAAATGACTCCTAGTGGACATTTTTGGCTTGTTGGTGAAGAGTTCTTAGCTATATATTGCACCTAGACTTAGTTATTTAGTGTGACACACCCCAAAGAGTAATAGGCTTACACCAAGACTATTACCAAGCACTTTTATTCACCCTAAAAGTCCTATTAAGTCTGTAACACGTTCAGGAACTTGTTGAGAACAATTCTCTACCATTTGGTAGTCATTTTGAGTTGTACGGGTAGTATAAGGCGATTGGAGGAGCGTAGTTGCTATAGTTCCACATTTTCTAGTTCTTGTAATCCGAAGTTTAGGTATTCTTATGAACTTTGTCATGAATTTTTATTCTTATGAATTATATGAATTACATGGTTACTACTTGTGTTATGTTATGGTTTTAATGGAGTAATTCTTGAATATACTTGTGTGTAAGGATGTAGGCAATTGTTAGGAGTGTTCTTATATATGTGATGCATGTAAAATGTTCTTTTTTAATGAGTTTGTTGGAATAACTACTAGTCTTGTTTAATTTGATGGTAAAACATTTGCAAGATAAAGGACCGAAAGGATTTCTCTTTATGTTTTATTCCAAAACGTTAGTGACAAACTAGTATGGGGATATGATGATTGACACTCATCATATTTACTTGTTAAACGAGACTAGAAACGATTTCATCACCTAAAGGCCGAAAGTGTTCGTAAGAACAAGTTAAATAAGAATCTTTTACAAACAAATGGATTTCCTAAAGAATAATCAATAGGTTAAGGACCGAAAGCATTACCGATGTGTTTGTATTCTTAAAATGATTTTTACAAAACATAAACCATGGATTGGAATCATTTGCCTATGATTTTTGCATTGCATCAAGTTTACACCAAGCTTTCATGAACACTCTTGATAGTAGACTATGGCCTAGACACAAGTATATGTTTCTTTAATTTGGATTTTATAAAAGCATCACTTTACTGGAAGGCTTGACAAGCCTCTTGTCTCAAACAATTTAACAAATTCAATGCTAATCCCTTGGGACGATCTCGACTTACCCACCTTTGCTATCATGAACGAGTATACTTGCTCTTATGTGTTAATGTAATTGCCCGGATAAATCGTGTTTATAAATTTTTAAAACTTGCATACGGTTAGCACATTAGGGTCACAATAAGTTGTCATGTAAAGGTTAAGGTGGTGGATCATCTTCTGGTTCTAAAAAGAAAAGGGGAAAGATGTTAATGGTTCCTGGTGGTGCATCTACTTGTTCAAGACCCCAAAAAAGAGTCAGGTTTGCTTTGGATAACGAAATTCAAAGTTCACAAGTTGCAAGTCAAGGTGTTTGCATGCTAGAATGTAAGAAAATGCATACTCTTACTATTTTATAGCTTTTCATTTCTTGTTACCAATTTTTATGAATGTTGATAATGAAGTTGGAAGTCAAAGTGGTAGAAATGAAAGCCATCATGCTGCAAGTCAAAGTGGTCAAAACTCTGTAGTTGGTGGTGCAACCTAAATTGAACCTGGTGCATCTGCTGGTGCAAGAAACAGTGATGATGGGAGGATCAATCCAAGGTAAAGTGATGGTGGTACATCTGCAAGTCAAAGTGTCAATGTTGGTGGAAGTCAAATTGGTTCACCTAAATGGAGTAGAAGTGCAATAAGGAATTAAAGACATGGAGCTAGTGGAAATCAAGTGTTTGGTTCACCAATGAAATCTAATGGTCCTTGCTCACCCAAATGGAGCAGATCTATGATCAAGAGTAAAAGAGTTGGAACTGGTTCACCAAAACAGCCTTGAGTTAGATAGTTTGGTGTTTTAAACTTATGCGGGATATTTGAAAATGTTTAAGACTTATGTTTGTATGTGGATGTTAAACTTTGGTAATCTATGGTATCCAATTGCATTTTGCAACTCATTGCAACTTGTTGTAATGATAATATGCAATGTTTTCAACTTAAGTGTGCATGTTTAGGTCATTTTATTTGTTCCAATTACTTGCATCTGCATTATGTGTATGCAAAAAATGCAACTTCTTATCAGTTCTTTAGTATGCAAAATGGTAAAAGTTAACCAACTAACCATATGGTCAACTACAACTTTTTACCTAAAACAAAGTTAACAACCTAAAAAAGTTCCATTAACTTGTCTTTTAATATGCAAAAAAATGTTTATCAGTTTAGTGTGCCAACAAATGTCAAACTTAACCCACTAACCAAATGGTCAACTACTAGTTTTTACCTAAAACAAAGTCAACAACCTGAAAAAATCTATCAACGCATAAAAAACTAACATTCAGAACTGAATAAATTGTAGCATCGAACTAATATTTCACTACCACAAAAAATTACATCGTTAATCAACTACATCTTTGACCCCAAAAAAGTCAAAACTCATCACCTAACATCTTCCCCACTGATAACTTATATTGATTCACTTGTTAAAATACACGAAAATTACAAAATTGAGGGGAAAAAATCAAATATTTCTTCATTTTGGCAACTTCAAGTCTTTTGGCTTCTAGTGTAGCTTCCATATTATTCCTTGCCATTAATAGATCGGGGATGATATCAATTGATCTTTCACACATTGGAGGATCATGCCAATCAACAAACTCAGAATTAGATCCATGTAAACAAAAACAAAAATTAATAATATTCTAATGTATTGACATAAAGTAAAATGAAAATTAAAAATCTAATACCGGATCTAGACAACCATAAAACCTACGTCTAGGATTTCGATTTATCCATGATGTGCGAATTATAGCTTGTTTTCCATATCAACACGCCACCATTCTTTTGTGTTCTTAAATTTTGGGAAAGAAATAAAAAAGAAGAGGAGAGAGATTGATGGAAAGAAGTCAGTGGGAAAAGAGTGTGGAGTACTCAAGATTGTAATCGAGATATGTAAACATATTTGGATATGTCAAAAAAATTAAGTACACGTGTAAATGCAAGTATAATCACAATAGTAACCAAAACAGATTGAAAATGACAAATTAAATGTGGTTGGCCAAAGCTACTTCGTGTGAATTACACGTGATATGGGAAATGATGAGGAAATCAAACGTCGTTAGTGGATTTGAACCAAACGCGTAATATTCATGAACATTGGGGACTCGCCAAGTGATATTTCTCGAAAATGGACTACTTATTAAATTTTGGCCAAATCACAAAGACGAATGGTGTATTTACCATATTAATTATAGGGCAAATTAAGAAGAAAAAAGAACCATGAGTTCAAGGTATAATAAAGTAAAATTTTAAAATAAAAAACATATTTTAAATAAAACACACAACATCAAGGGATAAACTAAGACAATTTAGAACAATTATATGAACCGAAGATGAAGGTGATGATATACAGATGTTGATTTCAAGTTCATTAGAAAAGTTAATGTGTGGCACGTGTCACATGTAGCCAACACTAAACTACAATTACCTTAATATAATGAAACAAACATGATTATAAAAGTATTCAGATTATAATTACGTCATATTAAATTATACTACATCAAACTAACGCCCTCTAATTATTGAATACTCGAAAGTTCGTTAACAAAGAAGTTAGTATTTTGAAAAACATAAAATTATAATCTTTTATATAATAAAACAAACCCTTAGTAGGAATTTTTCATTTAAAAAAATAAATCCTTATTTGGTAATATTTTATTTATTTATTATTATTTTTATTTTAAAATATTTACTAAAAAAACTCAAATATTTCGGATTTGGCAATAGTTAAAAAAAAATGTTCTTATATATAGTTAAGGAAAAAAAATAAACATAAAAGTTTAAGTGTCCAAAGTATAAAGAAAATTACTTAGTAAAAAGTGGGAGTGATTTCAAAAATATTTGTGTCAAAAATAAACATAAAAATTGAAGTGTCAAAAGTATAAAGAAAAAAACTTAGTAAAAAGCAGGAGTGATTTTAAAAATATTTGTGTCTAATGTAAAAAATAAACTAGTAATTGATTTTAAAAAAAAACACAATATATAAAAACTCGTGCGTACACAAATATTATAACTAGTATGACACTAATAGATAATAGGGAATAGATAGATAACCAAATTGACCAACAAAAAAAATTCAAGAGTTGTAGGATTGTGATTGAGCGTAGCCATGTAGGGTAACAAGAGTGTTGCGTCGTATAGCACACGTCTAAGGATTCGAGTCGCTGTCTGCCCATCCATGACTCCAAATGAATTTTGATTGGGGTTTTTGTGGTCTACATGCATTGTTCACAGTGAGCTCATGAAAGTTACACCTTACCTCCAGCCCACTTCCTTGTAAACCAACATTTTAATATAGATAATGAAAAATAAACGTGGTATTCAACATACAACTTGACATGAAAAATAGTTCATTGATGGCTATTCTAAAAAATTGTTATCTGTCTATCAAAAGGAAAATAATAATAAAAATAATAATAATAAAAAATATAATAAAAATTGTATATGGTGACATGTAATAGAAGTCACTAAAAAGTCTCCTTATAGCCGTAAGGCCTATTGCTAAGAGCTTTCGGTACCCTACGTCAAGAGTGGCGTTTCATAAATAAAAGGTAAAAAAGCTGTTGAAATGTATGCTATCGATGATTTATGATAGATGTGAGGGTAACAAAGACAACCAAATACCCGAAGGTCCGCATAGTTGGGTGTAGTCTTGTAAAGTCGGGTGTGTGGGATTTCATGGTGTATGGCAGTGGAAGGCAAGATGTTTAAAAGATAAGTCGCCATGTGAAGTGCTTCAACCCAGAAGGTGGGTGGAAGGTGGGCTTTAAATAGAAGGGTGCGTATTAGGTTGTTGATGGTGCGGATCATTCGTTCGGATTTACCATTCTGTTGAGAGGTTCTCGGGCACGAGAAGCAGACGGTTATGCCATTAGAAGCAAACAATTTGTGTAGGTCGTTGTTGTCAAATTCACCACCATGATCACATTGCAACGATTTGATATCACAATTAAACTGGTTCTTAACAAATGCACGAAAATGAATAAATTTAGACAGCATATCAGACTTGTTACGAAGAGGGTACACCCATAAATAATGAGAAAAATGATCTAAAAACAGAACATAGTATTTAATGCCAGTAACACTCGAAAGCGGAGAAGTCCACGAATCAGAATGAATAATATCAAACGGTGAAGTTGTTAGGATCGTATGTATGGATGATTCGGTGAATCGGGAGGTCTTGGAAGATGAAAGATTATCATCTTCATGTTAGTGAGATAAATTAGAGAGAGAAGGGAAAAACTAGTGTGTGTATTATTATTGAAAGGTAAAGCTTACACTAAGAATCTCACCCTCCTAGGAAAGTCTAGGAGGGTATTTATAGCTAGACACATACAACTATAACTAAATGACATAACAAGCCCATATGTTTAAGCTAACAAAGATAGAAAATGTAATCCCGTCAATGTCGTTCCATTTACGAGTTAGGAGCGATTCCAACAATCTTCCCCCAATGGGACGACATAGAGGATTACTTACACCATTTACTACAAATATAGAAAAAATAATAAAGAAAGGTCTTCATAAGCTCTTTAAGTGCTGAGGATGATGAAAGTTTACGCTCTTTGTCTTCTTCTTGTACCTCGACTTGAGAACCGTTTTCTTCACTTGTAGGAAAATGACGTAATATGCATGAATTGGATTAACTTCCCCCCAAATCATGTTGCATGTCTTTAGCAGCTTCTCCGTACACTTCTTTTCGGCGAAGTTTCTGAATCAGCTTCCCCCCAAACTGACAACCGTCTTCAGCATATTCGAAGCTTTGATGTAGTGAACATTTCCTCTAACTTTTGAAATTTTCAGTACGCAGAGGAATTTTTAGATGAGCAGTAAACCACACAAGGTAAATCTGACTTGTTGCGGAAAATCCATTCGGGGGTAACATGCAAGAAATCAACAAGATCTTCTCACGTATGTAGATGCTTCACACCAAACAAACAGCGAAAGACGAAATGAAACGACTTCCCCCTGAATGTTGCCGTCTATCGGAATAATAATCACTTGTGAATATGCAGTTACTCGATAAAATGACCATGTGTGAGGCATCATAACATCCTATTTAGGTAACTTCACACACGATAACTGATAACGCTACACGCGTCGTTCGGGGTCAAAGGAACTTCCTTTTCGTCGAGCAAGTTTTTCAACACCCTAGGCAGTGAACCTAATCGTTGTAGTGTAGTATTAGGGTAAGCCACGGGAATTGATATCGTTCTCTAGGGGAATAGGAATGCTAGTGAGGAGTTACTACGCTAAGGTTGGGGTTGAGAAAGATTATTTTTTATCTTTTTATGTTTTTTAGGAAATGGAAAGGTACGAATCTCGGGGTTTGGATTTGGGGGGTTGGTATTTCTACCGATTACTCTATTATCTAATTATCTAATTAACTAAGGTAAGGGTAGTCTATGTCTAATTATTGTGTGCTCGTATGATATTTTAAAGATGTATTTACTTAGGTTTTATTACTCCTTAATTATCTCCTATTGATGGTTGAATTGTCACATCCTTATTCTTAATTGCATTGTGTGTCTAAGGTCGTAGGGTATGCGTTTATCCCTAACTCTTTGAAACTACCAAAGGGTCTCGTATACAAAATCTCTAGGATTTATAAACTCCAACTCTAAGGTACTCCTTGGATGGTTTAGCCTACAACTACTCTAGGTGTTATAGTCTAAGGTTCACAAAGATTAATCAAGCATTAACTACACAACGAATGACCTATCGTATTACTAGATCATTAACAATTAAGATAAGAGACAACCAATCAATATTCAATAGTTAAGTTTCATATTCCCTAAGCAAACACACAAGTAAATTAGCCGGACATGGAGAACATGCAAGCATACACACAAATAATTGAAGACATAATTGAATTAATGAAGTAAAGCACTTATCTTGGTGTAAGATAGGGTTTGGAACCCTAAATACTGTACAAGACAGCCTTGGTTCGGTTTAGGTTTTTACTCCAAAAGACTACACACTTAAAACTGAAAAATTCGGATTCTATATATAAGATTACATTCGCGACGGCGTCACCTTATGATTTGTGACGCCGTCGGGTCGCCGTCATTAGGGTTTCGTCTTGGCCACGTTAGTTTTGTGACGCCGTCCTCTTCAGCCTCTGACGCCGTCTGGATCAAATCTAGGCCGTCTGAGTTGCGACGACCTACTCTTTTAAAGCCTGACACCGTCAATTGTAAATAAGCAATTTGGCTACTTAGCCGTCACAAAAGTGCTCTGATGGCGTCGCAGATAACACCTGACGCCGTCCCCTTGTATTTCAGCAGCTTGAATGTCTCGATTCTTGACTTTGGCCATTTTCTTCGTATATCCGCTCCTTTTCGTCCAAATAAGTGACATTCTAGCAATTTGCCTTCAAGAGACCTAAAAAGTGAAAAGGAACGATATTAAGTAATAACGGATACAAAAGTGATCAAATAAGGGCTTAAACGACCCCTCAAAAAGGTACATTTTAAAACCTTATCAATAACTCTGTGAAAGTGAGACGATAACACCAAAGTAAGAAATTTGAACCACATATCATCTCATTTCTTCCCCCTGACTGAAGAAATTCATGAAGGGAAACGGGTTTTCAAAAAAAAATCCAAAAACATCAAAGGAAGCAAACACCACCTATACTCTCTTCCCCCCGATGTTTTCAATGAATCAGAATCATACACCACGTATGTTGATGATGAATTGGAGACAGCGAAACCATGTATGTTCAATTAATCGAATAAGTGTGAAGTACCATAAATATCTCGTGAGAATCAACTGCTGATAAAACTTCTCTACTCGTGTATACTCTTCTCAGCTAACTCTTTACCGACCCCGTTATCATTCTGACGGCTTTTTGTAGTGACTACTGATGGAGAAAACCCAATATGACGACCTTGAGACTGAAGTAAAATAACCCGAACTTGTGACTTAAACTTGCACTATTGTCAGACGAAGAACCATTTTTCTTACCATCATCGAAAAAAGGTAAACTTAAAGTTTCTCGAATTATCCACAGCTTTTTGTGACACTTGAGCACAACAACGTAACTCCTTAAAAGTGATAGTTATACGCAGTGAGCACAACAACGTAACTCCTTACATCAGATATAACTAGACAACTCAAGCCTTTGTCATTCGTAATGGTTAAAGATCGAACAAGGATCTCAAAGAATCATGCATCCAACCAACCCCGATATCTTCAGATACTAAGTACACGCACCCGTGATATCCCACTTCATCCTCAAATAAATAATAAAGAATTAACTCCGTTATCACATCTTGCGGTTAAACACTCAAAAAACTAGCCTTCATTAACGGTTGAAATGAATTTTATAATGGTTTCCCGATCTGGTCAAAAAAATTGTATCCTCGTGAAAGTTTATCATACCAAAATACCACTCGTTAACCAAATGTTATACCAAAAATGCTCTCGATGTATAAAACATACATTTGATAGTAATGAATTTTTAACTCAATGCATTTTGATCTAACACAAGCCAAAAAAAATAATTAGTAGACCCAAATTATTACTCCATATTCTCGTCACACCCAATGACACACCCAATGCCATATAGGCCCGGCAAAAAAAAACAGATCCAATAAAGTGTGCAGCCCATCATATCTAACTAAATTAACGGCCCAATGAATCAAAATTAAAACAAACGGTACTCAAGTACCAGCCCAACACATAACCCGTACGAAATGAATAAAAGATAAAGTCCATCACACCTTTTAGCAAAAAAAATGATCCAGCCTTATATCCCCTAATTACGGGTATTAATAAGACACAACTTCCATTTGCTTAACCCTAATATTCACACACAAAATTGTGCGCCCCCATCTCATCCAACAAAAACAACACAAACCCAAGTATACTTCTCAGATCTAAACGAATCTCAACTCATACTTCATCTACATCAAATCTCTGATTCAATCAACACACGATTAAAACAACAAACGTTACCCTTATGATTATTTAAGAAGATTTCAGCATTAAGATCCTTTGACAAGGCTCTCGGGTAAGAGTTGTGTTATCTTGCTTTTCGTTTTGTGTCAATTATTAGTAACCGAACCAAAAGGGAGAATGAAACCGACTGGTTTTGTTCTATCTTTTAATAAGAGTTCGAATATAAAAGACGATTTATCCTTACATAAATCTGTGATGATGAATTACGTGGGTTTGACCTTTAGAAGTCTGATGAATCTCTGAATCCCACGAAATGAAATATGAGATTAATTATTTTTTTCTTGTTTCTGTTTGAGTCGAGGAAGGTGAGATGAGTCTAGGATAGAGGAGTCAATTGGATTTGTTGAGTTGGTTTTGAGTCGTATATATGTAACAGTTTGAACTTCATTTGTTAAAAAAATTTCTTCATGGACTGATGATGTTTCTTAAACTGAGGTCGTGAGGTTTTTGGTATGTTTGGTATATGGTCATGGTCAAGTTACGCATAAGCTTTCTTTTTTTCTTGTCCATTTATGCGTAAACAAAGAAGGCATAGGCGTAAACATTTACGCGTAGACGAAAAAAAACTTACGCGTAGCCTTGGTTCTTACGCTTAGCCAGGGTCCTTAGGCGTAAGCCAGGGTCCTTAGGCGTAAGCCCTTACGCGTAGTACCTTACGAGTAGCTTTCCAAGCTACTCGTAAACATTCTGAATATCCTTAGGCGTAGAACTAGGGTATTGACTTGTTGACTTTTTGCTCCGGCGAGTTTTTCGACCAAAGATTCCGTTCAGCATAGTTATAAACCCAGAAAACTGCATAGAACACATCTTTAGACAATTTGACCACATATAAATACCATGTTGACCACCACAATTTTCACAGGAATGAATCAAAAAAATGTCAATAAATGCTTATCAACAAAAAACTGTTATTGTACAGGAGACAAAGAAGAGTTTGTGACAGCAAATGTTAAAGGACATGACATCTTTTGACCATATGGATACAAAAACTGTTTAAAAGCAATAACCAAGGATGAATAAGAAAAAATATTTTCAGATTCATAAACTTGGTACAAAAACAGATTCGACCCAAAAAAAATACCATTTTTGACAAGATAAAAAAACACCAAAATTCAACCCATGATAAAAATCCGACCTTGCTCTTGATACCAATGTTAGGATCGTATGTATGGTTGATTTGGTGAATCGGGAGGTCTTGGAAGATGAAAGATTATCATCTTCATGTTAGTGAGATAAAGTAGAGAGAGAAGGGAAAAACTAGTGTGTGTATTATTATTGAAAGGTAAAGCTTACACTAAGAATATCACCCTCCTAGGAAAGTCTAGGAGGGTATTTATAGCTAGACACATACAACTATAACTAAATGACATAACAAGCCCATGTGTTTAAGTTAACAAAGATAGAAAATGTAATCCCGTCAATTTCGTTCCATTTACGAGTTAGGAGCGATTCCAACAGAAGTAACAATAGTTTCAGAAAGCGAAAAAGGAAGTCTCACGTGCTTGCCAAGCTGACAAGCATGACAAAGTACGGAAGGCTTTGTCTTATTACACGAAATAAAATTACTGAAAACTAATCTACGTAACACATCACTTCCTGGATGACCAAGTCGTTGGTGCCACGTGTCTTGACTGACAAGAAATGCTTGAGGAGGTGTTGGGGCAGTAACTGGATAGAGGTCCCCGGTGCTATCACATCTGAGGAGGATTTGGCGGGTCCAGTAGTCCTTCACAGAAAAACCAAACACGTCAAACTCAATGGTACTTTTATTATCACGGACAAATTGAGGAACACATATAAGGTTTTTAACGATGTTAGGAGTAATTCGAACATTATTTAATTGGAGCGTACGAAAAGTTGTGGTTAACATGCTATGGCCCGTGTTGGTGACGGAAATAGATTTCCCATCACCAACAAAGACAGATGGATATATACAAGAATTAAAAACAGTACTAAGATTATCAGCAGAGGAATTAAGGTGAGATGACTCACCAATTTCCATGTTCCAATTGGTAGTAGTCGGGTCTTGAAGAGTCATGGTGTTGAATGCTTGAGGTAGGAGAGTCTCCTGACCATAACCCGACTAAGCAATAAACGCCTGCTGCTGGGGGGTGAGAGTCGTGGGATGCTGACCCGAAGCAGGCCCAAAACCGGGCGGACTGGACCTGGGACCCGAAGGTGTTGGTTGTGGTTGTGTACCTCGTGGCTGACCCAAGTTATTACCAAGGCCATATTGGGCCAACAAGGACTGTTGGGCCTGAATTAGAGCCAATAGCTGTTGTTGATTACTCAATCCATTAAACGACCCCAATGAAGGTGTAAAAGAGGTACCATAAGTCCCACGTGCAGCATTGGAAGTATTATTACTCCCACGATTCATGCCATAGCTACTGTTCCCACGATTATGAATAAACCTACACGCCTGACCCCGAAGACAAACTCCTCGTGCAAAATTGCAACAAACTTGAGGGTCGAAGTTGCGTGAGTTGGTGCGATTGTTACGGGAAGTGCCATTATGTTGTCCTCACGTGTTGGTTGCCTCGGCCAAAAGAACCTGGGGTGCCGAGGACGATGTGTTGGTGGACAAGGGTTGCGGTCGTGAGTTGAGTCTCATCTCTTCAGTGATCACCATGGAGCGCATTGTGTCAAGGTCCGGGAAGGGGTCCTTGTGGGCAATAATGGTGGCAAGATTTGCTTATTTTTCACTTAAGTCATTGATGGCATAAGTGAAAACGTCGTCATCAGACATGGACGACCCAAGATCATTCAAAAATGTAACGATAGATTCTATCTTGCGGAAGTATGCATCCGTTGTGTGATCCCCCACCTGTATAATGCGAAGCTCGCCTTTTAAAGCAATTGTACGCGTTCGTTTATTGTCAAGAAATATCTTTTCAACATGTTCCCAAGCGTCTTTGGATGTTCAGTTTCTATGTAGAACAACATCGAAACGATATTTTTTTTTTCAAATTTTGTCGGGCAATTTGGCCCAAGTCAAAAATCGATAGACTTAGAATAATGTACAACTTTCATTACATCATATACAATCACAACATTCTCCAGAAAAGAATGATATACCCAAATTTCATCTCATTTGAGACGAAGAAAAAAAAGTAAGAAACCATCAAGTGCCCCTTAAGAGAACAAAATATATGCTTGAATTTGCATATCCTTTTTTACCCGTTTTCAGTATAAATCGAAAAGCTCCAAAATTGGCAATTCCCTTTGCTTAGAACTTGACATTGTCTTTCAGGTAACACACCACTTCTTACTGCAAAAATCGTCCAAAATCATTGCAGAAACTTTGGTTAGAGACTGATCATAAAATATTGTTTGTGTTATTTGATAAGTCAAACTATCAATACAAACACGAGAATATGGTAGACCATGTACAAGTAAGAAAGCTCGATATTTTTTAATTTCATTTATGTTATTCCACTTGGCTTTTTTCTTTTCTGTGTTGCCTTAAAACATGGGACTCCAATATCAAATCATATTGTCTATGAAGTATGAACTTATAAAAACTGTATGATATATAAGTGCAATTGCCATTTATGTTAGCTTTTGTATGTCATGTTAATAACAATTGAATAGCCCATTTTGTATATCATATAAGGGCACAGTTAACCATCTTTTAGATGTGTAACATTGGTATAAACACTATAGTACCAAGTAGATATGTATGTATGTTAACAGTTTATGAACGACCATCTCAAAATAGCCCATTTTGTATATCACAGAGGGCATAAGTTGGTCATTATTAAACTACTTTAGTACCAACTAGATATGTATGATGTTAACAGTTTATGAAATAAGTATTATGAAGTTTGTATTATATTAATGTTATTATTTTGCAAAGATGTGCAGTCAATGGTTAGTAAATGCATATGAACCATATTTTGCAGTTTTGACTTTTGTGCAGTCAATGCAGTAACACTTTTGTGCAGTTAATGCAGTAACACTTTTGTGCAGTCAATGCAGTAACACTTTGGCAGTTCATCACTTTTGTGCAGTCAATGCAATAACCTTTACAATGCAGTAACCAATAGAATGCAGTCAATGCAATATGAACTTTTTGTGCAGTAACCTATACAATGCAGTCAATGCATATGAATTTTTTGTGCAGTACCATATACAATGTTTTGAGCAGTAACCTATACAATGTTGTCAATGCATTAAGCTACATAAGTTCAGTAAGGTAGATATGTGCAGTTTAATGGTTTTGTGAAACTTTTGCAGTCAATGCAGTCAATTGCATTATGAATTGTGAAACTTTTGTCAATGCTGAAATATGCAGTCAATGCTATCTGTACACTAAAATCTTGTTGAACAATTGATAACCTTCACATTCCACACCTCTATATAAAGGCATATAATACCATGCAAAACAATATCAAACATCTCCTAATCTAATCCTTATTTTGCAAACATGAGTTCAGGAAAGAAACCAAACAAGGGTTCCAGCAAGAAACTAGGTAACCATACTTTATTGTCTCAATTTCTCTTATCTGTTAAACATAATTTGCATTTCCAGTGATACAACAGATGACACAACAAGTTCTGATTCATCATATCCACCTCCATGGTCAAAGTATTTACCAAGGAAACAAGATTCAAGCTCTGAATCAGGCTATGAGGAACTACAGTTTTATCAACGAAAAGTGGGTTCAAGCTCACATTTTGTTGAAGCTATCAAAACTGAAGAGGATGATGAGGAGCCACTAACCTCCAAATAGATTGAAAAGCTTCAATTCAATGCTAGGATTCAAGTTCTAGGATTGCCAAACAAGGTAACTTGTGAAGAACTTGGTGTCAAACACTTTGTTGCCAAAACTGCATGTGAAACTCCAAAAGGGAACGGAAAGAAAAGGATGGTTTAGAACCACCTAAGCTTACTAATGATTGCAGTTTACTTATGTATGTCTCTTAAGGGCCCTAAAATAATCCTATTGTATCCCCTATTATGAATGATATGTTAACTGTTAAGGGTCTTCTAATCATGTTATGTTAACTGTTAAGGGTCTCCAAATCATGGTCTAACATTCATGTGTATGCAAATCATGTGACTAGAAAATTAACATCTTCAAACAAAACAACATATTACAACACAGATTAAACACAAAAGATAAGACTTTCATTACAAAAGATAACACCATTACATCCAGTCTATTACTTGCCAATTATCATACCTAATACAACACAAATTAAACACAAACATCCTATCATAATGTAAAACAACTTATCATACAATTGCAATTTGGACTTTGTAGCCTTCAACTCAGCTTCCAACAATGACTTTTCCATAGCAAGACCCTCAACCATGTGTGCAGTATCCACATTGTTACTCATTTGTTTCTGCCTTTCAAAGAATCCAAACACCAAGTCTTTGTAGTATTCAGTAGGAAAATCTTCATCAAGAAACTCATACACTTTACAATCTGGGCATTTGACAAATCTCTTACCCAGATTCCTCCTTGTGGTTGAAGTTTGAACTTTTAATAGACGATTACAGTTACAAAAGTGTTGAATCTTACCACCAATTAATCTTGATTGTGCTGAAGAAGATGAACTCATGGATTATGGTTTATAGTTAATTGGAACGGATGGGGAATTGGGTGAAAAGGGTTTGGGGGAAAATGTGTAATAAGTTTTGTATTTTGGCAAAACAGCCCCCACAATTTGGTAAAACGGGAAGCATTCAACTAAAACGGGCAAAAAAGGGATTAAGGGTGCCACGTCATAAATTTGGTTATAATAAGGGTCATTAAGAAACTTTTTTGTTTTAATAGGAAAATTAAGAGTTTATTGTCACAATAGTAAAACATGGCAAGTTGATGTATTTTTCAGACCATTAACCCAAAAAAAAAACAATAATAAAAATAAAATAAAATAAAAATTGTATATGGTGACATGTAATAGAAGTCACTAAAAGGACTCCTGTTAGCCGTAAGGCATATTGCTAAGAGCTTTCGGTACCCTATGCCAAGAGTGGCGTTTCATAAATAAAAGGTAAAAAAGCTGTTGAAATATGCTATCGATGATTTATGATAGAAGAACTCAAACTCAACCATGAAGCATGATAATACTCTGCACTCTTAGGGTGCGCTTGGTTCAAAATGGGGAATGGGAAAGGAAAAGGCAATGGGAATGCAAAGGAATTGAATGGTGATTATCATTATCTTTGATAGTGCTTGGCATGAGAAAAATACATTAACCTCCAAAGTGGTGGTGGTGGTGGTTGGTGGTGGTGGTGGTGGCTGATAGTGGTGGTGGTGGTGGTGGTGGTTAGTGGTGGTGGTGGTTAGTGGTGGTGGTGGTGGTTGCTTTTGGTGGTGATGGTGGTGGCTGGTAGATGGTGGTGGTAGATGGCTGGTGGTGGTAGATGGCTGGTGGTGGTGGTGACTGCTGGTGGTGGTGATGGCTGGTGGTGTTGGTTGCTGCTGGTGATGGTGGTGGCTGCTAGTGGTGGTGGCTGCTAATGGTGGTGGCTGCTGGTGGTGGTGGTGGCTGCTGGTGGTGGTGGTGGCTGCTGGTGGTGGTGGTGGCTGGTGGTGCTGATGGTGGTTGCTGGTGGTGGTGGTGGCTGCTAATGGTGGTGGCTGGTGGTGGTGGTGATTGTTGGTGGTGGTGATGGCTGGTGGTGGTGGTGGCTGCTGGTGGTGGCGGTGGATGCTGTAGTGGTGGTGGCTGCTAATGGTGGTGGTGGTGGTGGTGGCTGCTGGTGGTGATGGTGGTGGTGGAAGTGGCTGGTGGTGGTGGGTAATCATTACCATACCTCCCAATTTACTGGGTAATGCCCCATTACCCAATACTAAACAATGATTGCATTCCCTAGTTCTAACCAAGCATGTTTAATCATTACCTTTGTCATTCCCCACCCCTCCCCCCCATTACCCCCAACCAAGCACCCCCTAATGTTTTTGTTCTAAGATTACTTGTCACGACTTTGTATTGTTCGAGAAATCAAAAAAATAAAATTTTCATGTTCTTCATACCACTGGTTCAGTTTCTTTGTAGAACAACATCCAAACGATATTTTTCCTCAAATTTTGTCGGGCAATTTGGCCCAAGTCAAAAATGGATAGACTTAGAATAATCTACAACTTTCATTACATCATATACAATCAAAACATTCTCCAGAAAAGAATGATATACCCAAATTTCATCTCATTTGAGACGAAGAAAAAAAAGTAAGAAAACATCAAGTGCCCCTTAAGAGGAAAAAATACATGCTTGAATTTGCATATCCTTTTTTACCCGTTTTCAATATAAATCGAAACGCTCCAAAATTGGCAATTCCCTTTGCTTAGAACTTGGCATTGTCTTTCAGGTAACACACCACTTCTTGCTGCAAAAATTGTCCAAAATCATAGCAGAAACTTTGGTTAGAGACTGATCATAAAATATTGTTTGTGTTATTCGATAAGTCAAACTATCAATACAAACACGAGAATATGGTAGACCATGTACAAGTAAGAAAGCTCGATATTTTTTAATTTCATTTATGTTATTCCAACTTGGTTTTTTTCTTTTCTGTGTTGCCTTAAAACATGGGACTCCAATATCAAATCATATTGTCTATGAAGTATGAACTTATAAAACCGTATGCTATAATACTTACTAGTTCATATACACCAACGGAAAGTGTCTTAACATGAATCGGACAAACTTTAGGTCATGAGACTGAATAGTTCATATTTAATTAACGAAACTTACAATTAAACATAGAAGAATGCATCCAGCTGCTCCAGGAAATAGAACATACCAAAACTTCAACTGGTGAAACTTCGCCCCATCGATAAATAGTAAAGGCAAACTCGCAGCTACATTCACCAAAAAGAAATTGACAAAAGTTTTTTTGTTTCCTTTTTTATCATGACAAAAGTTTTTAAATGGTAGTGAATTGATGAAAATGCCATTTCGATACATACCTGGTGGATGAACAGCACGAAAATAGATCATGAACGCTAGTGATGCAGAAAGGGCAGTGCTGCGAGCAAGCCAGCCTGGTCCCAAAAGTGCGAAGGCTAAGACACCAATTGCTGCACAACCCATTTGAGCCATAAACATATTGTACTTCTGCAATTTTGCATTCACAAAAGAAAAGGTTTACGAGTTATGTTTTTCTATAACTTTTTAAACCTATAAAAACATTACAACAATAGAACCGACTATGTTTAGGAGCGCATTCAACAAGTTTAGAATAACAAAAAGGCAAGCAATGTCGGTATAAAGTGTGAGATTCTCTAGTTTTCAAGATCATTGTGGATTATATTCAGAACTATCAAAGCTCATCAATATAATTATTCATCTATCTACTTATTGTAGTAGGTTTGAATCCAACTAAATCTATTAATAAGTAAACTCCAATTTGGAGTGAACTTGGATTATTTCTTTAATACAAAGTTCAATAACATGAATTAATTTAGAACTATATATTATAAATTATGTGATTTTATGTACATGTTAAATGTCTTGTCAAACGAATTCTAGCAACAATATTAACCTGTTATAGGTCTAACGAAATCTAGAAGCATGAACTGGATATTGATCTTAACTAGAATTTCTTTAATATCAATCTCATTGAGATGCTTGTTTTGAACTGCAAATGGAAATTTACACTTAAAAAAAATATTTCATTCTCCGCACTTTATTTTCACAGTTTCTGAAAGTGCGTAAAATTTTATTAAGTTATTATCACTTAATAATGTGTAAAAATTATTTATATTGATAAGTGTGAAAAAAAAGTAAAACAATAGATTTTTCAATCTTATAGTTATATGAATTAAAAAGTTCACACTTTTAAGTGTGAAGAATTATAAGATTTCTTCACACTTTTAAGAATGGCGGTTATTTAATTTGTAACACTCAAATCTTTCACACTTTGAGGAAGTGTGGAGAATGTTTGGGTCCTCACACATTGAGGAAGTGTAGAGAATTTGGGTCCACAACTATAAGTGTAGACATTTTTTAGATTTCTCATCAACACTTAAAAGTGTGAACTTTTTTTTTGACACAATTATGAGTGGAAAATTTATTGTTTTACAGTTTTTTTCGCACTTATTAATGTAACCAATTTTACACATTATTAAGTGTTAAGAAATTAATAAAAAGTTACACACTTTTAGAAGTGTGGATAAAAAAAGTGTGTAGATTAAACCAATTTTTTGTAGTGTTAGGACTTTATTTACATGACATGTTGGGCATACTGATTTCTGGTAAGTGGTAACAAATAAATAATGCTTTAATGTATTGTTAGTATATCTACATAGTATGTTGTTGAGCTTAATAAATCCACCAGACATCAAAAGTTTATAGATTTAACTCATATTACTTTTATGTAAGACTCACCTACAGAGTTGCATAATTTTATTTACATGTGACAAACAGTCTAGCAAATTCTTATAATGATATAGGCAAATTGTGGATCTACACATGGATATATTTAATTTTAAGTTCACTCACATATAATTATTAAAGCAACAGAAAAAATTAGGCTATGTTGTATATTTGTTACATGTTGGGTATAACAAATTTTAGTAATTGCTAATGCTATTCTAAATCTAACATGGATGTCTTTAATACCATAGAATATATTTTACTAACGAATTTTGGCGATAACATGCAACTGTTTTATAGTTAAACACTAAAATTCTTTTAGATGTAAACTGGTTGATATAAGATAATTTTAATAGAGAAAATATCTCACAAACACATAACTATATAAGTGAGACTAGCATTAAAAATGAACCTATATTAGATCTAAACTCATACTTCTTTCCTATAAAAAAACGTGACAACTTGAGTCTATTGAATTCTAGAAATGGTGTGATCGTATTATAGATCTACTATTATCTCTAACTTCAGTTTTGTTTATTGATAAGTTAATCAATAATCAGATAATATACTATCATTTGCATGTGACACCTTGATCTTAATAAAATTTAGCAAAGACAAGAACTTATCTTGCATCTCAATTCATATCTTAAAATATCAAAACTAATCGTTTCAAATTATTTAATTAATACAAATGGATCCACAGGACATCGACAGGATCTTAAAAAGTTAGCTTCCACAGGTACATTTACTTTCTTTGGATGTCTCATGTGACACAATTTTACACGTGAATCTTAATCTTTTGATATTATCTATTGCTATTTTTTCATTGGTTTATGAGATATGCCACAGTGTAAAGCGCGTAAGAATAAGTAGTTTGTTACCCATAAACGAATGTAACATTTTAATTAGAGGCAAAACTAATGTTAGGAAGGCAAATAAAAGTATCACAAAAGTCAAGTGAGTGAAAAAAAATGATTAAAACTAATATAAACTATTTGTTCTTTTACTAAAGATACGTGAAAAGTCTAAAAGATCAAAAACCAAAAGTGCAAAAGTGCAAGTTCAAACATTTTAATATTCGAATTATGTTTATTGATTATTCTAATAGCCTCTTAGTTTAAACAAAATCTGAATAAACAATCGAAATACTAAAAGCGAATATTAATATAAAATTTAATATTCTTAGTAGCCGAAGAGGATATTCTTCTTTAACTTCAATATTTTTTAATCCTAAAAATAACACCTTTACATGTAACCGTGATTAAATTTGATTTACTGGTATTTTAGTTATTTTCAATGCCTTCTAAATTATCTTAAACGCGAAAGACCGATGTCTTATATAATAAGAAAAGATAAAAATTGGACAAATAAGAGACCTCAATTGTAAAATCAAGTTCCATAATAGCTAATCAAATCAAAATTAAATTAGTTTGGTTAAACTTATATTTCTTGAATCTATAAACGTGATTCAGGGTGGATTTCATGTATTATTCCTCTACTTATGCTTGTTAATATCAATAATAATTTTTTTAATTTAATGCTTAATTGTTACGATCAACTGGGGGAAAAAAATGAAAATGAAAATAGTGAGAATAAACGGCAATCACATATTTCAGATGCAACTACAAAAATATATTCATATCCTCTTAAAATTCTCCCTCTTATGTGAAATGTATAGCCAGAAACTTTTCTCTGTTCTTCTCAACAGATCCCTTTCCTTACATATTATTTTCAAGAACTAAACTAGAAAAGAGAATATTGTTCTTATGATGTTGAAGTATTTAAAATCTAAATGCATACTTTCTAAATATCAGCTGTTAATAAATTCTAGCTTTAATAATATTTGGTTCTAGCTCCTAGTTGCATTAATAATATTTTGTTCTAGCTAGCTCCTAGCTAGTTGCATTATAAAGAATCTCAATACTAAAAGTGTAAATACTAAGGCCCGTTTGGTTTGTTGCTAGAAATGACAATGGGTATTGAATTTGGAATGAGGTGGAATGATAATGGGTATGAAAAAGTGTATCATTACGATTGTTTATGTTTGGTTGATGAAATATGATATGAAAAAGTGTATAGATATTTGAATTTTGTAGTGGAAAAAAAAGGGACCCACGGGAATGGATTTCATAGACACCAAATTAGTGTGTAATGAATCTATAACTATGATATACCCATTTCATTACCGGGCCCACAAAACAAAACAAAACAAACACCGCATTCCCATTTATCTTAACCAAACGGGCCCTAAATTAGTAACAAATATACTAGTAAGGAAAATCCGAAATTTATGAGTATATAATAGAAGAAAGAGAGGTAATAGTACCCTAGCTCCAGGTGTCGAAGGAGTAGCGAAAAGTACGGCACATACAGCTCCAAGTGGTGCTATTGTCATTGAAACACCCTTCTTTACCAGCATTTCATCCATCTTTCCTAGCACAGCCATTGCTGCAAATGCACCTGTTCATTTGTTCCAACATGTATTAGTTTCCATATATAAACCTAATGTGACACTTTACATACACTCACACACCGCTAGACCAAAGACCTTACCTGCAGAGGGCCACAAGATGTCACTAAGCAAAGGAGCCTTGGAACCCTGGTCAGGTTTCCAAGCATCCCAGTTGGATGTCAAGTTTGCTGATGATGCTTTAACACTGGGAATTGGTCTTCTTTTGAGCATGATGATATCGGGTCGCAAACGTAGTCGCGTTGCATGGTGACTTTGTTGGTTGATTTTGACAAGGTTTAAGATATATGAAGAGGAAGAAAATGCAGCCATATATGAGTGTGATTGGCTGATTGTTATGGTGTTGTTAACGAGGTTTAATGGGCATTTAATGTATGATTTTGTGTGTGTGTTTTTGTATAAGAAAAAGCAATGTGCTGACAAGTTGAAAGAGAGTGGACAAGTGTGTTGTTGGCCATTGAAGAGTGGGAAGAGGCAATTGGATGAGTGAAGGGGCAAAACATGAGGCTAGTTTTATTTTGTGATATCAAGTCAACTTGTGTTATCTCTACACAATTTGTTATGTTGTCTTTTTTCTCTATTGGGCTGATTCGTATCATGTTGTTGCTTTATTAATTGATAACTTTTAGCACTAATTAGCATTAGCAATTATTAATAAGCAACAAGGCTATATCATCCTAAAAAGTTATGTCTATATGAATTGTGAAGAAAGAGACAATTCAGTTAGAGAGGAGGGTGTGGTAACTTAGAGTTAATCCTTAACTAAGTATTACGTTAGTGTCATATCAATTTTAACTTAGAGTTAATCCTTAACTAAGTATCACGTTAGTGTCATATCAATTTTAACTTTTTATCCTTAAATCAAGAAAAATATCTTTTATCATAACTTAACCATAACTCAACTATTTACAAATTCAACCACTAAACTAAACTAATACTTCATTTAATAAATAACAGAACAATCTTAAACATTTTACAATACGAATTCACTGGAATATGGAAATAAACGTTACATAATAAACATTAAATGAACGTTACATAAAATACACTACGATATGCTATGATACGAAATACATAAACCTAATTTAATTTGAGTACTCCTCGCATACATAATCATGCGAATGAGACCTATACCCAGGAAATTTCTCAATGAACGCGTTACGTTTTGCTTCTTCCTTCGTGAGTTTCTCCTCCTACTCTTGTTGAAGCTTTGCTTGGTCTGCTTCAAATTCTCTGAACGTCTGTTCGCCAACGCTAATTTCAGCTGTTAAGCCAAAAGGATTATCTGCCTCGTAGGCATAACCCGTAAATGGAGGAGACTGATGTTGCTAAATAAATGTAGGTGCATTCAATGAAGTTGATACACCTACCCCAAGTTGAGTCAATTGTTGTGATACAGAACCAACCTCTTTGTTTTCCTCATAGCTCCACCAAATTTTATTGCTGATGTTGGTTTGTATCTGTGTAACACAACCCCACAACGTGTCACTAATGACCTCGTCTTTCTTGGCTTCCTCGTTCAAAAATTGGTCAATCAAAACTTTTCTTTCTGCAGAAATATTTGTGCATTTCGCGTATCGTTGTCTCATATGTTCTTTTTTTGCTTTTGCAAGCTGAAATTGATTGATAATGTCAATAATAGCCTTTTGACAATCAACATCTTCTTTATCACATTGTTTTTGAATAAACACTTGCATTTCTTTGACGGAATGTGGCAGACGACAAGCCATAAAGGGCGTTAGTGTTTTTTTTTTATTAATAGTATATAGAAAGTGTGTGCAACTGACTTGTAAACGTTTGTATTTATAGAGGCTTTCGAATTCTAGTTCAAACTAGCCGTTAAGGGGGTGTTTTGAAAGTTTTATAACCTAAACTATCCGTTTAAGAACCAATGGGGTGTTTTGATTTTTTTTATTTTATTTTTTTTATTATTTTGAATTTAAATATGAGTACTGATTGGCATGCCTAATTTTATGCCTAACAAACATCACCATACACTTGGCAAGATCCATGGTAGTTTTGAAGAGAGAGAAATTATGGAATCCATGTGTCAGTCAATGAATGCATTAGGCACAAAATTAGTCACATAAGTTAGTCATCTAAATCATTTCCCTTTAAATATTACTAGACGTTAAGGGGGCAAAGGTGTATTTATTAATTTATTTTTTGAAATACACTTAACGCAGCGTTAGCTCCTTAACGTGGCTCATTAACTTGGCCCCTTAACTCGAAACGACGGTATGGTAACGCAGCCTTAACACGGCCTGCGTTAAGGCTTAACTCACCTCCTACGTGATTACACCGAGTGCTCTAAACTACATGTTATGTGTTTAATTAAGTTCTCAAAAGGTTTTGAAGAAAAACAGATTCAATTGATAACAAAACACTTTTATTACTCAAAAACCAAGTTTTACAATCACCAAAACTATTCTCAAACAGTTTTACTAACAAGAACAATATATTTGATCTCAATCAAATATAACAATATCAGAAACAAGTGTTTTGATCCATGGAATCAAGAACACAAACTAGGGTTTACAAGAGAGCAGTTTTAGAGAGAGAGAGAGTCGTATCAAAGAATAAATGAAAAAGACTTTGTCTTTCTCCTTATATAGCAACAAATCTTCTATCTTGGGCCTTCAACTTTACCAAAATGCTAAAAATGTCCCAAAATATAAAATCAGCTTTAAACACTTTCAATTCAAGTCCCTCAAGAATCCTAAAACTTCAATATCCAACTTCTCAACTTCCCATCACCAAATAAGCTCAAACACATTAATCTGCAACCATAATAAGCAGTATCAGAGTAATAATAAGCACTCAGATTATAAATCTTAACATCCCCCCTTAATCTGATATCTTATATATGTCAAACATGTTAAGATTTTTGACCAAAAACTGATGTTGTAATGTATCCAACCCCTTTGTAAAGATATCTGCAATTTGATTTGCAGAATCTACCCTAACAGTTTTAACAACACCATTTAAATTTTTTCTCTAACAAAATACAAATCAATCTCAAGGTGTTTAGTTCTTTCATGAAAAACTGGGTTGGCAGCTATTTTAATAGCAGACTTTCTATCACAGTGAACAGGAACAGGTAAAAGACCATATATATTAAGATCTTTTAAAAATTTTAAAATCTAAATAACTTCACTGGTTACTGAAGCAAGAGCTCTATACTCTGATTAAGTAGAGCTTTTTGAGAGAGTATGTTGCTTTTTACTTTTCCAAGATACTAAAGACCCATTTAAGAAAACACAATAGCCAGTAACAGATCTTCTAGTCACAATACACTTAGCCCAATCAGCATCAGAATAAGCAAGAAGAGACATACCATAATTCTTAGTAATATGAATACCCAAACCTGGAGCCCCTTTTATATACCTAAGTATCTTAAAATCTATTCTGAGATGAGACTTAAGTGGAGAATGCATGAAATGACTCAAACAATGAACATCATAAGATATATCAGGTCTAGTATTAGTCAAGTAAATAAGCTTGCCCATAAGCTTTGATACGCTTACACAGCGCATTCGGGGTCAAAGGAACTTCCTTTTCGTCGAGCAAGTTTTTCAACACCCTAGGCAGTGAACCTAATCGTTGTAGTGTAGTATTAGGGTAAGCCACGGGTATTGATATCGTTCTCTAGGGGAATAGGAATGCTAGTGAGAAGTTACTACGCTAAGGTTGGGGTTGAGGAAGATTATTTTTTATCATTTTTATATTTTTTAGGAAATGGAAAGATACGAATCTCGAGGTTTGGATTTGGGGGTTGGTATTTCTACCGATTACTCTACTTATCTAATTATCTAATTAACTAAGCTAGGGGTAGTCTATGTCTATTGTTGTGTGCTCGTATGATGATTAAAAATGTGTTTACTTAGGTTTTATTACTCCCTAGTTATATCCTATTGATGGTTGAATTGTCACGTCCTTATTCTTAACGCGTTGTGTTTCTAAGGTCGTAGGGTATGCGTTTATCCCTACCTCTTTGAAGCTACCAAAGGTTAATGACTACGAAATCTCTAGGATTCATAAACTTAACACTAAGGTATTCTTTGGATGTTTAGCCTACAATTCCACTAGTAACTATATGCTAAGGTTCAACAAAGATTAATCAAGCATTAATAGCACAACGAATGACCTATCGCAATACTAGGTCAATCACAATTAAGATAAGAGACAACCAATCAATATTCAATAACTAAGTTTCATATTACCTAAGCAAACGCACAAATAAATTAGCCGGACATGGAGAACATGCAATCATACACACAATCAATTGAAGACATAATTGAATTTATGAAGTAAAACACTTATCTTGATGTAAGATAGGGTATGGAATCCTAAAATACTGTACAAGACAGCCTTGGTTCGGTTTAGGTTTTTACTCCACAAAATTACACACTGAAAACTGAAAAATTCGGATTCTATATATAGTGTTACAAACTGTGACTGCGTCACTCTTTAATTGTGACGCCGTCGGGTCGCCGTCATTAGGGTTTCGTCTTGGCCACGTTAGCATTGTGACGGCGTCACCTTATGACTGTGACGCCGTCTCCTTCAGTCTCTGACGTCGTCTGGATCAAATCTAGGCCGTCTGAGCTGCGACGCCCTACTCTTTTAAAACCTGATGCCGTCACTTGTAAATAAGCAATTTGGCTACTGAGTCATCCCAAAACTTGTTCCGACGGCGTCACAAGTAGAACCTGACGTCGTCCCCTTTCAATTCAGCAGCCTGAGTGTCTCGATTCTTGACTTTGGCCATTTTCTTCGTATATTCGCGCCTTTTCGTCCGAATAAGTGTCATTCCAGCAAATTTGCCTTCAAGAGACCTAAAAGTGAAAAGGAACGAAATTAAGTAGTAACGGATACAAAAGTGATCAATTAAGGGCTTAAATGACCCCTCAAAAAGGTACCTTTTAAATCCTTATCAAATATCCCTACACTTGGTATTTGCTCTGCAAGCAAATGTGCATTTAGCAAATTGATTTATAGATTAGAGGTCATGAAGCATTAGTTTAGAACGATCCACAACACATATAAGCCCCGCAAAATTCATAACAAGCACGGAAATTACATACTAGCACCTCACATGGGGTGTTTGGATACTCACATCTCTCGGGTGTATATGAAATATAACAAGTTGGAAATGGAAGATAAACACTCATTAACCGGTCCTAGTACATAGATTACCATAGGCTTGAGACTAGATCAAACCTCCATTGCTTTGGCGTAAGCACCTAGGAAAGACTATCCAAGAGGTCTTTTAAAGGGTTGTAATGTTAGGCTTACGGTAGGGAAACAAAGGGTTTTGGTGGGATAGGCGATTTAGTGGTGGCAAGTCAAAAATCTTTATGTTACAATCATGCGATGAATGGCGTTGCTAAGCCAAGACTCGACACTCTAAACTCTAGATAATTGAAACAAACAAACATAAATTTAAAGATAGATGTATGATGGTAGCCCGTATGTTTTTTCTTTTTTTTTTCTTTTTTTTTTCACACTTTTACTCTACCATCCTCTACGATAACATCAAAATGATAGGGATTTATAGGCACATCCCTACACTTGAGTTTTTATTACTCTAACACTAATTTGACCCGAATTGAAAATATCAAAACACTTGGAGTACATTATTATGCAAATAAAGGGAATTTGAATTTAACGTTCCCTTCCCCGTCATTTCATAAAATTTAACTTTTCCCATGAGTCTTAATCGTCCCAAAACTGTGTACAAAGGATATGACTCGACTTAGCAACTTATGCAAGCAACTAGATAATTGAACTAAGGGTTTAGTGTGATAACAATAATGCCCTAAAAGTGAGTGCATACAAGGTAGGCTAAGGTGATTTGGGTGTACATTTGGGGGTGGATTGTAAACAATGCTCTTCATTGATATTTCGGAAAACCGAAACATCACAAGAACCGCGAAAAGGATAGGCTCTGAGGGGTTAACTAGGGGTATCGTGTACTAAAGATGAGTACAACGCAAAGGTGTGGGGGAATTACTCAACCGATGTGGAGGAAGTAATTATATTAAGGGTATCAAACAAGGGTTATCCTAATGTCTCTTATCATTTAGTTATTCCTAACTACACAAGTGTAGTCTTACTAGCGATCTCGGAATGCATCACAAAACAAGTTCTAGAATCTATTATACTATCGGTTCACACTCGAAGCATTAAAGATGAATGCTTTAATTCCTACAAATCTAAGAGCGATCCTCACATTTTGGGTGGAATTTAAGTGGTAAAGGGTTTTTGTGCTAGTCATATAATTTCCTATCCATGAGACGCTTTATTAAGACTAATGGCCCACTCCTACATGTCATGAAAAAATTTAAATTTGGTGCCAAAATTACCCTAACCGATATTTCTCATGGTTTATTACACAAATAAATTTGGACAAAGCAAATAATCATGGATAAACATAGTTTCAAAGTTCCCGTTTTATTTTCCCTCCCTACACTTAAACTGAACATTGTCCCCAATGTTCCCCGAAAGTATCAAAGTAATGATAATGGAAGGTAATTAAAAACGAACGAAACTAGTACTCCCCTGATTAGCTCGGTAGGATCCGTGTGAAGTGGTGGTTACATCTTTCTTCAAGAAGAATGTTTGCGTGAAAAGCTCCTTCTCATCTTATGTATCTTCTTATTGATAAATTAAATCTGCACACTTGAAGAAAACAAACGAAACCTTCGCGTAAAATCGGCGGTAACAATATATATATGACTCTACTAAACTAGGATATAATGCTTGTGGAATGGATGTTTACAGATTTTCTGGAAAATTAAGACCTGGAAAATTCCAAAAATTTATAAGTAGCTCAGAAAACAAGAAAAAGTAATAAGATGTTTCTGCTCCTCCTGACGCCGTCAGGTTATCCTGACAGAAACTGGTCTGCGATTTTTTGGAAAAAATTCTGGAAAATTTTTATCTTTAAAATCTGGAAAAATTTCCTTCAAAACATCCATTATGACTCGATACAAGCATTTGACTCGAACAAACACACATGTATATCTTTTAATTAATTGTAATCCTCATGTTTACGTTTCTTTTGAAAACGTGTGTAATCCTCCCTACACTTATCCCTTATGTAAAATACCTTTATATGTAATTAAGACAAGGTTAAAGACAAAATAAATCATTTTTACAAATTTAAACATGAGAATAAATAATCAATAAAAGATACACGACACAAACAAGCAATCAATTAAGCATGGGTTGCCTCCCACGAAGCGCTTTTCTTTATTTATGAGTCTTGTAGCTAGACTCGAAGTCGTGCCCCTACGTTGTTTCGTGCACGCTTATGTGCCCATACCTAAGCCTTTCCAATGTTCTCTCATTCTTTAAAATCTGAAAAAATTACCTGCAAAACATCCATTATGACTCGATACAAGCATTTGACTCGAACAAACACACATGTATATCTTTTAATTAATTGTAATCCTCATAATAACGCGAGGCATTGTTTGTAATACCTCTTAGTTTTCTCATATGGGTACCTAAGTCCATTTTGCTTATCCCTTTTACTAAGCAATGGAATAGGAGTCATTCTATTACACGCCTCAATATCCTTGTGTTTAAACCTATGGTGAGCACGTGGCATTTGGTAGACAAAGTCTTCAACTTCATCAGAGAATGTAATTAGACCATCAATCATTCGTTCATTCAACCTAGTCATTCTCTTGAAAGGTTTTCCAAAAATTACTTGAGTAAGGTCCTTACCAATAAATTCTCCTAAGTTTTCTAAGACCATGAATTCTACCAAATAAGCAAAACTTCCAACAAACACATGCAAGTGAGTGACTGCTTCAACAACATTGTTCCCTTGATAAGTTAACTCATTGACCTTAATTTTATTGTATAGGTTCCTTGAAATTAAGTTTAAAGGCAAGAACGAATTCAAGTAAGCATCGAATCCTTCTAGTCCTATTTTTCAAGGGAATTGCATGTTAAAGGGACTATCTTTCTCAATTCTACACCTAGGGTCAAAACATTAGGATGGGTCTTCTTCCATTTCAAAACTAACTTCATCAATGACCTCCCCGTTGTCAAGTGCTTCACCATGATCAATTTCCTCATCGGAATCTGAGTCATAGAAAGGACTTTGTTGTTGCCAATTTATTTCATTATGCCCTAGGTGATTTCCAAAGTGGTGAACGGGTGAAGGGTTTTGTGGGATTGCGTTCTCAATTTCAGGATTGGGAGGAGGATTGGGGCGGGTAGTGTGAAGAATCTTCGGCAGAAGATACGAATCATGGTGAGTGATGGGTTTTACGAACAGAGGTCACGAAGAAGGGGGATAGACTACGAGGAAGCTAAAAATGGGAAAAAATATTACTTGATAGGAATCAAGCAAGGAAACCTAAACGAGGTGGACTCCTAACTAGCTATTCTATTCCCCGGCAGCGGCGCCAAAAACTTGATACGCTTACACAGCGCGTTCGGGGTCAAAAGAACTTCCTTTTTATCGAGCAAGTTTTTCAACACCCTAGGCAGTGAACCTAATCGTTGTAGTGTAGTATTAGGGTAAGCCACGGGTATTGATATCGTTCTCTAGGGGAATAGGAATGCTAGTGAGAAGTTACTACGCTAAGGTTGGGGTTGAGGAAGATTATTTTTTATCTTTTTTATATTTTTTAGGAAATGGAAAGATACGAATCTCGGGGTTTGGATTTGGGGGTTGGTATTTCTACCGATTACTCTACTTATCTAATTATCTAATTAACTAAGCTAGGGGTAGTCTATGTCTATTGTTGTGTGCTCGTATGATGATTAAAAATGTGTTTACTTAGGTTTTATTACTCCCTAGTTATCTCCTATTGATGGTTGAATTATCACGTCCTTATTCTTAACGCGTTGTGTTTCTAAAGTCGTAGGGTATGCGTTTATCCCTAACTCTTTGAAGCTACCAAAGGTTAATGACTACGAAATCTCTAGGATTCATAAACTTAACACTAAGGTATTCTTTGGATGTTTAGCCTACAATTCCACTAGTAACTATATGCTAAGGTTCAACAAAGATTAATCAAGCATTAATAGCACAACGAATGACCTATCGCAATACTAGGTCAATCACAATTAAGATAAGAGACAACCAATCAATATTCAATAACTAAGTTTCATATTACCTAAGCAAACACACAAATAAATTAGTCGGACATGGAGAACATGCAAGCATACACACAATCAATTGAAGACATAATTGAATTAATGAAGTAAAACACTTATCTTGATGTAAGATAGGGTATGGAACCCTAAAATACTGTACAAGACAACCTTGGTTCGGTTTAGGTTTTTACTCCACAAAACTACACACTGAAAGCTGAAAAATTCGGATTCTATATATAGTGTTACAAACTGCGACGGCGTCACTCTTTAATTGTGACGCCGTCGGATCGCCGTCATTAGGGTTTCGTCTTGGCCACGTTAGCATTGTGACGGCGTCACCTTATGACTGTGACGCCGTCTCCTTCAGTCTCTGACGTCGTCTGGATCAAATCTAGGCCGTCTGAGCTGCGACGCCTTACTCTTTTAAAACCTGATGCCGTCACTTGTAAATAAGCAATTTGGCTACTGAGTCGTCACAAAACTTGTTCTGATGGCGTCACAAGTAGAACCTGACGCCATCCCCTTTCAATTCAGCAGCCTGAGTGTCTCGATTCTTGACTTTGGCCATTTTCTTCGTATATTCGCGGCTTTTCCTCCGAATAAGTGTCATTCCAGCAATTTGACTTCAAGAGACCTAAAAAGTGAAAAGGAATGAAATTAAGTAGTAACGGATACAAAAGTGATTAATTAAGGGCTTAAACGACCCCTAAAAAATGTACTTTTTAAATCCTTATCAAGCTTATGATAATCAGTAATATTATCAAGTAAATGATCAATATCAGTAACTTCATTAGAAATAACAAGCTTGGACTGCAAAGGAGTTTTAGAAGGTTTGCAACCAAGCATACCATACTTACTTAGCAAATCTAAACAATACTTTCTTTGATTGAAACAAATCCCTTTATCAGTATCAGCAACTTCAATACCAAAAAAATATTGTAACTTTCCTAAGTCTTTAATCGTGAACTTAGTTTTAAGAAAAATCTTGAAGTTGTTAATTTCATCAACATTATTCCCTGTAATAATAATATCAACATAAACAAGCAATGCAATAAACACATCATCTTTAGACTTAGTGTATAATGAATACTCACTTTTACTTTGAGTAAAGACATTTTCAATAAGAGCGGATGTAAGTTTAGCATTCCATTGTCTAGGAAGAACCCTTCTGGTAATTTCATGTAGACAGTCTCATCAAGATCACCATAAAGAAAAGCATTGTTAACAACAAGTTGAAAAATAGGCCAATTATTTTGAACTGCAACATTGAGCAAGCATCTAATAGTGACCATTTTAACAACAGGAGAGAAGGTTTCCTCATAATCTACTCCTTCTTTTTTATTGTACCCTTTAGCAACCACTCTAGCTTTATATCTATCTATTTCTCCGTCAGACTTATACTTTATCTTAAACACCCATTTACTTCCTATAGCTTTTCTACCAGGAGGTAAAACAGTGATCTCAAAAGTATCATTTCTATATAAAGCCTCAATTTCATTATTCATAGCATCAGTCCAATAGATAGATTTAGAAGCTTCAAAATAGTTTTTTGGTTCATGACTTTTATTTAACTGAACTGTAAAACAATAATTTCTAGTGTTAAGTTTAGAATAATTCACAAATTTTTCAATTCCATACTTAACCTTAGATTCAACAACAAAGTCATTATAGTTTCTGGGAAAAACAGAAGGTCTAGAAGACCTTCTCAAAGGTACTTCTTCCTAAACTGGAGAATTTGAATCTTGATTCAAATTACCCTTAGAATTATTGTTTTCTTCAAGTGTAGTTACCATCTCATCCTCATCAGCAAAGACACTACTATCACTGTTATGATCAGTGACAGGGTCTCTACCAGATAAAAGAGAGTAGCTACATTCAGTTGGTGACTCAATGTCACTATTCAGATTAGGGTCTACTCTCTTTTCATCATTTGGTAGTTCAGGGGTTTCAACATCAAAAAAGTTTAAATGATTTAAGTCTTGAAAAACATTTTTAGAAGTATCATTGTTCATATCAGCAACAGATTGCTTAAAAGGAAAAATAGATTAAAAAAATTTGATATCTCTAGAAAAAATGAACTGATGCTTATCAAGACTATATAACATATATCCCTTTTTAGAATTAGAATACCCCATCATCACACATTTTCAGATCTACTGCTCAATTTGTCATTATTATTAACAATAGTAGCAAAGCATAAACAACCAAACATCCTTAAGTCACAGAGAGTAGGTTTTTTTATCATATATTATTTCAAAAGGAGATTTTCCATTAAGCACAGAAGAAGGCCATCTGTTAATAAGAAAAGTAGCAGTAAGAATACATTCTGTCCAAAACTTAAGAGGAATTCCCCCTGGAACAGAAGGGATCTAGCCACATTCAAAAGATGCCTATGTTTCCTTTCAACAATACCATTTTGATGTGGATTATATGTACAAGAGGTCTGGTGGGTAATACCTTTTTCCTCACAAAACTTAGAAAAAGTGGGATTAACAAACTCAGTACCATTATCACTTCTAAAACTCTTAATTTTTTTTTATCAAATTGAGTTGCAATCATATTATAGAAGATTGTGATATAGTGAACAACTTCATCTTTGGTTTTAATTAAGTATACCCAAACTGCCCTAGTGTAATCATCCACAATAGTCAAGAAATATTTATAACCTCCTTTACTAGCAACCTTATAAGGCCCCCAAAGATCTAAATGAACAAGTTCACCTAAAACAGTTGAAGTATGATCACTTAAAGGAAAAGGTTCTCTAGTTTGCTTAGCCCTTTGACAAATTTCACAAACCATATTTTGATCTTTTGAATTAAAATTCAAATTGGGTTTTTAAACATTTAGAACAGGGTCTGCAGGGTGACCAAGCCTGCAGTGCCAGTCAAATTGAGAAAGAGAAGATTGAAACAGAGAGTTATGACTTTTAAATGAGATACCTCCAGAACTGAAATAATATAAACTACCTGACTGATTACCAGTCCCCAGAACTTTTCCCCTATTCAAATCCTGATTCAAGAAATAACATTTATTCTCATCAAAGGCAACCACAATTTTATTATCTTTAGCCAGTTTATGAACAGAATTAAAGTGACACAATATTCTGGTATAACCATAACATCATATAATATTAAAGAATCAGTTAATTTGAAATTTCCAATTTTGGTAATAAAAGCTTCAGTGCCATTAGGATGACCAACCTTTATATTAAGATGAGAAATATCAAAAACATTTATTAATTCCTTGTCACAATGTGTCATATGCTGGTTAGTACCAGAATCCACAATTTTTCCATCAGAAGTAAGTTTAGATTTCAAATTACAATTTGTTGAAAAAAACTTTTGAAAATTCTGATTAAAAACTCTGCTATTATTAAAATAAGTACCTGCCATATTGGCATGCACATTATTTCCTTTGAGTGTATTGTCTTTGATGAGAGAAATAAGAGTAGTAAGTTCTTCATCTGTAAATCCAGAAGATGAACTAGACCCAACATACTTATTATTAGAAAACCTTTTGGTAGTATTCTGAGGTCTATTATTGTTACCATTTTTTCCAAAATTTGGAGGATACCCAATCAATTTAAAACATCTTTCTTGAGTATGGCCATTAAAACCACAATTTTCACAAACAAGAGTAGCTCCAGTATTCCTCCTATTATCATACACTCTATTAAAATTAGCAGCAGGATTATTAGATTGAGCATTCTGATTAATAGGTCTAACAGATTGACTGGTCTGATTATTAGTCTGATTTACAACTCTAGAAGTAAAAGCAGAATTATGATTTCTACTGGTACTTCCAGACACAACATTCCTATTGTTAATACAAATATCGTCATTAAACGTTATTTATATTTTTGATCTTTGCCTAAGTTTTGTTAACGACAAAAGTAAATTTAATTTATAAAAGCTTAAAGCTTGTCAAGTTTATTAGATATTAAAACAAGCTTTCTCAAACAATATATTCATCATTCAAGCATTTACATTTATGATTAGTAACATCTTGATATGACTCTAATCATTATGTATGATAGTAGTTTGTAGAATGTGTTAGGTTCCTAAAACCAAACACTACTTAAGCATTTGCATATTTCTATTAATAGTAATACAACATTTGACATCATGTATTACATCATGGAGATCATTGGAAGATTCCATTAGATATTTTGTGAAGATTTGTACTCTTCATATCTTGCACAATCTTACTTAGATATAGTTGACTTTAGGCAAGATTTGATATCTTGACTGTCAGACTGGCGGTACCATTTTGGTACACGGGCGGAACCCTTTTAAGGGGTCCGCGGTCCGTGGACGCTCCTGTCCAAATTGGCTATAAATAGCAATGCCAAGCCAAGTAGTTTCTCATCCCTTTCTAACATACTCTCATACATATCTTCTCTCTAACCTTTCTAATTCAGTTTCATATCATATTAGTGATCTCTTTTGTAGCAAAGAAGATCAAGTCATATTCAAGCTTCAACGAGAAGTTGGAAGTCTTGTTTGTTTAGTGTTGTATGATCTAGTGTTGATTCATACTTCATTGTTGTATCAAACCATCATAATCTTGTGAGTGTGAGTGGTTAGTATTTTAGTCCTCAAAATACATTGTGTGTGGGAGTAGTTGTACCCTTGGAAAGAACTCGACATCTAGCTTAGTGTCGGAAATAGTGTAAGCGAAGTGTAAAGGTTTTCTCCGCCGGTGAAAGGAGCTTGTTGACTAGTGAATTTAAACTCTCGAGTGTGAGACTCGGGGAGTGGAGTAGGGCAAGGAAAAAGAGTCCTTGTAGGCCGAACCACTATAAACAACTTGTTGTGGTTTGATCATTTCTTTCCTTATTTACTTATTACATATTGCTTGCATATTTCATTAACATACTTAAGATCAATATCAATTGATCTTTCAATAAGTTTCAAAACAAAGTTTTAATCGGTAAACTATTCAACCCCCCTTCTAGTTTTCTACAATTGGTACCAGAGCCTCGTTGCTCAAGAATTTCTAAAATAACTTGTATTTTATAAACTTGAAACGATCCATGGATTCTGAAAACTTTAAAGAAGGGCAATCTATGCAGAGACCACCACTCTTTGAAACCAATGGATTTATCTATTGGAAAAACCGTTTTGAAACATATGTAAAATCAAAAGATATAGATCTTTGGTTTATTATTGTTAAAGGAGATTTTAGTTCTACAACAAAGGATATTTCCGTTGATGAATAAAAGAAATTAGTTGCTAAAAATAATGAAGCTAAAATGATGCTTTACAATGCTTTACCTAGAAAAGAATATGAAAGAATTTTTATGTGTGAAACCGCCAAAGATATTTGGGAATCTTTAATTATTACACATCAAGGTAATTCACAAGTCAAGGATAACAAAATTGATCTTCTTGTTCAACAATATGAACAATTTGTTATCCCTGAAGATGAAACCATTGATTGTGGCTTTGCTCGTTTTAACACTATCATTACATCACTTAAAGCACTTGACGAATCTTTTCGTAGTAAGAACTTTGTCAGGAAATTTCTTAGAGCACTCCATCCCAAATGGAGAGCTAAAGTGACCGCTATTGAAGAATCAAAAGATCTCTCAATAATGTCACTAGACGAGCTAATTGGCAATCTCAAAGTTCACGAAATGGTAATGGAGAAAGATTCAGAGATCATCAAAGGAAGAAAGGAGAAGATCAAATTCGTTGCTCTTAAAGCAAAGGAAGAATCAAGCGATGATGGTGAATCTTGTTCTGATAGTGAAGATGAGGAATATGCCATGGCCGTTAGAGATTTCAAGAAGTTCTTTAGAAGAAGAGGAAAGTTTGTAAGACAACCTCGAGAAGAAAAGAAGCCATTCCGAAAAGATCGGGATGATAAGAAGATTAAAGGTGAAAGAAAGTGTTTTAGATGTGGTGATGCAAGTCATCTCATAGGAGAATGTCCCAAGCCACCTAAAAGCAAAACTCAACGAGCTTTTGTAAGTGGTGCTTGGAGTGATAGTGAAGACGATGAAGAATCAAGCAAGGAAGAGATCGCTCTAATGGCACATGAGTCAAATGAGGTACTTTCCGACTCTTCTTATTCTTCTATAGATGATGATACCTTGCAAAAACAATATAATCAATTGTGTGAGCTAAGTCTAAAAATCATAACTAAAAATAAATTTCTAAAAACCAAAAAGGAGTTTTTGGAAAATGAGGTATATGAGTTAAAAGAAAAAGCAAAACGTCTTGAAAAAGGGAAAACAAATGACGATGATTGTAAATCATGTCAAGAGCTTAATCTTGAAATAGAAAAACTAAAGCTCACACAAGAAGTTTTAATAGAAAATAATTCTAAGTTTAAAAGGTTTAACAAAAACATCGCTCTTGCCGATGAAATAGTTAAAATCCATAAAACACCAGGAGACAGGAATGGGCTAGGTTTTAATGAAGTATTAATCTCAAAGAGTCAAAACAAAACGGCCGAAAAGGACGAACATTCTGTCAAAACTGCTGCAGTACAGCACGGACCAGATGGAACCAAAATAAGGGTTCCGTCCGTTGTGCAAAATGGTACCGCGGGTACTTCAGCAGAACAGAATGTTCGCAATACGGACCGTACTGAATTTGTTAAAATAACAAAGAAAACCAATGATAATGTTAAACTAAAACCAGCCATTATATCAGGAGTAGGACTTGTTAAAAATGAATTTAGATCAAAAACTACTCAACAACGATATAAAACTTCTTTTGCCAAACGCCCCTTTCCTAAAAGCAACCACAACGTTCAACCTAACTACCAACACAACGGTTGGAATCAAAACATTCCTAGACCATATCAAACTCCAGATTACATGCCATGGAACCCTTACCCATCATTTCCATACATGAATCAAATAAATGGTATGTTTAACCCAAACGGACCCATGAGATATTGGGGACCAAATGTTTGAGTTATTTGCTTCTTAGGTTTGCTTGAAAGTTGGATTGCAACCTGATGAATGGATAAAAGATAGTGGATGCTCACGACACATGACGGGCAACAAAAGTCTCTTCTCATCATACCAAGAGTATGACGGAGGTAATGTCACTTTCGGTAGCAATCTCAAAAGCAAAATCATTGGCAAAGGTACGATTGCTCATAACTCTCTAACTATTGAAAATGTTGCTCATGTGGATAGGTTAGGATTTAATCTACTTAGTATTAGCCAACTATGTGATAAAAAGTATAAAGTACTATTCGATGAAAATGGTAGTAAAATACTAAAAGATGGCATCACCATAGCTAAAGGAGTTAGGAAAAATAACATATACGTCATGAAAATAGATAAAACATATAATGACAAACTTTGCCTAACAACATTAGACGATAGCTCATCTCTTTGGCATAGACGCTTAGGTCACGCTAATATGAGACTTATACAAAACCTATCTTCAAAAGAGTTGGTTAGGAATTTACCAAAACTAAAATATGACCAACACTTTTGCGACGCTTGCAAAATTGGTAAACAAACACATAGTAGTCACAAATCTAAAAATATGGTGTCCACATCTAAGTGTCTAGAATTATTACATATGGACTTGTTTGGACCATCCGCTATAAGAAGCTATGGAGGCAACTTATACACTTTGGTCATAGTGGATGATTACTCAAGGTTTACTTGGACGTTGTTTTTGAAAACCAAAAATGAAGCTTTTGATAAATTTGAAATACTTAGCAAGAAAATTCAAAATCTTCTTGGTGTCAAAATTGTGTCGATCCGAACGGATCATGGTCGTGAATTTGACAACGAAACTCAATTTGGAAACTTTTGTGATACAAATGGTATAACACATAACTTTTCCGCTCCACGAACACCTCAATCAAATGGAGTAGTAGAACGTAAAAATAGAACAATTCAAGAAATGAGTAGAACAATGCTTAATGAACAAAACATTCCTCAAAAGTTTTGGTGTAACGCCGTTGACACTTCTACATACATTTTAAATAGAGTCCTAATACGTTCTTTCCTAAACAAAACACCATATGAACTTTATAAAGGTAAAAAGCCAACATTAGGATATTTTAAAGTCTTTGGTTGTAAATGTTTTATTCTTAATACTAAGGATTATCTCACCAAGTTTGACCCAAAGTCTTATGAAGGTGTATTTCTTGGTTACTCTCAAACTAGTAAAGCTTACATTGTCCTAAATAAAGAAACAATGATAGTCGAGGAATCGTTGAACATAACATTTGATGAAAGTCCACCTCCCTCTAAGACATCACCTTTGGTAGATGATGACTTAGTTGAAAGTCAAATAATTGAAAGTCAAATTAATAATAACAAGGAAGATGAACCATTAAATAAGGAAATTGTCAACATAAAAGAATCTAAAAGTCATCCATTAGAAAAGGTCATAGGAAAACTTAATCAAAGAACCTTAAGATCACAAGCTCAAAATCAAAGTAATCATTTTTGTTTTGTATCCACCATTGAACCAAAAACCATAAATGAAGCAATAAAAGATGAATCATGGGTAATTGCCATGCAAGAAGAATTAAACCAATTCGTTAGAAATGATGTTTGGAAACTAGTTCCAAAACCCAAAGATCAAACTATAATTGGAACAAAATGGGTCTTTCGAAACAAAATGGACGAAAATGGTGTAGTATCTAGAAACAAAGCTAGGCTTGTTGCACAAGGTTATAATCAACAAGAAGGAATTGACTATGATGAAACTTATGCACCGGTAGCTAGACTTGAATCTATTAGAATATTACTTGCTTATGCATGTGCTTATGATTTTAAATTATTTCAAATGGATGTTAAAAGTGCTTTCCTTAATGGGTTTATTAACGAAGAAGTGTATGTTGCTCAACCTCCCGGTTTTACCGACTTTGAGAAACCACATCATGTCTTCAAACTCAAGAAAGCATTATACGGCCTTAAACAAACACCTAAAGCTTGGTACGACCGTCTTAAGACTTTTCTTATTGATAACAAATATACTATGGGATTAGTAGATAATACTCTTTTTACTAAGAAAAAGGAATCGCAAATTATTATTGTTCAAATATACGTTGATGACATTATATTCGGATCAACTTGTCAAGAGCTATGTGATGATTTCTCTAAAATCATGCATGACGAGTTTGAAATGAGTATGATGGGTGAGTTAAACTTCTTTCTAGGACTTCAAATCAAACAACTAGATGATGGTATTTTCTTTAACCAATCTAAATATATAAAAGACATGCTTAAGAAATTTGGTCTTGAAGATTCCAAACCAACTAAAACACCCATGTCCTCGGACACTAAACTCACCAAGGATGAAGAAGGTGAATCCGTAGATAACACTAAATATAGAGGAATGATTGGTAGCCTACTCTATCTTACGGCTAGTAGACCCGACATTATGTTTAGTGTTTGTCTATGTGCTCGCTTTCAAGAAAACCCAAAGGCATCACACTTAGAAGCATTAAAAAGGATTTTTAGATATATTAAGGGAACAACGTGTTTAGGATTATGGTATCCCAAAGGAACGGGTATAGAAACCATAGTGTATGCCGACTCGGATCATGCCGGTGATTATGTCGATAGAAAAAGTACAAGTGGTATTTTCACTTTTGTTGGACATTGTCTCACCTCATGGTTTGCAAAGAAGCAAACGGCTTTAGCCATCTCTACTACTGAAGCCGAATACGTCTCAGCCGGAAAAGCATGTCAACAAGCTCTTTGGATGAAGCAAGCTCTCGTAGACTACGGAATTCATCTCAACGACATTGTGATACTCTGCGACAACAAAGGAGCCATCGATCTCAGCAAGAATCCCGTTCAACATGCTCGTACAAAGCACATTGAAATCCGTCATCACTTTCTTCGCGACAATGTTCAAAAAGGAAACATTTCTATCGAGAAAGTATCCTCCGAAGACAACATTGCCGACATCTTTACTAAACCTCTTAAACGAGAACCTTTTAATCTTCTTAGACTTGGTTTAGGGTTAATGGAACCAAACATGTAGGATAAACATAGCCTAAAGCATTAGAATAGTCAAACCAAAACAATTTTGTCTTGTATCTGCTACTGTAGCCACGGCACCAAACGACAACACGGACGGAACCAAAAATTTGGTGCCGTCTGGTCCGTGGTGTCTACAGAAGCAAAACAGCTTTATACATAACATCTTCTTCCTCACAACCCACTTTACCAAAACGTGTAAATCTTAAACCAAGCTCATTATTGTCATCTTCCCACTCACTAATCACTGAAGATAACATCATTGTAAGTATCCTAACTACATTTCATCTCTTAATTCTGAGTCTAGGATTCTTATTTATGCACAAAACTATCACAAATCATTACATGGGGTTTTATGTATGCTTTTATACCAAATATGAATTCAATTGGCAAATTGCATAACTAGTCATTCAAATTAGGTACTACATTATCATATTGCATAAACAAATCATGTTTCCCACTAATTGATAGATAATAAATATAAGGCCTTATTCAAACAACCAAACACCCCATGTCAAAAGTTTTGAAAAGCTTCTCACTTGTAGGAAAACATTTTTCATTGCTAATACAAATAGAAACGTTAGAATTTTCATCACTTGCATGCTCTTGAATACTAAAGGTATTGCATAACTAATATGCACTCCCGGGTATATTCAAATGTAGCCACATTGAATTAGGAGCATTTGGGTTATCTCATGGTATTTGCCAAACACTCCACTAAAACCATTTTGTGCATAAAATGAGTCGAGATAACCGCAACTCCAAATTGTTTTCATATAGGCACACACTAGAATTAAAAACTTTAAAATTTATTTTCATTATTTTTTAACATGTTAATTCTTGTCCTTAGGAATAATCATGGTAGCCGCAAGATTCTATGATCACAAAGACACCCTTAACTACATTCCCAAACACCACAAAACCAAAGGACTCACCAAGGAACAAGTAGAAATATTTAGGGGTCTAGAATCAAGGTATTTCCACGAGGGTAGAACCATTCACCCATCCTTCCTTGAGCATACCAATCTTCGTGAAGAACTAGCCGCCATTCAATTCGATTGTCTTCTTGACATTGATGAACCAATTTGTCCTAGGTTCGTATTAGAATTCTATGCTAGTGTGACCGGTTTTAGTGATGAAGATGATGAGTTTTGTCTTAGCTTTAGAATCAACCAAAATGACTACACTATTACCCTAAGTGAATTTGCTAGAGTACTAGGAATTCCCAACCGAGGAACTTGTGTCTACACGGATAAGTGGTCACTCACCGCCCTTGATGCAATCAATGACCGCTCTCTTCCCTACATAACCCGTTTAGCCGATAAGGATGTCATCCGTGAACACCTTTTTAACCCAAAACCGGATACAACCCGTTTAACCCGAAAGGGAAAAGAGGTAGACCGATATCCATATGGAATGGAGCTCAATGAACTTAAGCACGAATTTAAGAAATGGGAGGAGTTACTTAGAGCAAACGTCATTAGCACCATAGGGAATAGGGATCACATAAACGCTTGTCTTTGCCACATGCTTTACAACTTTTCAACCCGACAACCATTCAACTTAGCCTACTACATAGCTAGAAGAATGATTGATATTCCAACTCAAGGATCCGTTGCTCTTCCATACGGGATGCTTCTCACCCGTCTCTATAGAAACTTCGCTCCAATTCCACCAACCCCAAAAGGGATGCATCTTCACTATGAACTCATCCCTCACATCTTTGTACCTTTGAGTGATGCTCGAGTTGCTAAGACTAAAGGCAAGAGAGCTAAACCTCCAACTCCTTCATCATCATCGTCAAATAGCTCCGAGGATGGTCTTCCAAGCTCTCGTCTTCCACCTCAAGAGTATTACACATCTCTTCCCGGGATTGAGAATGAATCAGCAGAATTCAAGCAAACTAAGGGAATGTTCAAGTGCCTTGGTAGGATGATGAACAAGATTTACAAGAAATTGGACAAATAAGGGTACTTTAAGGAGTGTTTGGAACAATGCTTTATCATTAATGTTTGATACTATATAGTTGTTTTTATTATGTAGGATGATAATATAACTTAAAACAATGGTGTATGCTAACAATCTCATGCAGGGGGATAGCACAAGTATGCTATCAAATTTTACCCATTTTCACTATATTGTGAAAATCAATAAGCCTTGCTCAAAATCTATGCTCCACTATGTTTACATATGTGTTATTTACTTTTCCTAACTAGAAATGTTTAGTATAACAGGTTTTGAGAAAAATTTCAGGTTTCGGAAATTTCCCCGACACTTAAAAACGAACTCTGTCCATATTTCAGCACTCCACGGATCAGACGGCACCATTATTTTGGTACCGTCCTTTGTGTAATTTGGTACCGCCATACCTGTACAGGCGGACCGGACGGCACCCTTTTTTGGGTACCGTCCGTGTATGATTTTGGTGCCGTGGATCCTCCAGGTAATTTTCTGAATTTCGACTCTTTCGTGATTCCAAATTATCTTCCATCACTTATAAATCAATCTTAACTAGTTTATACTGTTATTAGAACTAGTATTATTCACTAAGGGATGTAAGAAATCCATTTCCCACCAAAATTCAAAAATTTGAAAAATCCACCCAAGGAGCCCTTTGGCATAAAGGAAGGAACCAAATTTTTGGTACCTTCAAATCCGTGGGTAATCTGAATATTAGGAAATTCCACTCACTAGAACACATTTATTGCATATCTTTTCTTCTTCACTCCATCTTCTTTGTATGGATTGACTTGGGTGATATGACTAGCATTCAACCCACTTCCAAATCATTAGGAACCTCATCTCTTCAATGGTTCAACATCAAATCAAACCATTTCTCAACAATTTCTTACCTCTATAAATTGAAAGACTTTACCATGATCATCCTCACACCTTCTTCATTCTCACTACTATCTAGCAAATCAAAACCCAAGTTAAAAATGACAAAATCATCACCAAAACCTTGCAAGAAAACCGCTAGAATGAGCGTAAGGCCTTGTTGTTTTGTTCATCTTAGCTCATCATCCGAATCTTCACCACTCACCATCTCATCTCCCATTAGAGATGATACACACCTTACCTTAGCTACACCCACTTCATCACACATTGTGATCACCACTCCACCACCATCAAAAGCACCTACTTCACCTCCACCGGCACCCATCCAAACATCCAAAACACCCTCACCACCTTCACCAAGGTCTCCCACTCTCACTCCCATGGAGTTATTTTCAACTCCACCAACATCACCAAATCCTTTCCTAGAGGACTTGGAAGACTTGCCTCCTAGGCCAAGTCATCCACCACCATTGCCATTCTTTGGCACCATTGAGCGAATCGCTCATGAATCACCTCGGTCATCCATTGACCCAAACGCCCCATTAGGGCCAAGACCTCTCCTTTTCCACCCCATTCACAAGGACATTCATGGTCCTTTATACGGGGATCATCCACTTCCATCATCAATGTCCCCTCATATTGAGGACATTCCGGAGAGCATGTGGGATGACAATCCCACTAGAGAGGAGATTCAAGCCGAACTCCACAACCTCCACCAATTCAAAGGCATGGTGGATTCTCACTTAAGTGAGACAATGCAAATGCAAAGTGCTTTGCTTGCATCCATCATGACCACTCCAAACATCCCCAACACCACCAACACATCCACCATTCCACCACCACAACCTCCGCAAACTTTCTACCCTCCAAGGCATGGTTGCTCAACTTGTGAGCAAACGGGTCAAACCGTGGAACGGACCCGGATTATGGTCCATGACTTCCACGAAGAAATGAGGTTCATCCTCAACCACATTCTTGAGCGTCTCAACGCTCTTTCCCATCCACCATCACTTTAGGATGGTTTTTAGAATAGTCTTTTATTTGCTTTTTTAGGATAATTTTTATTTTCTTGTACTAGAAACACATCATTGTGTTCTCTTTTCATGATCTTTACTCATGAAAAATTTTAACTAATGAATGTTGTTTATTATGTTGTTGGTGTCATTACATAGTGTTTGGAAATGCTTGTGAATGATCATTATTACTAACAATTTTTTTTTGTAGTTTTATTTTCACAATCCATGTATCTTCCCATTAAAGCACCCAATTTAGGGGGAGCTTTGAACAAGGGGGAGATAATAGCTCAGGCTCATTACATTCTGCATAGCCTCTTCTTTTTGTTGAGACAAAAAGGGGGAGAAAATATAGAACTTTGAAACTACTTATAGTTGACTTTTCTGAAAAAGTCAAACTGCATACACTTGACTTTCTAAAAGTCAAACAGGAACTCTCATTGATAATACTTGACTTTTCTTAAAAAAGTCAAACATCATGCATCAACTAGTGAATTCTTTGACCTACATAAAAAGTCAAAACTCATACACTTACATTATCATTTCCTTTTCAAGTTCTAAAACTAATATTTTTATAACTCTTGTACAAACTTGTTTCTTTTATAAAAATAAAATTTATATTTTGTCCTCAACAAAAAGGGGGAGATTGTTAATACAAATATCGTCATTAAACGTTATTTATATTTTTGATCTTTGCCTAAGTTTTGTTAACGACAAAAGTAAATTTAATTTATAAAAGCTTAAAGCTTGTCAAGTTTATTAGATATTAAAACAAGCTTTCTCAAACAATATATTCATCATTCAAGCATTTACATTTATGATTAGTAACATCTTGATATGACTCTAATCATTATGTATGATAGTAGTTTGTAGAATGTGTTAGGTTCCTAAAACCAAACACTACTTAAGCATTTGCATATTTCTATTAATAGTAATACAACATTTGACATCATGTATTACATCATGGAGATCATTGGAAGATTCCATTAGATATTTTGTGAAGATTTGTACTCTTCATATCTTGCACAATCTTACTTAGATATAGTTGACTTTAGGCAAGATTTGATATCTTGACTGTCAGACTGGCGGTACCATTTTGGTACACGGGCGGAACCCTTTTAAGGGGTCCGCGGTCCGTGGACGCTCCTGTCCAAATTGGCTATAAATAGCAATGCCAAGCCAAGTAGTTTCTCATCCCTTTCTAACATACTCTCATACATATCTTCTCTCTAACCTTTCTAATTCAGTTTCATATCATATTAGTGATCTCTTTTGTAGCAAAGAAGATCAAGTCATATTCAAGCTTCAACGAGAAGTTGGAAGTCTTGTTTGTTTAGTGTTGTATGATCTAGTGTTGATTCATACTTCATTGTTGTATCAAACCATCATAATCTTGTGAGTGTGAGTGGTTAGTATTTTAGTCCTCAAAATACATTGTGTGTGGGAGTAGTTGTACCCTTGGAAAGAACTCGACATCTAGCTTAGTGTCGGAAATAGTGTAAGCGAAGTGTAAAGGTTTTCTCCGCCGGTGAAAGGAGCTTGTTGACTAGTGAAGTTAAACTCTCGAGTGTGAGACTCGGGGAGTGGAGTAGGGCAAGGAAAAAGAGTCCTTGTAGGCCGAACCACTATAAACAACTTGTTGTGGTTTGATCATTTCTTTCCTTATTTACTTATTACATATTGCTTGCATATTTCATTAACATACTTAAGATCAATATCAATTGATCTTTCAATAAGTTTCAAAACAAAGTTTTAATTGGTAAACTATTCAACCCCCCTTCTAGTTTTCTATACCTATGATTCTCCTCACTACTGATAATAGCATAAGCACCTTTAACATAAGGCAAAGGATCTCTAGAAAGAATATTACTTCTTATTTGCATATAAGTATCATCCAATCCCATTTAAAATTGCATTAATTTCATAAGTTGATTATGCTTTTTAAAACCATCAGCAGCATGACAAGTGCATCTAGGTAACTGAACCATAGCATCAAATTGTTTCCACAAAGTACTCAATTTATTAAAATATTCAGAGATAGTAGTACCATTCTGAGTTAATGAATTTATCTTATGATGCAAATTAAAGGTTACAGAACCATCAACCCTGTCAAATGTATCTTTTAACTCATTCCACACAGCAGATGCACTTTTAGAAAAGATCTGCCCAAGAAACAACTCTTCAGAGATGGAATTTAGAATCTATCCCAAAACAATAGCATTAACCCTGTCCCACTGTCTACCCAAAACTTCATCAGATTGGACCTTCTACATGTTCCATCAATAAAACCAGTTTTATTTTTGCCTTCTAATGCTAAAAGCATTGCACAAGACCAAACATTATAATTTTCAGTTCATTTGAGTTTTATTGAAACAACAGTTAAAGAAGCAGAATCATTTGGATGTAAATGTAGAGGATGGCACAAATCCAATTTACTTATTAAAGCGACAGGGTTATCAGGTTCATACTCATCATCAATATAACCATGAAATATAAAATTAGGGTTGATAGAATCTGATAACCCTGTCACTTTAATAAGGGAATCAAGTGTTTTGATCAAGGGAATCAAGAACACAAACTAAGGTTTACAAGAGAGCAGTTTTAGAGAGAGATTTATGAGAGAGAGAGAGAGAGTCGTATCACAGAATAAATGAGAAAGACTTTGTCTTTCTGCTTATATAGCAACAAATCTTCTATCTTGGGCCTTCAACTTTACCAACATGCTAAAATGTCCCAAAATATAGAATCAGCTTTAAACACTTTCTGTTATGCCCCTTTATCACTTATACCTTCCTTTCCCACAACGAATACCACGTGAAACAAACACAAACAAAGCTTAGAAATAAGATGAGAAAGATGGTGACTTGAAGATATAAATTCGTGTATGATGTGAGATAAAGATAAACACAAGATGTTGTATATTCCAAAGGAAAAACACACACACACACACTTTCAAGCACACCCCTCAAATGACATACTTGAGGGGTATTTATAGTAAGAGAGATGATGCCCTAAGGCTTGGCCATGGGCCTTGAGATGGACTTGGATTGGGCTTGGGTTACACGAACTAGACAAGGCTAGCTTAACATAACTTATGCCCAATTATCTTAGCCCAATCCACGAGCCCGTTGACTATTCTATCACGATATCTAACACACATTACAAAGTTCCTAATCGTGAATGACCATCACTTCTAATAAAAATAATCAAGGCTAACAATCTCCCCCTAAGGGGTGGTCATTCAAAAGATGCTCCACTTGAATAGGTCTTTAATCTTTTTGAGCTTGAACTTTGTGAGTAGATATAGAATAGTCTTGATTCTTTGTTCCTTCATGCTTTGTGATCATTTAATGTGGTAGTCTGCCATTGTCAACTTCGTTGGTTAGGTGTCTCCACGCCTTTCTCCACCATGCTCACACTTCTATTTGACTTTGATTTACCAATGACGTAGTTCTCTAGTCTTTACACTTTGTAGATTCTTTGACATTGACGAAGAATCATCTTTAACTTTTGTTGCCTTTGATTTTGATGAGAACTTTCATGTGTTGTTGGTATGAGCATGTGGCGAGTCTGCACGATCAATCCGCTCCGGAGCTTCCATAAGAAGAAATCATAAAACAGGTTAGTAATAAGCGGATTCCAGCACTTACAAGTTTGAATTTCGAGGGTGTTAACAGCATAGTGTGAAAACACGTCTCTAATCCTCACAAGGGCCGTTCCTGAACTGGAGTCCCACAAGTGAGATAACACGATATACCGAAGTACATCTACAGTTCAGATGAGTCGCTGAGGTACACCGAAGCATCACCCCACGACTGTAGACCGTTTGAGACACACTAAGCGTAATCCACGGAGAATTACCGAAGTGACCTGCTGTCAGGGCTGCTTGATGTTGACCCTGGCAGGAATTTCCATTCAATCACTGAGGATTACAGTTTGTAAAACCCCTCATAAATGTTCTGGCAGATTGCTAAGACCTGCGTAGGACTCTAGAATATATCACTTATGTCCTTATTGATGAACAGTAAGCGATGTCATGTCAAGTGTTCCTATGAGATCTTTTGATGAATCTCGTGGCTCTAGACCCAATAGTGCATTTTGGTTTTCCTGAGCGGAGACTAGGGAGAGGGTCTCCTTCTTCAATACCAACAATCTCTAAGAGAAAGTCGATAGATTATGTAGGGTTCCCAGTGAGAATGAAACAAATCCCTTTTGAGAGGTATTGAGTGGCTAGAAGGTTTAGTGCAGTGCGTCACTGGGTCCATGACGTCTTTGTCTTCAATACCAGTGTCAACTAAGTGACAACCAGTAGCAGATGGATTGAACCCGGTTTCTGCCCTAAGGTTGAATATGGAGGGCTATTTCTTTTCACCCTTTTTCATTACTTTTCTTTTTAATTCTTCAACCCCTTCTTTCTCCTTTCTCACATTACTCCTTTTTTCAATCATTCCTAAGGACTTCTAATACTAACTATTTGTGATGTCCTTGGGTAGATCCCTCCGGCTCTGGCGGATCATAGGACGAATTTCCTATTCTTAGTCACCTTATAACACCATGACTGTCCTATTGTTGCCATAAAACCATTTTTCTTGAAAATCTCTCAAAGTGTTTATGATTATAAAACATGATTTTGTTAACACCTTGAGAGTTTTATATTTTCAGAAACACTCCCCCTTCACATGTGCTTATATTGTTTTAACTTAAATCTTCACAGTGAGGGTAGAGTTCGCACTTTTTGAATTGATCGACTTTAAATGAACTAGACCGATTCGAGACACGTTTACATCACTAGAGAACTAGCTTGAAATTATTACCCGTCCTGGTCAAATCCATAGAAAGTTTCTCGAGATGGTACATTTCCTGACTTAGATTCCTCGTCAATTCACTGGTTACGACTGAGTCGAGCTCTTTTGAGATTCAAACAACGATCATTAAACCTTTTAGATCACATTTTAATCACGTTTCTCCCCCTCAAAACTAGCATATCCATGATGTTTTTGAAACAAAATGATTAAAAGATATGTTTTTCGAAGAACATTTTGGAGAGAAACTGATTCAGCATGAATTTTGGAACAATTTTGTTTTATACTCCCCCTTAACGAAAGCATATTTTTCATTTAGAAAATTTAGAATCAATTAAGGGTTTAGAGGGAGCTATCTTGGTACCAAATGTGAGAGATTTTGAAAAATCTTTTTGAAAGATTTCGAATCAATGGTACGCAAGACGATGATTTTAAAAAATCTTTTGAAGATATTGAAGAAAAATTATCTTCATTTGTTTTAGGATAAGTGCTCGATATTTATGAAAATCGATTTTGCGTAGCACTTTCCTTTCTTTAAAGTTCGGGTTACAGTCTGAAGTAACTGCAAGCCATTATGATTTTAGGAATAGCGCTTGAAAAAATATTTAAAGCCTTTGATTTGGATAAGCACTTTCCTTTCTATGAAGCGCGGGTCCTGAACTGATGTGTCCAGAAGCCATTATGTTGAAGTCCGGGTTTCGTACTGAAGTATACGAAAGCCATTATGTTGAAGAAATTTTTTGAGAAACGACATGTTTTGGAAAACAATTTAAAGAACTCTCGCTCAAGCATCTGTACATGCCCGTATCATTATTGAATGACATTTCTAGAAACGTACAGAATATTGATTATACGAGAGACATGTCGTGAGAAGAATATTTTTGGATTTTTGATTTTATATTGTTTTTGTATTTTTTTTGAAAATTTTCTATTTTTGTATTTTGTTTTTGTTGGTTTTATAAAAGAAATGGAAAATCAATAAAGAAGATAGAAAGAGTGATGAAGAAGAAGATTTTACAGAATTGGAACCCTCAGATGAGCTGGGTTCAGAGATATTTGATTCACCTGCAACCAAAGAAGAAGAGTTTTCACAAATAACAGTGTTAGAAGTACAAGATTCCACACTCTTATCCTGATGATTTTCACTATTATCTGTGTTGGAGCAATTATCAAAAATCTTTCCTGTGGGGATCCATCTAAGACCAACTTTGTTGAAAACTTTTCCCGTGGGTATCCACCTAAGGTAAGATCTAGGAGTTGTTTTCTTATCAGATGCAGCGGAAGACTCATTTTTAGAAAAACTACGTCCTGAAGAGATCCACCTTTTAGGTTTCTTTTTGTTTGACATTTTATCAACGGGCTTGTTTCTATTTGGTGTCTTAGTGGATTGTGCCTTGGCACGAGAATTATCTTTCTTGAGATATTGTAAGGCACATGCATCATGATTAGCTGAAAAGATACATTTTTTACATGTAGTACAGACAAATTCAATATTCTTGTTTAAAACAGCAGCTTTAACTTTGTCACTACAGTCTTTTGGAAATTGATTCTTGTTCGAAAAAGACTTAGAATTCCTAGTGTTGTTTTCTAAGGGCATAGCATTTTCTTTTGCGCAACTACTCTTAGATGCAAGCCAATCCCTAGTCTTTTGTAGAGTGTTCCTAGGTAATGGTTTACTACTACTAGCAGTGCCTTGAAATCTTGTAGAATTCATCACCCTAGATGTTGCACCTAGAATTCCGTCTTTTCGAGTCTGTGCCTTTTTCCTAGCTTCTTCTAGATAGTGATTGTTGACCATGTTGTTAGAACCAACAGATTCTTTAACTGGATTTGCGGTCACATTCCGTGTACTTTTCTTAGAAGTGCCATGTGTAATCACTTTTTCTTTATCAAAAACTGGTTTTTCAAAAGCTTTGATAATTCTCTTTTTAATAGGCAAAGTCTGTGGAGTGACTGTTTTTGACAAATCATTTTTCTCATTGACTTTTGGAGGAGACTGAGAAATAGACATTTTTGGTTTGAAAACCGATTTTGGAACATTTGTATTCTCCTCAGTCAATGGTTTTGCAAACTTAGTATCCACAGCCTTTCCTTTTAGACATCCCAGCTGAGCTCTCAAAAGATCATTTTGCTCTTGCATGTCCTTGTAGGCACGCTCATACGACAGTTTGTCATACTTGCATTCCTCTGTTTTTCGATCAAGCTGTTTAAAATAGGACACGTTTTCTTTTTCAAGTTTCATAAGAGCTTTTTCGTATTTTGAAACAATTTCGGAGGTCTCATCCTGGAGTCTTTCATGATCTTCAACAGAATATGTTTGTAAGATAATGGACATGATATCGGTAGTCATAACATCTTCGAAGAGAGAATCATTCAAATTTTCCAAAACTTTGATGTGTTCAAAACATTCATTAGCTTGCTTTACCAGGGATTTATGGTCCTTGACAATGTCAGCTGTTTCTTTCAAAAGTGCTTGTTCAACATGAATTACCCTTGAGTTGATGTTATTCAGCTGAGGGGCAATTTGAGTTTCAAAAAACTTTCTCTGTTCGATATCAAAAGTAGAGAACCAGTTGTTAGGTGTCATAGTGGTTTTAGTTTTAACAGTCTCTTGAAGACTCCCAATTCTAGTTTTAACATCGTCTAAAATGCTTCTAGTATCACTTGTGTTAAAAGGATTGTTTGAAGACATTTGTTCGATTTTCGAAAGAGATTTGGAAACTACAACTGGTTTTGAAACTGGTTTTGAAACTGGTTTTGAAACTGGTGTTGACACTTTGTTTGAAACATTTGGTGTGATGGAAAACTTTGACGTTTCTTTTTGATTAACAAAAGTAATCCCATTAATTTTGTTCCATTTGTTATAATCAATCGGTTTAAGATCTGGATTCTTTTGTTTCATTTTTGATCTACTCTCCTTAGCTAGTTCCAACGTTTCAAGAGAATCACAAACAATTATGGGTTCATGCAAAGGTTGTCCATTGTTCAACACATTCCGTTCTTTCTGAGCTTTCTTGAGGAACGAAGGAGGTGAGTTACCAAGAGCCATTTTATGTGAAGTGTGAAAAATCGGATTTGCTTGATTAGAAAGCATCTTGTTTGTTTTAGCGGAATGACCCGTTGTAAGAAGCAAATTATCCAATTTTTTGATAGTTTCATTTTTATCCAGAATTTCATCAAGAAGAGAATCTTCTCGTTTTGAAAAATCATCAATCAACTGTTTCTTTTCTTTTTCAAGATCAGAAAACAGTGTTTTTTGTTTAGAAAGTTGGTTGTTTAGATCAGAAATTTCCTTGTTTAAAGATTTTATTTTCAAATTCAGATTCACATCAAGTGTGTCATACTTGAGTTGCAATTGTTTTTCTCTTAAAACAGAATCTCGATAACCAATTTCTAATTCTGAAAGTTTGTTTGTATGAAATTCAAAGGCTTTGGCGTGCTCCTTGTAACTCTCAAGCTCAGCGGTCAATTTTTTATTCGCGGCCTTAACCTTGCGATTGACCGTTCTTACTTTTTCAACTTCAATGCCACATTGATTGATTAATGATTCAAAATAAGCACGAGTTTCCTCATCATTAGCACCATTCTGTATCACTTGACCTCCATTAGGATCCATATATGGAGTTTCAGAGTTAACATTGCTATTAACTTGCTCTCCCACATATGTGTCATAATAAGGTTCGGGAGACACAGAATGTGGCTTCTCATGAGTAAACGAATGTGGTACCTCATTGAGTGAATCTGTGTCGTAGACAGGAGTTGTGTCATAAGTACCGTTTGATGTTGTGGCCTGTTGATTGATTGTGTGACTGGAGGTTGCAGTATCGTTTGCTTTATCTTCCCATTTTGGGTACCTGAATTTTATTTCCTCGGCAGTCAACTCAATTCCCAACTCTTCTTTTTCTGCTAACATCAACATGTACTGGATCTTTTCAAGCTTTGTCATTGGTATGACACTAGATCCTGAATCTTGTCTTTGAGGTTCGGAGGTAGCATTCTGAACAGAAGTCATAAAACAGTTATTCCCATTTTGATATCCCATATTCTGATTCACAATCTGACCCCCTTGATGTCCATCTCCATAATTCCCAACGACTGGAGCTGCAACATTGCCATTCTGATTACCCACTGCTCTATTCCCAACATTCTGTCCCATCTGATTTCCAACATTCTGACCCAACTGATTACCCTGATACGGAACCGCCTGATTACCCATGCGACTGCTAAATGCTTTATCCAATAAAGAAAATACCTGTTGCAAGGTCGCTTCTACTTCAGCTTCAGGATCAGTGATTCCTTGTTCCTGGTATTGTGGATACGGTTGTTGAATGACTTGTTGTTCTTGTGGATAGAATTGTTGTTGAGGTTGTGGAATGTATTGCAAGTTGTTGTTAGTGGAAGATGATGAAGCTTGTTGTTGTGTATTAACTGAAGGTTGAGTCTTTGCAATAAGAGCCAATGGATCATGATTCTTTGCCAATCTTTCTTTCCTGACTTCATTCGCTTCAGCTTGGTTTTGTTTCAGAAAATCGTTGAGTTGATCAAAGTTCACCTGATGTAAGTCTTTTGTTTGGTTGACAATAGTGACATATCGTCCCCATTCTTCTGGAAGATTATTCAGGAACTTGATGTTTTGAACGATTGTTCTGGGTGCCAACTTGTTTCTGATAAGCTCATTCATCAAAGTGCAAAACCTTCCATAGTAGGATTCAATGGATTCTCCTGGTGTAGATGTAAACTTTTCCCATTCAGTTAGCAGCTTGTTCTCCATGTCTTGTTTACCAATTTCTGTTCCAAAACATAGTCGTCTAACACGTTCCCACATATCGAAAGCAGTTTCACAACTGTCTACCGCAGCAAAAATGTTTATTGGTAAACCCAGTTGGATAATATGAATTGCCATGTCATCTGCATCGATTTGTTTCTGATCCTCTTCAGTGTATTCTGATTCAGTTTGAAGATGAGAGGATGGTGGGATGGGAGGTGTTGCATCAGCATTTCCAGGTACATGAACTTGTCGAGGCTGGAAGGGTCCATCCTGAATGGATTTAATCATGAGTTTCCCATTAGGTTTGGTCTTTATGTAACGGAGCATTCGACTTGTCCATTGAAGATAACCACCTTTTGCCAACATAGGAGGTCGGTTTTCGGCACCGGCTGCATGAATGTCTTGTTGAGTTGCCATTGATGAAGGTATGATCTGATAAAGTTGATGTAGGATCGATTCAACGATAAAGGAGTTGTGGTTGATGATGATTAAGCTCAGTTGAGGTTTTTCCGAAAGTCGTACTCGTAAACTCGGTTCTTAAAAATTTTCGCCCAAAATTTGAAATTCACTATAAAAATCAATTCTAAGGTCGTATGAAAAATTTGAGTTATGACAATTTTGACGCAAAATTTGACCCGAAAAATTTGAATTTAGGCCCAAAAATTTGAATTTTTGACCAAAATTTTCACAGTTAAACCAAAATTTGAATCTCGCGTAAAAATTGAACGTTTAGTCTCCTCGAAAAATTAAATTTTACTCAAGTTTTCCCGCCAAATTAATTTTTTTTTTTTTTTTTTTTTTTTTTTTTTTTTTTTTTTTTTTAACCTTAGAAAGAGCTTAGGCGTAGACCAAAGAAGTTACGAGTAGGATATGGTTACGAGTAGGATGTGGTTACGAGTAGGATGTAGTTACGAGTAGGATCTTATGCGTAGGAAGCTTAGGCGTAGGATTCCTTATGCGTAGGATCTTATGCGTAGAAAGTATCTTACGCGTAACCTTAAGCTTATGCGTAGACAAAAAGTTACTCGTAAACCTTACGCGTAATTGTGAAGTTATGCGTAGAGTTACTCGTAAGCTTTTATCTTATGCTTAAACTATGGTTAAGAACCAAAAATCCTTTACACTGTCACAGCGTAAGGGATATCCACAAGTCGAAGTGTTCCACACACTTATCCAAGTGAGGGAAGCACTGAGTAACCGTTATAGCACGAAGATTCTTCACCAAAAAGTTACGAGTAGAAAACTTATGAGTAGTTGACTTTCTTACGAGTAGAACTAGGGTTTTGACCTACTCGTAAAAAATTTCCAACGATTCAAACAATTTCGCTTGCACAGATATCCTTAAAAACACTCGAATAACCCAAAAATGTTGATCTTTTTCACCCAAAGTGCTTAGAAAAGTTACGAGTAGAAAACTAGGGTTTTGACTTTTTGACTTCTACTCGTAAGAAATTTCCAACGATTCAAATGATGTCTTTTGCACAGATAGCCTTAAAAACACTCCAATAACACAAAAATGTTGACCTTTTTCACCCAAAGTGCTTAGAAAAGTTACGAGTAGAAATGACCAAAGATCCAAAAACGAGCTTAAAAATGAAGAAAAACACGTAAAGCTTCAAACTTTTTGCAAAAAACTGAAACTTTAGCACCAAATAAACCTTAAACCACAAGAATCTTGAATTTTTTAGTGCAAAAATTAAAGCTTGATGCGTGACAAATATGAATAACGAGCCTTATGTGTAACCCTTCAAAACAAACACAAACACTCCTAAACCATTGTTAGGCGATTGATACCAATTGTAAAGCCCCTTTTATCACAAATACCTTATCACAATAACAACCTTTACCACACACAAACACGTTATACACAACTGTTATGCGTATAAAAGAAAGAAAGATTAAGATTAGATGGTGACTTGATGTATAATTCGTATGTATATGTTTAGAGAGGTAGAGAAAAGAAGATGAAAACAATAAGTTGTATATTGCTTCAAAGGAAAAACACACACACACACACTCAAGCACACCCCTCAAATGACATACTTGAGGGGTATTTATAGGTAAGAGAGATGATGCCCTAAGGCTTGGCCATGGGCCTTGAGATGGACTTGGATTGGGCTTGGGTTTCACGAACTAGACAAGGCTAGCTTATCATAACTTATGCCCAATTAGCTTAGCCCAATCCACGAGCCCGTTGACTATTCTATCACGATATCTAACACACATTACAAAGTTCCTAATCGTGAATGACCATCACTTCTAATAAAAATAATCAAGGCTAACACTTTCACTTCAAGTCCCTCAAGAATCCTAAATCTTCAATATCCAACTTCTCAACTTCCCATCACCAAATAAGCTCAAACACATTAATCTGCAACCATAATAAGAAGTATCAGATTAATAATAAGCACTCAGATTATAAATCTTAACAGGTTTTGATATGAGGGGAACGATGATTTCTATAATTTTTTGTGTGCTAACTCACTCTTTTGCATATATGATGTCTCATGCAATGAACACATGTTTATGTGGCTTTTAGTCATAAATTAGGATTGAACTCAATACTTGTTTCTTAGAAAAATCGCAAATCAGTAGTCGGACAATCGACCACCTTGTAGCTTGTAATCTGTCTAGGCGGGATTAATCAGTGATTAATCGGATTGGCAATTTTGGCAAGTTTTGGGTAATTTCGGCAATTTTTGGGTATTCTTAGCAAGATTTTTCTTACAAAACATCTTGTACTAGATATAAACATTGACTATAAGTGATTAAAACTAGTTTACGATTAATTTTGGGTACTTCTAGCGAGATTTATATGTTTCCGGCAAGTTTGAATATCGTTGACGGTCGTTGATCGCCGTTAACCACGGTTGATCGATTTACAAAAATCGAAAAGATTGATGGCCCAACAACACCTAAACGACGATTAATTGGCTTTATAGGTCTTTTTTTGCAACGCTACTTCAAAAGCTTCTTGACTACCCATAAAATAGTATACTTTAACAAATTTAATAGATAAAATTTGTCGGGTGAATGTTTGACGGCAAGAACACTTACGACTGTAGCTTCTTCATGTATCCATAAGTTACCAAATGTATTCGATTTCATTTTTAAAATCATGGCGAAACAATGGGAGATCAATTGTGACTCACTTGTGTTTTTGCCCTAATGTAGAAAGTTTAAATAAACTCCGGGCATTGGATTGGGCCTATTTACCGCTGCTGTTGGACCGATTCTTGTTAATAAAGACTTAAAGAGGCCTGGTAGTTGACGCCTGTAAATAGTGTGTATAATTTAGTTATTACTCGCCGGACTTAACTAACCAAGTACAAATACGATGAAAATGGTAATAACATGAATGTATTTGCAGTTTTGCACCACCATAACAATAACAAAAATATTACTACCATAACAGGAATAAAGTGTGAAACAAAAATAAAAGTTCGAGAGTTACATTAATTAAAAGTAATTTTTCGAACGTCAAATTGGAGTAAATTTCTACGCATACAAAGTGTTTTCATCGTAACCTTTCAAACAGAAAAGGCGCTTAAAACATTATTTACTGTAATGTATTTTATTAGATGTCTGACTTATTCATAGTCAATTCCAAACTCATATAATCACAAGAAATCACAAGGTATACCCACCGTCGACAACTAGATCGTGGCCAGTGATAAAACCAGACTCTTTGCTCGCAAGGAACAACACAGCCTCTGCGACATCCTCCGCTTTCAAGATCACATTTTTTAGGCTAGTCAATGGTTGGAACATCTTCTCCACTTCAGCCGCCTCCTTCTCACGTTTATTATTCATCAGGGGCGTAGCCACTACAAAAGGTGACACACAATTCACTCGGATCCCATACTGCCCCAACTGCTTACTCGCGGATTTCATCAACGCAATCACTGCATGCTTCGACATACCATAATCAGTCGCTTCCACCACTCCTATCCTGCCTAACACACTAGCCGTGCAAATAATGTTTCCTTTTACCTGTCCCTCAACCATGGCACGTGCAGCATGTTTCACGCATGCTGCCGTCCCACGAACATTGATTGCAAATACACGATCATATTCGTCCATATCAAAGTCAAGGACTGTCTGCTCGGATTTACTCATAATCCCAGCGTTGCTAAACATAATATCAAGCTGGCCATATATCTCTACAGTCGAGTCCACTAGGGACTTTACTTGGGGTTCGTCCCGAATGTCACAATGGATGTAGGTGCAAACGTTCGAGCCAATGGATATTGCAACGTTTTTTCCTAGGTCGTCTTGGACATCGGCAATCACCACTGCACGAGCACCATGTTTGACGAATAAACGAGCTGTGACCTCGCCTATACCACTTGCCCCGCCGGTGACTATAGCTACCTTTCCTTCTATTTTGTTCATGATTATTTGTTGTGGATGGATATCATATCCTTACTTGATCTTCTTAAATATATAACTTTAAGCGACAATTAAGTCGTTAAAATAAGGCTGCAGCACCCAATTAAAGAATAAAAAATGGTTGCCGTTGATATTTCATGCAAACATTAGATTTCTATACATTGAAGTATTCAACGGTTTTATTATTGAGGTGTTTACTGGGTATTACTTATTGAAACCATTTTTAGCAATCACTCAGAGTATGCATGTTTACTTTTGTTTATGTGGAAAAACTTAAAATCACAATATGTACAAAACTCTCAACCATCCCGTAATAGAAATCTCGTTAGTTAATGGACACCAACAATTTAGCGCTCCAACTTTTAAGTTTCTAGTAACCTAACTCAGCAATTTAAATTTCTCATTGATTTTACTATTTTAATCATTTTTAATCCCTTAAATCTTTTATGGTTTAATTTCATCACATATGTACGTGGTTTATTTCATTTACTTTAGAATATGATATCCTAAATTGGATTTTTCAAACTCAATCCAGTTTTACGATTCTGTTTTCAAACAAAAAAACTATCCACATCTTTAGTTAGCCGACTCAGTTCTACGCTCAAGATTCCACAAAACATCGTAAGAAAAATCTTTCATTTGACTTTCTTTCACTCGAGTAATCATATAAATATTAAGCATGTCACCAAGTAGTTCTAGAAAATGACTACACAAACCACAAGTATTTTTACTTATATTTTAGAAAACGTCGCTTCCTATTTGTGATTCATCTCTCGAATCACCAAAACACTCATTTGTTGAATTTATTATTCTATCATATTTATCTTAAGTTTGGGTCTAGCTCAATTGTTGCTTTACACGAATTACTCTTGTATATATACATTGATTTGGCTTTTATTGAAGTATATGAGGAATTATCAAAGTTATCATGGTAATTAGAAGCTACACTAAACATCTTCTGTCGATCGTGGGTATAGGTGATCGATTTATAATCGATCTCTTTATTGTGGGAAGTACTCGATCGCCAAAAAAGAGAAGGAGTTGGTCGTCCGGAAGATCGACATCACAAACCAAAAATATATCACTTGTGTGTGTATTAATTAAAATAAAATGTATATTTGTGGGGTATGTTTTTTGTAGTGTAGGTCGCCTTACTGGGGCACCTAATCGCCTGAAGGTCGCTGGAGAGAGAAAGCTGACGTGGCAGTGAAAATGAGGGGGATTGGGGTTCCTTACTGGGGCTAGCCTAAGTCTGAGTCTAGCTCAATTGTTCCTTTACACGAATTACTCTTGTATATATACATTGATTTGGCTTTTATTGAAGTATATGAGGAATTATCAAAGTTATCATGGTAATTAGAAGCTACACTAAACATCTACCAAAAACCCTAGTCATCCTTTTTTTTTTCTTTTGCATGCTAGCCGTACAATTAAATTGCTTTGCTTTGCTTGCTACTGCCACCTATCCAAATCACAGATAATTTTTCACTTGCGCCGTACAAGTATCCAATAAAATTGCTTGCCTACTGCTACTTTGCCGCTACGTATTTTTTGGCTTTGCTCGCCTACTGCTACAACAAATTAACACATAATTGTTTTATGACTCGCATTATGGCTCAAGTTCCCGTATATTATAATCAACCTCGGTTGGCTCCGACTTTTATAGTCCATATTCCACAAGCCTCACAAATGCAATATGGTTCGTCTACTGTTTCATTTTATGGAGCACATGTTATATATCTCGCTCCGGTTTCTTATGCTACTACCCTTTCACAAGATTATGAATCCTCAATATCCCTCTTGGAACATGGACACCGGAGCATCTTCTCACTTCGCAGACAATACATGTATACTCACTTCCTTTAGTAATTCAAGCATTTATCCATCTGTATTTATTGGCAATGGTGATTCTATTCATGTCACTCATCGAACATAGCTTCTTGCATATATCTCATAAGCCTCTTCATTTAAATCATATTCATGTCACGCCTCACATAATTAAGAATTTAAGTTCGTTAATTTACCTGTGACAATGATGTTTCTGCTAAACTTGATGCTTATGGTTTTTCTGTGAAATATTACAAAACCCGAAGGTTGCTTCTCCATTGTGATAGTACGGGCGACCTTTACCCAGTTACTCAACAAACTCCGTTTCAAACTCCTGTTGTTTTGATTTCATTTAGTTCTACTACATGGCACAGACGCCTTGGTCATCCCGGAGAAGATGTGCTTCGTCGTTTAGAGTCAAGTAGATTAATTTCGTGTAATAAGTCAAAGTTATATGCTTTGTGTCATGCATGTCAATTAGGTAAACATGTTAATCTTTCGTTTTATAGTTCTGAGTCTTCTGTTGAGTCTACATTTAAAATTACTCACTCGGATTTATAGACATCACCAATTCCGAGTGAAAGTGGAATTAAATATTATGCTATCTTGTTAGATCAATTTTCGCAAGTTGTTTGGGTCTACCCTTTGCAAAAAAAAAACCTAATTTGTTTATTACTTTTGTTGCTTTTCATGCTTATGTCAATAAATAATTTAATGTAGATATCAAGGCTTTGCAGTGTGACCATGAATATAACAACACCCGTTTCCATGACCTTTTGTTGTTCCCTTTACACCACTAGCTTAACTTCAAAGTTAATCTATCCGTGTTTCATGTTTCAGTGATGCAATGAAAAACTTGTTTAAAATGTAAAGAAAGCTTAAAGTAAACAACACAAGTTTTTCAACGTTTAAATCCTTATTTGAATTAATTCAAAGAATTTATATCCAAGTATTTTCGGAATAACACTTGGGACTGAATGACAAGTATGATGTAGTCTTCTCTCTAAACTTAAGCTAAGTTTAAGTACAGCTATGTTAACCAACTGACCTAACCTCAAGGACCTAGTTGTCTTTAGAGGAGTAAAAGTGTTTGTGAATGTCTACGCATTTAGTGCACAAACTTGTCAACCTTTTACCCCACCTTATGATCTTATTTATACACAATTACTTGGACAACCATTACAATGAAGACAAAGATGAAATCTGCTCGTTTGGACAAATTACCTGCGCATTTTGTCTCTGTTACATTATTCTACTTTGAGTATAAGACAATGTTGCTTTCTAAATAGCATTGATGACATTGCTCTGATCTTTAGCCATTTAGGGTGAGTTTGACCTTTGCTTGATAAGAACTCTCCCTTATGTGTTTCAAACTTATCTCTCCTTGTCCCGCCATACCTTCAATCTTTAGTCTTTAGTCTCTAAGTCTTCAGTCTTCTTTATTGTTGAGGAGACTTGGGGTTCAGTGAGTTATTGTCATCACTCCCTGAACCCATCACCTTCTTCTTTGGCTCATGTATCATTCACTGAGTCCCGCCTCACTGAATGAAAAGTCTTTCTTTTTAGGCTTGTCTTTGGCTTCCTGAAGATGACTCACTGAGTGATTTTTACTCAGTGACTTAGTTGATGTTTACGGTTATGTAACACTTAGGATACTTTCTATTCAAATCATAGTTTAAGGATACTTGGGTACTGAATGGACCCAACATGCCCTCCCTATTTAGATATAAATATAGCCTAAGTGTTTTTGTTCAGTGTAAGTGAAGAAAGGTCTTCTTCTTACACTGAGGATACAATAAAGCAACTAAGAAACACTGATAAACATAAAACATCATTCATTCATAAGTTTACACAAGTTCCTAACAATTACTACAAAATGATAATTAAAGTGCATCAAATGTTGTTTAGTCTAACAAGTATCCCATAGCTTCCAGCTTTGGTTTCTTTGACTTCAACTTTTCTTGATCAGGGTGCTCAGCAATCATCTTTCTTAAATTCTGACAAAATCTTGCATTTTTAGGGGTCTTGACCATGAAGGCCATCACCAAGTATGATACAAGAGCTTTTATACCAGCTTAGTGAATGTCACTCAATCTTTGAAAGGCTTCATCACCAAGGGTATCAATAAAGAATAGTCTAAGCTCAGGCTTCTCAATGACCATGTTGTTGATAAAAGGAACTCTTTCAGGAGGAATTCGATTGCAATCCAGTCCATGTATTTTGACTTCAGGTTCAAGTTTCATAATCTCCCTCTTTCTTCTAGAGGACTGAGATGCAGCTGGTTGGGAGACTGGAGTAGGGAGAGCAGACTTGATTCCAAGTTCTTAAGGCATTTTCTTCAATCTAGGCTGGTGCCAAAAGGCATCCGGGGTCAGGGTGTTCCCGCCAATCTACACCTTTTTGTGGAATTTTCTTCAATCTTTCATATCTCTTGCTCAGTGATGTCATCAGGTCTTTGACAATAATGTTCTTTTTCTTCTCAATGATAGGACCCAATTCATCCAACTAAGTAATTCCAAAGTCTGAGAACTTGAAGGGATCATGGACTTCAAAGTTTCTTTTGTCATTACCCCTGTAAACATTGATAACCACTGGCTTGGTGTTGGGCTGGATTTTCACATCAGTGGATCTTGCTTCAGTCTGCTTGTCATAGTCCACATATACTGTTCAGCACTTGAATATTCTTATGCAGTTATTCCGGATTTATTAGAATAAAGAGGATCCTTATTTTCTACCATAATGACTTGACGAGATTTGTCACTAGTAACTCTAATGTAGATACGACGAAAGGAATAATAGCTGAGAAGAACTTAAGCGATGTTGTGTAATATATTTATATGTATCTTATCTAAGATCTAAAAGTGGGATAGATTCATCTTTTTTTTATTCTTGCATAATAAATAATCAGTACGAAATCTGATGGACCGTCACTAAAAATAAACATGCACTTTCGAATTTGCAAATCCTTTGTTATAAAAGAAAATAATGACCAGTGTCTTATGCAGACACTCCGCAACAACGTGCGGGCTGAAATCCTTGTTCTAAACATTCTCAATAGCTTGTTAGATGTTTTGATCATAATGTAACATAACAAACATATTTGAACTTGTGTTGAACCACGAGAATACTTGAGATGTTGAACACGATAAGCGTTGGAGAATATTCGTTTTGACGTTTTCCGGTTACATGTAACTTTTGTATTTCATTAAAATATAAAAGACCGTTTAGCTTAAATATTTTTATATTTGCACTAACAATAATGAAACACTAGTAAACATTGATTACTATTTAGTGAATTTTATTTATTTATTTATTTTTTATTTATTTATTTATTTTTTTTTAAATATATGTTTTTGGTTAGGAGAAAAATATTTCAGGATGGAGACAGTAATATCTTATAATGTATTATGGACTTTCTATAAAAGGAAGTATTAAAAAAATAATCCAACACATTTACTATAAAAGAAAGTCTCACATTTCAAAATAAGTCAGACTACAAAAACTGTATTAATTTTGTCATTAGTTGTATTAACTTTGCTATTAATTCAATACATAACTTTAAAATTCAGCTATCTTCCTCGAAAAAATACACAACATTGTAACAGCACCAATTTAAAAAATTGTAACAGCACACACCTATTCGTACAATTATTTTTAGAAAAAATGTGTAACCGAATAACATTTCCTCATCGCAAAATATAGTCACAGGGTGCCTGCCGCCGGATTACGCGGGTACCCTGCTACTAAACTTAAGCGAGTATTCAATTATGTAGCTTAATGATTATAGAGTCTGTTATGTATTTTCAGTAAACTTAAAGGGGGTTTGAACATAGCGGGGGTGTTAAATTAAAAAAGCTTAATGAGTTTCAAAATTATTTTGTATGATTAGTAAAGTTAAGGGATGTTTTTTTTAACATAGGTGATTTATTGACAAAGGTTATTGAGTTTAGAAGCTTATTTATATTAGGGAAAATAATCCCTGCAGCGAACTGCAGAGAACTTGTCTGCTGCAAGGTATACACGGGGGGTCAATTTTGTAAAATCGTAAAACTTGAGGGCTATATGTGAAAATGTTAAAAACCACTTTTCAAAGAAAAACAGGTAACAACCTGCTGCAAACAGCAGCAATGTTATTCCCTTTATATTATTAGTAAATTTAAAAGGTTGTATTCAATTTTAAGCTTTATTGTGATGAACAGTAAGAAAATGTTGATAATTTTTTTCCTTTTTTTTCTTAACGGATATCTTATATTATTAAAACAAAACTAGCAAGGAGCTAGTTAATTACATAGGAGATTTTAACAAATCGGTTCAACTACAAATCTTATGACTCATAAATTTAAGCCAAGAAAATGAATACTTACGAATATTATCAAATATGTCATTTTTCATCATATGATGAGAGCTAAAAGTGACGCTATTACAGAATCGCCAAATCTACCACAAAGAAGACGCGATAATGATGTACAAACGTTTAATCTTCTATTTAGGAACATGTCACGAGTTCAACCAATCCTCCAATACTCATTAGACGTGAAGAAAGGGAAGGAGTTATCACACCAAAGGTGGACAAGTTTCCAAATGTCAACAGTAATATTACACTCAAAGAAGATGTAAAAATTGGATTCCACGTTGCCATAACAAGAAGGGCAAGAGATCATCGGGATTTCAATACCACGAGACGAGAGGTTCAAGCGATGAGGTAACCAGTCCAAGTTCATTCTCCACATGAAAATGTTAACTTTTCGAGGGAGAGTTTTGTCCCATGTTGTCGAAGGAACCAAAGAGGGTAAGAGTTGGGTGTCAATGTAACGATGAGTCCCAACTGAGAAAACTCTGTCACTTGCAATCTGTTAGGAATTAGAAATTCCAGGTATTAAAGAGTCGGTCACCTCAAGTATATGTAATCGTTAGAAAGCTCGTAGTCGTAGGTCTTTTAAGTTAAGTAGTTATTTAGTTAAGTAACACCGTGGAGGACGGACGGGTCTTTACCCACTGTATGCCTGATCCACAGCCCGTAGTGTGGCGAATTATGTAAGACTATAAATACTCTCTACCTTCCAAGGTAGAGAGTTGGAGCTCATAATAATATCTTTCACTTTCTCTCACTAAGTTCCCTAAACCTCTAACTTTCTCTCTCTAGAATTCCATCTTATTCGCCACCTTGTGTTATGGTTTGATGTGTATGTGAAAAGTTATATCTTACAATTGGTATCAAGAGCCATGGTTAGATCATATCTTGCACATCTTTGGATTTATAGTGGTTTTTAGGTGGTTTTTGAGTTTGAAAAAGTTTAGTGGTTTTTGCATCATTTGGTTGATTTCTTGTGTTAAAGTTTGAATTTTGTTGGTACTTTTATGTTTAGAATCATCAAAAGTGTTTAGGTTTTCATTTGGTAAGCTTGAATCATCTTGGTTGGGTTGTTTTTGGATTGAAAAGTGAAGGTTATTTGGTTTTTCAAGTTAGCGAATTAGCTCTCGGACTTGTTTTCTTGGTAGCGACTTACTTCATAGTTTTGTAGCGACTTACAGTTATAAAAGCTAGCGAGTTAGAGCTAGCGAGTTAAAGTACAAGTAGTGGAATCTCCACTACGGTTAGCGACTTGTGGTAGCGAATTAGTCTGTAGCGAGTTGCTCTTTAGCGACTTGCATATCTAGCGACTTGTGTAGCGAATTACTGCACAAATTTGGCTAGCGACTTAGTCTGTAGCGAGTTACTACTTAGCGACTTGCTCTTCTGTTGGCGACTTGGGATTCTAGCGACTTAGACGTGTAGCGAGTTAAGGGTTAGCGACTTAGTGCACTAATTTCTAGCGACTTAGTGCATTATTTGGTAGCGAGTTAGCACTTTATCATCTAGCAACTTGAGTGATTGTTTACGGTTTTCTCTTGATTTAGTAAAATCCCGTGAAAGAATCTATTTCCCGGTTTAATCATAGAGTCATAAAATCCCGTATAATCTGTTAACATGTCTACCAACATTCCCACTGTTCCCACTGTCATCTCCACTGTTGCCGAGGATGTTCAAGCAGCTGGCTCAGATACTCGTCCACCAATGCTTGACAGAACTGACTACGATTCTTGGGCTCAACGAATCAGATTGTATTGCCTTGGAAAGGAAAATGGTGTCAACATTCTCAAATCCATTGATGAAGGACCATATCGGGTTGAGACGACTAGAGACATACTTGATACTAATGAAGATGGTACTCCTGTCTACGGAATGGACAGACCTAAGATGTACAATGAGCTTGATAATGAGGAGAAAAAGAGATTCGATGCAGATATCAGGGCTTCAAACATTGTTCTTCAAGGTCTTCCTAAAGACATCTACAAGCTGATCAATCATAACACTGATGCAAAGGCTGTTTGGGATAACGTTAAGATGCTTCTCTCAGGTTCAGAATTAACTATGGAAGACAGGGAATCCCAACTCTATGATGAATTTGAGCACTTCAAGATGAAACCAGATGAGAGTGTCTATGAGTACTATGTGAGATTTCATAAGTTAGTGAATGACATGAGGAACATCAAGATGACTATGCCTAACATTCAGTTGAACTCAAAGTTTGTGAACAACATGAATCCAGAATGGCACAAGTTTGTCACATCTGTGAAACTCACTAAAGGATTGAAGCATACAAACTATGAGCAACTCTATGCCTTCCTCCTTCAGAATGAGAGACATGCTATGTTTGAAAAATTGATTCTCAATCAGTTCAAAACTAACCCAGGAGAGACAAGCTCGTCTAATGATTCAACTGCCTTCTACTCAAACATTGGAATCACAACCAAAGCATCACAAGTCATTCCCTTGGGTAATGGTAATCACAAACTCATCCCTGATCCTCAGTTCAAACAAGCTGATGCTGATGCACGCGTGGATAACATCGTTAATCAACTAGCTCTTCTCATTAGTCAAAACATGAATTCTCTTCCACAAACCAACAACAACCTCAGAACTGCATCTAATCCACATAATCAAGCCACTATTAAAGATGGAAGGATCGTGGTGCAACCAGTTCAGGAAAGACAGTATGAACAGGGACGAGGTGGAGCTGGGAGAGGTTATGTTGGAAACCAGAATCGAGGAAGGAATGGTAACCCAGGTCAAGCTAAGCCAATCAAATGCTTTAACTGTGGTGGTGAGGGACACTTTGCAAGGAACTGCACATCTCCAAAGCGTCCACAAAATGCCGAATACTTCAGAGATAAGATGTTGCTGGCTCAAGCTCAGGACAATGGTGCTACTTTGAATGAAGAGGAACTGCTGTTTCTTGCTGAAGGCAATGCCAAGACCTATGATGCAGATGTAGATGAGCAGCCCATTCAGGAGATAGGTCACAATCATCAAAATGCCTTTCAAGTCGGTGACTGTGATGCATACGATTCTGATGTAGATGATGGACCTACTGCACACACAATCTTTATGGCTAGCATCTCTCCAATGGCTTCTTCCAAGATCTCTTCTTCACCACAAGCTGGCCCATCCAGGGACAAACTCATTTCTGAGGTATTAAAGCTATATGATGATGCTGATGTGCAACAGATGCATGACAAAGTACAACCAACCGAAACTTTTGAATCAAATATTGAAAATACGGGTAATATCAATATTGTCCCATATGATCAATATGTGAAACAAAGTGAAAGTGAAGTTGTACCTAGTGATGCATCTTCTGCAGTCAACAATGACTATGTTTTTGATGAATTCACTGCATGTGCTCCTGATGATTCCATTATCTCTGAACTAAATGCATATAAGGAACGTGTTGCCATTTATGAACAACGTGCAAAATTTGAGTTGACCACTCGTGAGCAGGAAATGGATGACCAAGTACGTACAGTAATTAGAAAAAGTAATTTTAGAGAAGAAGTATTGAAACAAGAATTAAATTCTTTGCAAGAAAAACTTTCTAAAACTGCTAAGCAAAAACAAGAACTTCAAGAAAACGTGAAAATGCTTAAGCAAGAATTTAATGCAAAAGAATCAAAGCTCTTGAGAGATTTTTCTAATCTGAAAACTTTGAAAAACAAACTTGAAAACAAGTTGTACATACAAGGAAACACCATTCAGACTGCTCACATGGTCACCAAACATCGAGTCTTAAGCGATAAGCATAGCATTCCCCTTGTTGAGGAACCAAATCCTGAGGTAATCAAAAAGGCTAGAAATACTCAAAAGGTGATTTATGATGGTAATGAAATTCTTAAGCCTAGGCAGAAACCTAGTTGCGTTGAGTGCACTGAGGAAGATAAGAAATCAGATGAAGTCACTAGGGAAAGGATGAACAAAAAACTAGATGACCCCAAATGCAAAGAGAAGAACATAAATATCACTCCTCATGATTATAAGAAGGAAAACTGGATTGCATTAAACAAGTTTAAGCCTCAGACTTTGTTGACTCCCGAACAAGTCTTCTGGAAAATGGATTTAGATAAGCAGAAAGCCGAAAATATTGTAGAAACAAATCCTCCCCTTTGGAAAATGCCTAAAGCTACTGTGTATCCTCCTAACACACCAATGCATCTTGTTCCTAGAACAATTGCCACTAAAAGCAATATCTTAATTAGCCAATACGTTATTTTTCAATTATTTGTTGATTTTGAGAAAACTTGCAAGAAAAGGATCACACCCACTGGCATAACTGAAGGAGAAAGGGGTTTTGAACAAATGAAAGAATGTTATTTAACTGAGGTCATGCCCTTCTTTAAACTTTTAAAGGATCACTTTGAGAGTCTTAAAAAGGGGATAGAAACAGACATTAAGGGGATGGAAAAGGAATTTGATGCAATGATAGTTGAAATTAGTGATTATGAGCGTGCATTAAAATATAATGAGATCGAGAGGAAGAACCTGCATACATTGAATGAGAATCTTATTACTGAATGTGTTGCTCAAGATGTCTTTTTTACTGCTTCAAATTGCTCTATTAATGCTTCCAAATTTCATGAACTATCTGTGGCCCTGAAAGTCTCCCATGATCGTGTCATTGAGCTTGAAAAAACTAATTCTAAACTTAATGAGAAAATTGAACTGGATGATCATGACAATTTGGTTAAACATTTTTCTAAACTAGAAGTTGAGTATTTTAATCTACAACTAAAATATCAACATCTCAAAGAAAATGTCAAAACTTCAAATTTCAAGACATCTTCAGATGTTCCAGAGTTTGATGCAGTTTTTCAAATAAACAAACGAGATGAACAGATTCATGCTCAGTGTAACACGATCAGAAAGTTGAAAGTCCAAATCTCTCAATTAAAGGGTCAAACGAACAATATGACAGGTTCCCAAATGCCTCCTTCTTTAGATTCTCAGAATTCTCAAACGTTTCATCTTCAAAACCTAGTAAATGCTTTACAAAAGGAAAACGAAAGTTTCCTTGAAGAGAATGAAAAGGTTAAACGTCATTTCAATGAATTGTTTGAATCAATTAAAGTCACTCGTAACAAAAACAACGAACAAATAACTTCATTGCAAAAGGAAATTGAGAATCTGAAGAGTCAGGTAAAAGGGAAAATGCCAATGATCAATGCGGAGAATGTTGTATCTAAGGTTCCCTCTGGTAATAAATCTACTTTATCTGTGACATATGTCCCCCCTCACCTAAGGAACAACAAACTTGCCATTCAAACATATTTCTCATCCCTTAAGGATTGCTTAGAATGCCTGCGTGAGATTGTTGAAGAGGACAAGCTAGAGAAACCTCATGATAATGCAATTGGACATGCATGCTTATATGCCAAACGATCTCAAGAAATCTTAGAATGTTTGATCACTATATGCCCAAAGACATTAGGTGAGAGAGTTAACCCCTTGATTCCATGCTCAATGCCTAAGGCCAAACATGACATGCACTCGATTCCCAATAGTTTGAATATGAGGAGTAGTGCACCAGTGAGTAGTTCAGATTTTAGATCTGTCAATACTAGGAAAGTAAACTCAAATGTGCCTTCTAGGAGTACTAATCTCAGTACCTCTAATGTTAAGAAAGTGAACCTTAGTGCACCTGCATGTAGTTCAGATCCCAGCACATCTAAACAGGTGGTGCAAAGAGTAGTAAAACAAACTAATGTTCCCATTCCCTCTACAGGAGTAATCAGTGACATTAAAGGGAGCAGGTCAAAGTCTCAAGACAATACAAGGAATGATAGGACCTCTCAAGCTAAAAATGTGCACTGGAAGAGAGTAGAAGAACAATCTAGGAACCTTAAGTTTGAATCGAATAAAACGAATCGTGTTGATTCTAGTATTAGCCATAAGCGTACTGTAATTAATTCGAATTCTGATGCTATTTGCAAACCTTGTACTGATGATTGCTTGAATTCTGTTTCTAATCATGAATGTGATGTTAATGTTTTGCCTAATGATGTTAATTTTCCAGTTAATGTTGTTAATGCTAAAATTCATGCTAAAAAGGCTAAAAGGCAAAAGCGAAAGAGAGTTAGAAAACAATGGAAACCCACAGGAAGAACATTCAGCAGAATAGGCTTTTATTGGATACCTGTTGGTCATAAGACTAATCAGATAATGCCCACTAGAAAATGGATGCCTACTGGTAGAACTATTCCCTTAAGAAGTGGTCACACTGTAAATAGGGCTAATACAGACACTAGTATTGCATCTATTCACAATGATTCCATTACTTCACTGTCCGATATGAATGCTTCTATTTCTGATGTGGGTGGTCCAACTGTTGCTACTAACCAAATGGAACCCATTCTTGCATGGGGATCCCAAATATCCAGTTATCCATTCTTGTCTGTGTTCAACTGCAGATCGTTCAAATCGTTCTGTGGTACCTGGACTCAGGCTGTTCCAAGCATATGACTGGAGACCGGTCACGGCTCATGAACTTCGTGAGCAAATTCATCGGGACTGTTAGATTTGGTAATGATCATTTCGGTGCTATTATGGGTTATGGAGATTATGTTGTTGGTGATAGTGTCATCTCCAGAGTGTATTATGTGGAAGGTTTAGGTCATAATCTGTTCTCTGTTGGTCAATTCTGTGATTCTGATCTAGAAGTGGCCTTCAGAAAACATACCTGCTTTGTTAGAGATCTTAATGGTAAGGAACTGTTGAAAGGAACTCGTGGCTCAAACCTTTACACTATCTCTATCGATGACATGATGAGAGCTTCACCAATATGCTTGTTATCAAAGGCTTCAAAAACAAAGTCATGGTTATGGCATCGTCGTCTCAATCACTTGAACTTCGGCACAATCAACGATCTTTCCAGAAAGGACTTAGTTGTAGGTTTACCTAGACTAAAGTATGAAAAGGATCATCTTTGTTCAGCATGTCAATTGGGAAAAAGCAAGAAGTATGCCCCTAAACCCAAACCTACTAACTCTGTCACAGAAGTTCTTCATATGATTCATATGGATTTATGTGGACCAATGAGGGTGCAGAATATCTTTGGGAAGAAATATGTGTTAGTTGTGGTTGATGATTATTCTAGATTCACCTGGGTCAAGTTCTTAAGGACAAAGGATGAAACTCCTGATATCATCATCAAACTCATCAAACAGCTGCAGGTTAGACTAAACAAAACTGTCAGAATTATCAGAACAGACAATGGAACTGAGTTTGTCAACAAACAACTTAGTGAATTCTATGAAAGCGTTGGAATCAGCCATCAAAGAAGTGTTCCACGAACCCCTCAACAGAACGGTGTAGTTGAAAGACGTAATCGTACTCTTGTTGAAGCTGCTAGAACAATGCTGATCTACTCAAAGGTTCCAATGTTTCTCTGGGCTGAAGCAATTGCCACTGCATGCTACACACAAAATCGTTCCCTGATTCACACCATTCATGGAAAAACTCCATACGAACTTGTCCACAACAGGAAACCTAATCTATCTTTCCTTCGTGTGTTTGGTGCCTTGTGCTATCCAACTAATGAGGGTCAAGACTTGGGTAAACTTAGAGCTAAAGCTGACATTGGAGTATTTGTAGGATATGCACCCAACAAAAAGGGATACCGAATCTACAACAAAAGAACCCGAAATATCATGGAAACAATTCACGTTACGTTTGATGAGCTGACCGGTCAAATGGCTCCTGGACACTCCAGCTCAGGACCCGCACTTCAAAACAGTCCTATTGGTTCATCTCTTGTTCCAAACTCCTCTCAAGAAACTCCATATGTACCTCCATCTGAAGATGATGTAAAGAAACTGTTTGATCCCATGTTTGATGAACTGTATGAGTCTACTACTAATGAGGTACTGATCCCTACAACAGAGGATGCTCATATTCCAGTGAATGAAGTCAATTCATCAGTCTCTATATCTGTAAGTCAAGAAGCACCTGCTGCTGATCCTTCAGTCTCATCAACAAATCATCTCTCTTCAAATGTACATCATGGAAATGTTTCTGGCACCAATGATGAAGTTAATCCCTTTGCAACTCCTGAAGATGCTCCATTTGAAAACATATTTGCTACTCCTGTATCATCATCAGAACCATCTTCTTCAGGAGACATCGACTCAGCTACTTCAGTTCCTCAACAAATGCCACATGAACACCTCAGAAAATGGACTCACGATCATCCATTAGACAACATCATTGGAAATCCCTCTCGTCCTGTATCAACCCGGAAGCAACTCGCAACCGATGCCTTATGGTGCTTCTTCAACTCCGTACTATCTAAGATCGAACCAAAAGACGTTAAAACTGCCATGAATGAAGATAGCTGGTTCAATGCTATGCAAGATGAAATTCATGAGTTTGATCGTCTTGATGTATGGGAGTTAGTACCTGCTCCAGACTGTGCTATGATTATAGCTCTAAAATGGATCTTCAAAGTAAAACTTGATGAGCATGGTGATGTGTTGAAAAACAAGGCTCGATTGGTTGCTAAAGGATATCGTCAAGAGGAGGGTATAGACTTTGAAGAATCATTTGCTCCAGTTGCTCGAATCGAGGCAATCAGAATCTTTTTGGCTAATGCTGCAAGTAAGAACATGGTGGTATATCAGATGGATGTAAAGACGGCATTTCTGAACGGAGATCTTAAAGAAGTCGTCTACGTCAGCCAACCTGAAGGATTTGTGAATCAAGAGCATCCTACTCACGTTTATCGTTTGAAGAAGGCTCTTTACGGTTTAAAGCAAGCTCCAAGGGCTTGGTATGATACACTCTCAAAGTTTCTTCTTTCAACCGGATTCAGCAAAGGAGCAGTTGATCCTACATTGTTCACCAGGAAGTCAGGCAAACATTTAACTCATGTTCAAATTTATGTTGATGATATTATTTTTGCCTCGACTGACCCAATGGAATGTGATCAGTTTTTCTAATGAAATGAGTTCAAAGTTTCAAATGTCAATGATGGGACAAATGTCATTTTTCCTGGGATTACAAATTTCACAAAGTCCCGGAGGCATTTTCATAAATCAATCTAAATATGCAACAGAGATTTTAAAGAAATTTGGATTTGATTCAAGTGACCCTGTTGACACCCCCATGATTGACCGAACCAAACTAGATGAGGACCTCTCAGGGATCATGATTGACCAAACGAAATATAGGAGTATGATTGGATCCCTGATGTATCTCACTGCTAGTAGACCAGACATTTTGTTCTCTGTGTGCATGTGTGCTAGATACCAGGCTAAGCCTACTAAAAAGCACCTTGAAGCAGTTAAACGGGTCTTTCGGTATCTCCAAGGAACCATCAATATGGGACTATGGTACCCGAAGGACACCGGTATGTCACTAACGGCCTATGCAGATGCTGATCATGCAGGTTGTCAAGATACACGTCGAAGTACGTCAGGAGGTGCTCAGTTTTTGGGTGATAAGCTTGTGAGCTGGTCTTCAAAGAAGCAAATGAGTACTTCTATTTCCTCTACAGAGGCAGAATACATAGCCATGTCATCTTGTTGTGCTCAAATCTTATGGATGAGATCTCAATTATCTGACTATGGCTTTGAATTCAACAAAATCCCTCTGTACTGTGATAATAAAAGTGCTATTGCTCTCTCATGCAACAACGTTCAACACTCAAGAGCAAAGCATATCGACATTCGACATCATTTCATCAGGGAACAGGTGGAAAAAGGTGTGGTGGAACTATATTTTGTGAGGTCTGAATATCAGTTAGCGGACATCTTCACCAAAGCTCTTCCAAGAGAACGTTTTGAGTTTATTCTTCCACGTCTTGGTTTGAAAAGCCTTCAACCAGAAACTCTCAAACGTCTTCAGGAGGAAGACGAGGAGTAAAGGTCTTTCTTCATCTATCTCTTGTAAATATTTATTCGAAAAACAAAATAGAAAAATATAAATCTTTCAAAATCCATAAAAATTTGAAAAATTCGAAAAATCTTCAAAAAATATTGTCATTTTGTTATGTTTCTCTCGATTCGATAATATCTACGGTCTTGATGTTGTCATTCAAAGAATGACACGGGACTTTAGATGCTGTTCGAATTTTTATTAAAAAAAAAAAAAAAAAAAAAAAAAAAAAAAAAAAAAAAAAAATTCAAAAAATTCAAAAAATCAAAAAATATTTTTGGGAGAAAGAGAAAAAATGGTTTATTGTCATTTTCAGGCAATAACCCGCTTTTTAAAGAAAGAACAGAGCCATGTTTTACCATGTTTTCAAATTCCATGCTCTGATTCTATAAACATTTATCTGCTGAAAACCAAATGCTTTGAAAAATAACTCAAACTCTATTTTTTGATAATCATCAGGACTTATTTGTCAAAATCTCTATCTCTCAATCAACAACCTACGTCATTGATTGAGGGGGAGAATGATTTCAATTAAATTAAAAAGTTATTTGGCATTAAAATTGTTTTCAAAAGATATACATGCATGTTTTATAAATGGAGTTTAAAGTCTCAAAATCCGATCCGTATCAGTTAAAACACTTTCACAATCAAGTCACAATTCTCCTTAAAAGCTTTCAAAATCAATTTAAATCTATACGAGATCACAAATTTCAAATGATTTGATAATTGTGATCGGGGGAGAATGTGTGATTTAAATTGGATTTAGACTGATAATTAGGTAAATGGTTATAATAGGATGTACATGCTATCCCGCCCACATGTGACAAACGATTTCAATTTTTCAAATGCACATGTTGAGGGGGAGCATCTATCTTAAAACCTTTGATTTAAAACGTGATCATTTATCCCAATGTGCAGGTTCCCTCTAGTATGTGCAAAACTCTTTTCAAACCTCGAGGCACATATTGAGGGGGAGCAAATTTATGGAAACCTCATCCTTCCCGGAATTGCTATATCTACTTGATTTGTTGAGGGAAGTGATGTTGATATCTTTTAGAAAATGGTAATCAAAAGAAGTTAATTCTTTCTCCTGCCTCCGTGTGCAAAACATTTTCAATACTTGATGCTCATGTTGAGGGGGAGTTCTCGTTCTAAAAATATCAAAAACAATTCAGGTACAAAAAGCTTTGATAATATATCACAAGTATCTGAATTGATTTTCAAATGGTTTTCAATTGGATCCATTGGCAGATGAACAATACCAAATAGACCGACCAACTTTACTTCATGTACGGTGATATAAGGATGATAAGGTTAGGTATGTGTTCCCATGATCCGCCAGAACCGGAGGGATCTACCCAGGGACAATCCACTAGTTAGTGTAGAAGTCCTTAGGTATGATGATAAAAGGAGAAAAATGAGATATGGGAAGAGTGCGGACTAAGACTGAGCTAGTACTGGAATAAACCCAACAAGGTTCTAGCTATGAAGTCTCGGTAAGCACTGAAGGGGTTGAAGAATTAAAAAGAATTGAATGTGAAAAGGGTGAAAATAAATAGCCCTCCATTTATTCAACCTTAGGGCAGAAACCGGGTTCAATTCATATACTACTGATGGTAACATCGGTATTGAAGACAAGACGTCATGGACCCAGTGACGCACTGCACTTCAACTTTCCAAACCACTCAAGTTCCTCTTAAAAGGGCTTGTTTCATTCTCACGGGGAACCGACATTATCTATCGACTTTCTCTTAGAGATGGTTGATATTGAAGAAGGAGACCCTCTCCCTAGTCTCCGTTATAGGATCCAAATATGCACAAATTGAGTCTAGAGCCACGAGATCATCAATAAATCTCATTAGGACACTTTCAATGAAGACTCTCTGTTTCACACAATGTGGAAAGAGAGATTATATCTTGAGTCCTACGCATTATCCTTGTGGTATTGCCAGAACATCTGAGTGATGTGTTTACACACTCACAATGAAGATGGAAAGCCTTCTGGAGCCAACATCAAACAAGCTCCTGGTAGGTGGCATGTGAGATCTATTATATGGATCAACCATGTGACAACTGAACAGAAACAATGGGGCGATTCATTTTCTTGAATCAATCCTGGTTCAGGTTAGGGATTGACGGATACCTTTGAAAAACCGGTCTTTGTGCTTATAAACTCTTTTCTTTAGCTCATCGACCGTGTACTCATTCTTCAAACCAAAAGGTATTTTTATGATTGATAATTGATTTTCAACAAAACCTTCGTTGTATTGCAAAAACAATTTCTATTGAGCAATACACGATTGTTTTTCAAATCTCTTTTCATCAATCAGTGAACTTAAAAGTCGCTGGTTCACTCACTCCGTGTTGTCTTCTTTGAGACGTTCCGGTTTGAGAACAGCTAGAACAGCTGCGAAACCCTGTCAAGGAGATTCTTAGGAATCCTACCTGATCACAGGCAGTACTTGTACTGATCAACGGGGAACCGTGGGCCGTGTACCTCAATTCAACGAAAGTGATCAAAGACACTTTCGTGCGATTTGTTGCTAACTGTTGTATGCAGGTACGCCCGACGTTTGCAGCTGATCAGAATGAAGCGGTCAATCCACAGCCGCATGCTCACTTAACACATTCAACTCAAATGAAATCATGATTAGTGCATCAATGACTCTGATATTTTCACTCCATGCTTCTGCTACGCTGCTGCCAATATCGTGATTCAACAAATGCTTCCGCTACTCTGATGAGAAGATATCATGATCCAGAATGTGAGCATGTCGGTCCCAAAGTCACAACATCACAAAATACCAACACCACAAAGGATGTGTCAGAGATTGTTGATAGCCGATGATCTCAAATGATGGCTCAGAATTATTATCACGTGGATCAGTAAAAGACCTCCACTTGGAATAACCAAACATGCAATGTGAAGAATCAATGACTACGAGCTCAAGAGCAAAGGACTACATCAAGAATACTAGATCACTTGTTAATGTTATATCTATTTGTATTCTTTGTAATTTTGATACATGTTTGAGGTGACCTCCCTTAGGGGGAGATTGTTAGGAATTAGAAATTCCAGGTATTAAAGAGTCGGTCACCTCAAGTATATGTAATCGTTAGAAAGCTCGTAGTCGTAGGTCTTTTAAGTTAAGTAGTTATTTAGTTAAGTAACACCGTGGAGGACGGACGGGTCTTTACCCACTGTATGCCTGATCCACAGCCCGTAGTGTGGCGAATTATGTAAGACTATAAATACTCTCTACCTTCCAAGGTAGAGAGTTGGAGCTCATAATAATATCTTTCACTTTCTCTCACTAAGTTCCCTAAACCTCTAACTTTCTCTCTCTAGAATTCCATCTTATTCGCCACCTTGTGTTATGGTTTGATGTGTATGTGAAAAGTTATATCTTACACAATCGACCAGACGCAAGAGTCTTCAACGGAGTTTGTGTCGGCATGGCGAATCTCGATCAACATATCTGTCAAATAAGCCAAGTTACAAACGTCAGGGTCGGCTCTAGACCAATTCCATCGCCATTGCCCTTTTTCAATGCGATCAATGAATAGACAATATTTGTCTTGTTCCAAATGATAGAGTATGTTGCAGCGGATATGTAGCGGGGAATCACCAAGCCAAGTCCTTCCAAAAGCGGATACGCGTGCCATTGCGCACTTGAAAGCGAAGAGAGTTAGCAGGAAGAATACCGTTCGAGTATAAGAAGTTAGAAGATCCAACTATCTACCATTAAATTTGTAACATTATTGATTGAAACCCCTCCTCTTGACCATGCAAAGCCTTGATAACTTTAACCCAAAGTGTTTGCGGGTTGGAGTACATTCTCCAACGCCACTTTTAAAAAAGAGAAAAGTTAAAAGAATTAAGCTACCAATGTTTAAACCACCTTTTATCGAACGAATAAAGAACATTAGGCCATTTAATCCAAGCAAGAATTTTAGACTCCTCAGAGCCTCTTAAAAAAACGAGAAACGAGATCTCTCTAAAAAATTTAACACAAATTCTGGAACTTTGATAATTGTTACTTAGATTAGTTTGTTACTTATGAACGTTAAATTGCTAGTTACTTTATTCTTTAGTATAGAATGATGATTTATATATGATATTTGGTGATGATTAAGCTAGATATGGGTGTTATTATTATCCGTCGTTAAGTTTAATACAATTATTTAGGTTTTTTCCGAGTACCAATCTAGTCAACAGTCAACACCTAATCTGAAATTAGGCACATTATTGACTTCAAACTAATGAAATAATTATATTGTTTATTCAAATGGGTTTATTTGGTTTACAAATTAATCAAACCCAGAGTCAAGCCATTTTGATTGATATAACTTCTTATTTGCATAATTTGATATGTATTTGGTTACTAGAATTTGGTTATTTGTATAACTAGGCAAGTTCAAGTAATTTTTTTTTAAAGTAAAATAGGTTAAATAATAACTATTCATATCACGTGACAACTTTTTTGATGGACAAACAAAAACCACAATCCACAAATAGGATCATTTGATACCAAAATACAAAATTAATTTTAACGCAAAAAACAGGAACTTTTGATGCATAAACCCATAATTGTGAGTTCGGTTATCCATCAAAGTCGTGTCCTCTTTTGCATCAAACATCTATATATGCATCAAACGCTCATATTTTTTAGCATCCTAAACTTTTTTTTACGCATCTAATGTTCGTGTTTGTTATTACCTTTGTCCTTTGTGCATGAAAATGATGTACATATCACGATTAATTTACAAGCATCCACTATGGTGGCTTAAAAATAGGTTTAAAAATTATAAAGAGCTTCGCAAATTTATGTACCATAGTGGAGAACGATTTCAAGTCTAGGTGCCATGAAAAAGTTTTTTATTTTGAAAAAGTTTATAAATTTTAATGCATTACATGAGTTGGCAATTTTATAAACTTATCAAAAGCTTTATATATAGTATTAATAGATTTATAGTATAAAAATGCTTGTAATTTAGAGAGCGTTTGCTTTGAAAGTACGGGAATGAAGGAATGCTTTCATTCCCAACATAGTTGTTTGGTTTATGAGTTTGGTTTTTGAAAATGTGTATGAAACCTTTAAAAATTGGCATTTCTCATACCCATCTCTAATTGTAGGTTTACAAACCCATTTTATAGCCATATCCATAGTCATTCACATATACATACCAAACGCCCCTTAATAACATTTTATGAGGTGACAATTTTATAAACTTTTTAATAGATTTATTATAGTGGATGCCCTAACAAATCCGCAAGTGAACCATTGAACCAAAACAAAAGATTAACCACGATATCCCAATAACAACACGGGTTATTTGAGTTAATCGACATAATGAACACCTTAAAAACAGAGTTGTTAATATCGTGAGAAAAAAGATGTTTGCCATGAAATGAAAAACTCAATCCTTGCATAAAACAAGAGTGTCACTTAACTACAATCGGTTAATTATTTTATTTTTCGCTGTCATGAACAACTAATAGCGTATCATGACACTATTACTTATTTATCTCTTTGATGTGTGATTGTTACTTCTACCTTTCCATGCTTTTTAGTACATGCAACCACTTCAATAGATTAACCACCAAATATTTCAGCTAGTAAAACCACCATCAACAACCAAATCATGTCCGGTAATAAAACCAGATTCTCCACTTGCAAGAAACAACACAGCCTTAGCAACATCCTCAGCTTTCAAAACCATGTCTTTCAAGATACTCATTGGTTGATAACGTTTTTCAACTTCTTTCATATCCATCTCAAGCCTGTTACAATTCATCGGTGTAGCAACCGCAAATGGGGACACGCAGTTTACTCGAATCCCATGCTCCCCTAGCTGCTTGCTAGCCGATTTCATCAGCCCCACGACCGCATGCTTCGACATGCAATAATCTGTTTGTTGTGGGCCGCCCATTTGACCCAAAACACTAGAAGTACAAATAATACTTCCTTTCACTTGTCCTTGGACCATGACTAAGGCAGCGTGCTTCACGCACGCTGCCATCCCACGGACATTGACCGCAAACAGACGGTCAAATTCGTCCAGATTTAAATCTAGGACAATCTGGTCGGATTTAGTAAGGATCCCAGCGTTGCTAAACATAATATCGAGCTGGCCATAGTTTCTTACAGTTGTTTCCACCAAGGACTTCACTTGGGCTTCATCAGTCACGTCACAGTGAATGTAAGTACATCGGGCTAAGCCGATGGATAAAGAGACGTTTTTTCCTAGCTCGTCTTGGATGTCAGCGATTATAACTGCTCGTGCACCGTGTTTAGCGAATAAACGAGCTGTAGCTTCGCCTATGCCGCTTGCTCCACCGGTGATTATAGCTACTTTGTCTTCTATTTTGTTCATGACGATGTTATATGCTGTGTAGACATCTGTCAAGTCATCTTATATAAAGCATCTTTTTGCTTTGCTTGACAGAGGGAGTAAAATATTGTAAAAGACTTTATAAGTCCAACAAATATTATTTTGTTTTTATTCTTGCTGTCCAAATAAGACCATCATTTTAAGTGCCTAAATATTAAATTATTTCAGATATGTAATTAATTAGTTTATTGTACAGTTGCGTCGTGAATTGCTTGTTAATGTTATATCCAACAAATATTTTCTTTTCTGTTTTTGTCTTGCTTGCTAGAAAATAAAATCATTAATTCTTTGTTTTTTATAGGTTCGACAAGTTTTAGTTATTCGAGCGTTTGTATTGTGCAAGTTGGCGGTTCCATGTGTTATGTCAAATATATTAGCAAGTGAAACTTGATTTTTGTCCAAAATAATGTCAAACTGTTTAAGCATGTATGTGAAATTACGAATAAGTGAATAACTTATAATAATTCAATAAACATAAGATTATTATGGCCGGCCTTATTTGTAATAGACAAAACCATTTAACGTCACGGTTTTGCACGAGTACACCTAATAATATGTAATTTGTGATCAAATAATCACTGTAAGAAAATTCCACTAACACATGATGTCTGATGATATTAGACAATTCCTACTTATTAGTCACCGGTTGAGCTAAAACCTTATTTTTTATATATCAATATAGAGTAGGGATCTAGTGAAAAGTAAATTAAAATAAGAAGTGGTGAGAAGTGACCAAAACCACACATTTGAGATGCAACGACTTCATTAAATGCATTTCTATTCATATAGATGCAACATCTTGAGTTTCGAAAGTTAATTTGATGTATAGATTGTGCAAATTGATTTTTCATGATTTAGGCACGTGCAGAGTAACAAAAAACAAGAGAAATCATGAAATGCATCTAATATACGTATATACATCTGATTAAAAGCTAGAAAACACACTATCGTGCGTTATAATGCATCTAAGATTATAAGGATGCATCTAATTTAGGTCGGTGCATCTCGGATTTGCGGTTATAGTTCTTCTTATTCCTTCTTATTTTAAGTAATCTTCTTATTTGATCCTAACTCTCTCTCTCTCTCTCTCTCTCTCTCTATATATATATATATATATATATATATATATATATATATATATTTGGGTTTTCAACTTGATATTGCGAATAGACTAATCTCAAGATGACTACCTTTTTTGGATAGATTACTAATTAAGTTCAATTAAATGGAGGTACTAGTCACTACAAGAAAACTCAGGTTAGGTGATGAATTACCTAAGGGACTGTTTGGTTCACCCACTTTTGTGGGTTTTTGTTGTATTTAGATTTGAAATTTGGTTGAGCACGTGTTTAGTAGGAAAAAAGAGGAAGTTTTTGAATTTTAAACACCACAAAAATAAAAGGTTGTAAACACACTAGTTGATGCTAGGATTATAAAACCGGAGACACATTTCACAATAATGAACAAGTGTACCCCACAAATAAATAAACCTAATCTCACTTCTTTCTTCTCTATTCTCTCTTATCATCTCTCTCACTTTCCAAACATAGTAACACAAATGGGTTTTTTTTTTAACTCTCCACTACTTAAATTCATCAGTAATTGAAACTCCACGATTTCAAAATTTATAAACCAAACACCCCTAAGGCTTTTTTCCTAGTGGTATGTGAGTTACTCACTAACTTAAAGGGGGTACAGGGCTGAGACAGAGTGATCCAATATCCCCCTATCTCTTCACTCTGGTGATAGAAGTGTTTACCTTATTAATGGCTAAAAATATCCAAAATTCCCCTGATTTTAAATATCATACAGGATGCTCTACTCTTAAACTAACTCATATGTGCTTTGTAGATGATTTGTTAGTTTCATGTCATGGAAGTGTGGAATATGTTACTGTGATAAAGAAATCCCTACAAGAATTTAGCAAAGTCTCTGGTTTGCTTCCTAATATGAACAAGAGTATTATCATTTTTGGAAATGTTAATATGAGGGAGTAGTTGAATATTTTAAGAGTTATGCCTTTTCAAACTGGTACCTTGCTTGTTAAATACATAGGAGTCCCCTTGATAACTAAGAAGCTGAGTCTTAATGATTGCAAGTAGCTAATTAACAGAGTGAAAGCCATGATAGGTGATTGGAAGAACAAGTTCTTTCATATGCAGGAAGATTATAATTGATTGCGGTTGTTTTAGCCTCTATGCAAGTGTTATGGGCTTCTGTGTTCATTATCCGTAAAACAACTGTTAAAGATATTGAAAGAGTGTTTAAAGGATTCTTGTGGTGTCAAGGTGAGCTTACAAGAGGAAAAGCTAAGATGGCCTGGAAGAATGTATGCAGACCTAAAATGCAGGGTGGTTTGGGATTAAAAAAGTCTGAATAAATGGAATGAGACTTTGGTCTCAAGAAAAGAAAGTCTTTGGGTTAAATAGGTTAATATTGTCAAGTTAAAAGGCAGAAGCTTTTGGGATGTTCGACATGAATATTCGGATAGTTGGATGTGGAAAGAATTATTGAAGCTTAGAGATACTGTGAGACCTCATATTTTTCATAAAATTGGAAATGGCCAAAAGGCATATATCTAGTATGATTGGTGGAATGAGAATGGCCCTTTATGTAGTGTAATTAGCAAAAGAAGGATTTATCAAGCTGGTTTTACTAATAACATATGTGGCAGAGGTGATCACAAATGGTACTTTGAATGGCTTGTAGTATGGATGACATAATATCCCATTTTACAAGGAATTCCAAATCCAGGAAATAATAATGATGAGGACAATGTTCTATGGAAATCTAATAATGGAATGTAACTTGATTTTACTATTATAAAATGCTTGGAAAGATCTAAGAGACATTGAAAAGGTAGAATGGTATAATTGTATGGTTTTCAAAAGGGATTTCCAGTCATATGTTTATAGTTTGGATGGCAATCGAGGAAAGACTACAAACACAAGATAGAGTAATTATGTAGAATAATGACACTAGTATAAGATGTCCTCTTTGCAAGACATGTCTTGATACTTGATGAGTGTGTAAATACTCATCATTTTTGTACCAATTAGACTGCAAAAACATCTGAAAACACTCAGAAATGCATCAAAATGATAAAAATATCACAAATAAGTGTTTTATGTGTTTTAAATGCAAAAATATCAAAATCTGGTGAAAAACGTATAAAGTTTGCATAATTGGCAGTTTTAGTCCCCCAAGTTTCAAAAGTTGTCAAAAACAGTCTCTGGTAAAGCAAAATAAAGAAAAATGTTATTCAAGGTCCCTGAATTATTCTAAATTGTCAAAAATGGTCCTTGAATAAATCTTTTGTTAAATGGAAGAAAAGGTCCCTCAACTTTCAAAAATGTCAAGTTTGGTCCCTGGAAAATTGAAATTGTCAAATCTAGTCCTTGTACTATTGAAGGTTGTCAGTTTTAGTCCTTGTGTTAACCTTGGAATAATGGCAGAATTGGTCCTTCAAAATTTCAGAAATTACAAGTTTAGTCCTTGTCATTTAAGCTTAAAACCTAAGCCTTGTCATAACTCAAATTGACCCCTGCCATATACCCTTTTTGACCCCCCTGTCATTTCCTCATTTTGAACCTCTGGTCAAACTAAGTCAAACCCCGCCCACTTTATCCCTTACCTCCCACCACTTGACTGTAGCCCTGCTCCTCTGCAACACCTCACCCAATCACTCTCACCTTATCCCTGTAACACATCTCACCCCTCATCATCACCTCTACTCATCCACCCCCCTAGTTGCAGTTTTCAGAGACCATAAGTCAAAATAGGCTTTCCCGCCAAAATGCATAAAATGGCCAAAATGCCCAAAACTCATCTATTGGCTTACAAGGGTGGTGGGAAACACTCATAAGGACACGTGGAAGCAAATGGGAGTATAAAAGAGAGAAGAAGAAGGAAGACACAACAGTAGTTAGTTTTTAGTTTCCTTTGTATGTCGTTTTTTTAAGTCATCTTAATTAGTATGCTAAAATGTAATTTTAAGCTTCAAATGTATTAAACTCAAGTCACCTTATCATTCTAATTTACTTTTAATCTTCGATATCAAGGTTTCATGCAAATTCATATTTTCCAGTTTACTGTTGAGAATTCCAGTTTTGTTTTCTTATGAACAAGCTTCTATTAGTTTCATTGTAAGCTTAAACAAGTTTACTTAAGCTTTATATAGCTTTTGATAAGCTTGTAGATCAGTTTCAAGCAATTTGGTCCATGGTCAACAAAAGTCAACTGTACAAGCAAGATGGTATGGAAATGGTGTTTGGTTAATGCAGGATTTGGATTTGGGTTGGAAATGGTTTAGTTTAGTGATATTGGACTTGGTTCTAGCCTGCATAACAATTGGACACATGTGAGTGAGCTTCTCACTTTCAAATTTCAAGCCATTTTGCATTTTATGCTTATACTTGTATCTGTGATCATTGGTAGTTTTAATGTGTTTATATAGTTGTATTATGGTCATATAAACTCAGTTTGATCAATGGTACTATCTGGTTCAGTGTTTGTCTTAATTTCAGTTTGCATATCAGTTTTAAAGAGGTGTTTGGATTTTGTAACAAAAATGAGTTAAAGGGCTAAGCAGTGGATAAGGTCTGTTGGTTCATGCTTGTTATGTCCATATGTACTCATATCTGTCTTTAAATTGTACCTGCTAATCATAAAAGTCAAAATTACATCCTCACTGTCTTAATTAGCTATCTGTTAGAGATTTTGCAAATCAAAATCTTGTTGTATGTTTAAAACTCATGGATATAGCATGCATTAGGTTTAATTCATCTTATAACATCATCTTCAGTTGGGAAATTTGGATCAAAACTCAGTTTAGTCAACTTTTCATGTTTTGTCAAAAAGTCAAATTCTTGCAAAATCCATTTTGAGCTCATCTGAGGTGATTTTTCATGGGCTCATTTCTGAGTCAATTTCAATGAAACTGGTGGCTTTAAAAAGTCCTACTGGTCTATTTTCTTATCTCTATTTTTGTGTATTTTTGTGAATTTTCCATAAGCTCCAAATGAGCTTGTCAAAAGGGCTTAATATGCCCTGTGCAACTGACTCAGTTTAAGTTGAGTCTGCACAGGGTTTGCAGCCCTTGTAACAAGCTCATTAGAGCTCACCTAGGTCTCCATTTTGGTTTAGAGGTTCTTAGCCAAGTCTCCTACTAGTTCCAATTTATGGTTTGCAGTTTCAGCTTATTGTGTGGTTTGTTGCTTGGCTCAAAGTAGCACCCCTCAACTGTTTTCAGTCATAAGCTCAAACTAGCCAAATCATTGCAGCTTGATATCCTGAGGTTATAGCTTGTTGATTCTAGTTGCATTTGGTCACTTTTAGCTTATTTTAGCTTCTGTTTTGGTTTGGTGCTTATTGGTCTCCATTTGCTTATTCAAAGTGCTTATTTATAAGCACTTGGTACATCAGTTTCATATTCCTCCACATAGCCCCATGTTTTTCCATTTTTCCTAGTTTCCTAATATTATTTTAGACTTTTCCTGAAATTTTCATATTTTTCCAAGCTTGTTTACTATTTTTCTTAATTTAAATTAGTTTTTAAGCATTTTTAAATAGCATTTAATACAAATAATTAAGAAAAGTTTCAAAAAAATAATTTTTCATTTTTCTTAAGTTAAGATAAATATAAAAAGCCAAAAAAATATTTTTCTAGATTTTTCTTAGTTAAATTTGTATTTTTAAATAATTTAAGTAGTTTTAAATAGTTTAAAATTCATAAAAAATACAAAAATAATCAGAAAAATACAAAAATAGTTTTGAAAATTCTATTTTGTTATTTTAGATTTTTCCAAGTCTTAATTTTATTTTTCTAGCTTTATTTCCTATTTTCTTGTATTTTAGGTAATTATTTATTAGTTAAAAATAGTTTTTAATTAATAGTAATTAATTAAATAGTTATAAAAATAATTTTCTTTTTCTAAAAATTTTCTTTTATCATTAGGATTGTAAAAATGCTATTTTCATATTTTTAGGACTTACATTGTTTAAAGTTTGACATTTTATTTGTACGTTACGTAGTTTTTAAATTCAGTTTTATAAAAACATAAAAACAAAAACATCATTTTAAATATAGTGATAGCGTTTATTTAATATTTTTTATCTTTTTAATTTTCTTTAATTTGCATTTAAGCCCCTGTAGTTTATGGGCTTTCTCTTTAGGTATAGATCAATCACTATCCTTTCCCGTTCAAATCCTCTCGATCACTACACGTTTGGCTATTCTCGCACAGCTCGTTGGGACTTAACGACCTGGGGAAACACTATACTCTCCTGATCTTCATTGCATTTGTGCTTAAACTATTTTAAGTTTGTTACGGTCGGCCATTCACAAGTGGCAGGCTTGAGTGATAAAACTTGACGGTTTTGCACAGATCAAATTTTGGCGCCGCTGCCGGGGAGAATATTAATCACTTTGTTCCTGAAACATTCAAAACAACTCTCACTAATCCTCTATTTGAATTCAACCCTGAATTCACCTTAATTTCTGAGAATCCACTCTTTGATACTCAGATTGAGGATAGTGATGAGTCTACAGTGGAACAAGAATTCACAGATTTACATCTTGTGATTGATTCTCTTCATGAGGAGTTCGCCGGTGAACTCACTCATATCATATCTCCGCCGGAGTATGATAACTTCCAATTTGATCATGACACAACCGAGATTTGTCTTGATCACATAAGCTTAAATGATGAGATTCATAATCCTCAAATTATGGATCCTCCTATGGATGAAGATGAGTTAGTCATGATGTTTATCATGATTTTCTTTCTCTTCTTCACCTATCCCTTGGCTTCTCCTGTTCTTCACTCCTTCGGGAATGAAGACATTATCTTTGACCCTGGCATTTCCATGTGCCATTTGTGAGCCGGGTCTGTCTGTATCTCATCGGTGTGGAACTTTCACGTACTTCAATGTTTATCCAAACATCTTGAATGAAAGTTCGATGGAGATTGTCTCTTCCACTTACTTCCCCATGAACCAATTAATTCGGGGTCGAGTCAAGCTAGCGACTCGGTAATCAAAAACAGTAGCATGCTACATGGGTTTTCACCCGTGTGTACCACCCTAGTGTGGGGGAGATGCCCCACATGTTGTATATAGATCTAAAAAATGATGAAAATTGTAAATATATATAAAAAAAAAAGAGAATAATTGTTGTGTTTCTACACTTAGCTAGAATGTTATCTTTTACGTTCTAAGTTTCGACATAACAGCCGGTACTTTGAATATTGAGGACAATATTCATTTCTAAGTGTGGGGGGGAAATTCTGGCGAATTTTGATCATAAATGTACCCTTTTAGTCCCTTTTTCCCCCAAAATGGCCAAATTAAAATTTTTTTTTAGTGGAAGTACTATGTACTAAACACAACAAATGGTAATCAGTCCACCATGTCTAACCCACATAAGGATTGGCTAATCTAGGAGCAAACGGCTCTTGGTAAAGATATCTCAAATCCGTTGACGGCTTGCAATTTGCCATGGTATTCAGCTCACCATATCCTTAAAAGTGAAGAGTTGGCTAGCCCGCAAGTTTATGGCTTGTGGTAAAGGCAGTGGAAAAACCATAATTGGTAATCAGCTCACCAAAGATAATATTGATAATTTATCTAAGAGTTGGCTAGTCCAGAGCAAACGGCTTCTGGTAAAGACAAATCAAATCCGTTGAAAGCTGGTGATTTGCTCAAAATCATTTGGTTATCGGTGTACCAAGGTTCTTACTTGAACTGAAACATTTGGCTACTCCAGAAGTAATGGCTTTTGGTAAAGAGATGAAATCCATTAATTTTTCTTAAAACATTGCTAGGGACTAGCAATATCTTAGTGTGGGGGATTGATGAGTGTGTAAATACTCATCATTTTTGTACCAATTAGACTGCAAAAACATCTGAAAACACTCAGAAATGCATCAAAATGATAAAAATATCACAAATAAGTGTTTTATGTGTTTTAAATGCAAAAATATCAAAATCTGGTGAAAAACGTATAAAGTTTGCATAATTGGCAGTTTTAGTCCCCCAAGTTTCAAAAGTTGTCAAAAACAGTCCTTGGTAAAGCAAAATAAAGAAAAATGTTATTCAAGGTCCTTGAATTATTCTAAATTGTCAAAAATGGTCCTTGAATAAATCTTTTGTTAAATGGCAGAAAAGGTCCCTCAACTTTCAAAAATGTCAAGTTTGGTCCCTGGAAAATTGAAATTGTCAAATCTAGTCCTTGTACTATTGAAGGTTGTCATTTTTAGTCCTTGTGTTAACCTTGGAATAATGGCAGAATTGGTCCTTCAAAATTTCAGAAATTACAAGTTTAGTCCTTGTCATTTAAGCTTAAAACCTAAGCCTTGTCATAACTCAAATTGACCCCTGCCATATACCCTTTTTGACCCCCCTGTCATTTCCTCATTTTGAACCTCTGGTCAAACTAAGTCAAACCCCGCCCACTTTATCCCTTACCTCCCACCACTTGACTGTAGCCCTACTCCTCTGCAACACCTCACCCAATCACTCTCACCTTATCCCTGCAACACATCTCACCCCTCATCATCACCTCTACTCATCCACCCCCCCTAGTTTCAGTTTTCAGAGACCATAAGTCAAAATAGGCTTTCCCGCCAAAATGCATAAAATGGCCAAAATGCCCAAAACTCATCTATTGGCTTACAAGGGTGGTGGGAAACACTCATAAGGACACGTGGAAGCAAATGGGAGTATAAAAGAGAGAAGAAGAAGGAAGACACAACAGTAGTTAGTTTTTAGTTTCCTTTGTATGTCGTTTTTTTTAAGTCATCTTAATTAGTATGCTAAAATGTAATTTTAAGCTTCAAATGTATTAAATTCAAGTCACCTTATCATTCTAATTTACTTTTAATCTTCAATATCAAGGTTTCATGCAAATTCATATTTTCCAGTTTACTGTTGAGAATTCCAGTTTTGTTTTCTTATGAACAAGCTTCTATTAGTTTCATTGTAAGCTTAAACAAGTTTACTTAAGCTTTATATAGCTTTTGATAAGCTTGTAGATCAGTTTCAAGCAATTTGGTCCATGGTCAACAAAAGTCAACTGTACAAGCAAGATGGTATGGAAATGGTGTTTGGTTAATGCAGGATTTGGATTTGGGTTGGAAATGGTTTAGTTTAGTGATATTGGACTTGGTTCTAGTCTGCATAACAATTGGACACATGTGAGTGAGCTTCTCACTTTCAAATTTCAAGCCATTTTGCATTTTATGCTTATACTTGTATCTGTGATCATTGGTAGTTTTAATGTGTTTATATAGTTGTATTATGGTCATATAAACTCAGTTTGATCAATGGTACTATCTGGTTCAGTGTTTGTCTTAATTTCAGTTTGCATATCAGTTTTAAAGAGGTGTTTGGATTTTGTAACAAAAATGAGTTAAAGGGCTAAGCAGTGGATAAGGTCTGTTGGTTCATGCTTGTTATGTCCATATGTACTCATATCTGTCTTTAAATTGTACCTGCTAATCATAAAAGTCAAAATTACATCCTCACTGTCTTAATTAGCTATCTGTTAGAGATTTTGCAAATCAAAAGCTTGTTGTATGTTTAAAACTCATAGATATAGCATGCATTAGGTTTAATTCATCTTATAACATCATCTTCAGTTGGGAAATTTGGATCAAAACTCAGTTTAGTCAACTTTTCATGTTTTGTCAAAAAGTCAAATTCTTGCAAAATCCATTTTGAGCTCATCTGAGGTGATTTTTCATGGGCTCATTTCTGAGTCAATTTCAATGAAACTGGTGGTTTTAAAAAGTCCTACTGGTCTATTTTCTTATCTCTATTTTTGTGTATTTTTGTGAATTTTCCATAAGCTCCAAATGAGCTTGTCAAAAGGGCTTAATATGCCTTGTGCAACTGACTCAGTTTAAGTTGAGTCTGCACAGGGTTTGCAGCCCTTGTAACAAGCTCATTAGAGCTCACCTAGGTCTCCATTTTGGTTTAGAGGTTCTTAGCCAAGTCTCCTACTAGTTCCAATTTATGGTTTGCAGTTTCAGCTTATTGTGTGGTTTGTTGCTTGGCTCAAAGTAGCACCCCTCAACTGTTTTCAGTCATAAGCTCAAACTAGCCAAATCATTGCAGCTTGATATCCTGAGGTTATAGCTTGTTGATTCTAGTTGCATTTGGTCACTTTTAGCTTATTTTAGCTTCTGTTTTGGTTTGGTGCTTATTGGTCTCCATTTGCTTATTCAAAGTGCTTATTTATAAGCACTTGGTACATCAGTTTCATATTCCTCCACATAGCCCCATGTTTTTCCATTTTTCCTAGTTTCCTAATATTATTTTAGACTTTTCCTGAAATTTTCATATTTTTCCAAGCTTGTTTACTATTTTTCTTAATTTAAATTAGTTTTTAAGCATTTTTAAATAGCATTTAATACAAATAATTAAGAAAAGTTTCAAAAAAATAATTTTTCATTTTTCTTAAGTTAAGATAAATATAAAAAGCCAAAAAAATATTTTTCTAGATTTTTCTTAGTTAAATTTGTATTTTTAAATAATTTAAGTAGTTTTAAATAGTTTAAAATTCATAAAAAATACAAAAATAATCAGAAAAATACAAAAATAGTTTTGAAAATTCTATTTTGTTATTTTAGATTTTTCCAAGTCTTAATTTTATTTTTCTAGCTTTATTTCCTATTTTCTTGTATTTTAGGTAATTATTTATTAGTTAAAAATAGTTTTTAATTAATAGTAATTAATTAAATAGTTATAAAAATAATTTTCTTTTTCTAAAAATTTTCTTTTATCATTAGGATTGTAAAAATGCTATTTTCATATTTTTAGGACTTACATTGTTTAAAGTTTGACATTTTATTTGTACGTTACGTAGTTTTTAAATTCAGTTTTATAAAAACATAAAAACAAAAACATCATTTTAAATATAGTGATAGCGTTTATTTAATATTTTTTATCTTTTTAATTTTCTTTAATTTGCATTTAAGCCCCTGTAGTTTATGGGCTTTCTCTTTAGGTATAGATCAATCACTATCCTTTCCCGTTCAAATCCTCTCGATCACTACACGTTTGGCTATTCTCGCACAGCTCGTTGGGACTTAACGACCTGGGGAAACACTATACTCTCCTGATCTTCATTGCATTTGTGCTTAAACTATTTTAAGTTTGTTACGGTCGGCCATTCACAAGTGGCAGGCTTGAGTGATAAAACTTGACGGTTTTGCACAGATCAATACTCGCAGTCACTTGTTCTTTCAATGTAAGTGCCCACAAAAAGTGTGGAATGAGGTAAACAAATATATGTCAACTGCTATGCTCCCTACTGAATGGAAAGATATAATCTCTATGCTAGCAAGAATATACACTAACAATTCATATTTTAGTGTGGAAGGAAGGATAATGTTAGGGCTATTGTAAACCACATACGGCAGGAGAGGAATAAGAGGATTTTTTCTCATGAAAGAAGATTTGAAGAAGTCTTGGTGAATATAATTACTGAAGCAATTAAGTTGAGAATTTTGGGTCTTAGAGTGCATAAAACAGTTAATGTGATCAAGGTTTTTGAAAGATGGGGAGTCCAGCCTTCTTATGTAAACAATCGTGCAAACATATGATTCTACTATCAAAAGGAGTTATGAGTGCAGTTTGGATTGGTGAGTTAAGTCCTCCTATAGTGAATGTTGAATTAGCTTGTGGCATTGATATGGATTAAGCATATGGCCTTGTATCTTGGCAAAGAAAGTTGATAGTCAGGAACCTTCAAGACTACATAGTGAGTGGGTCAAGGGACAACTCTGGTATGAGGTTTGATGTCTTTTTTATACTAATTAATGAGTAACTGCCATAAAGTAGGTTTCCTACTTACAGGGAATGTATGGTCTCTGGATAACTAATAATGATCTAATGTCACAATTATATTGGATACATATAGCGGTCTGATGAGTTTCAAGATAATAGCTACTATATGTTTGATGATCCAGAGAGCAGATTTGTTCCATACATTGATAGTGGTGACTTTGGATATTTGAAATGATCAATTTAGGAGATTAGGAATAGTGAGTGCATGAAAGATGAGCCTACTAGGTCTTAACCATAAATTGATCATTTGGTGCTAAATTCAGGGGTTTGAATTTGAGGTGGAGTGTTAACCTGGTGATGCCTTTTTAGATGTTTGATCTCTGTTCTTGTGTGTGATAATGGAGAAGCAGATGAGGAATAGTTTTTGGACAATTGAAAAGGAAATGTAGTCAAGGTAGGATGTATCCATAAGTGTCTTCCTTCATTTGAGTAATGCCACTTTGGTGGAAATGGAGCTCTATGATTGTAAGCCTTAATGGAATAGGAGTTTTACACTTGCTTGGTGAAGGCTTGATACAAGAGCCTCTGTGGTTCATGGGTGGACATAGGTAAGGTGTTTGTATGAAAAGGAAATGTAGCCATAGTAAGTGGTTTCTCCATGGATGCCTAGTACTAGTGTGCTTCTTTCTAGTCTAGAAGAATAGCTGAATGAATGTAATAGCTTTTTTGTTACTCGATTGAATGTTCTTGTTTGAGCTGCTATGAGAGCTGTATGGGATCTGTCCATCCCACTTTATAGTTTTCTGATTGAGTTGTTGTTATTATTGTGGCAATAAAATATGTTCACCTTTTTCAAATAAAGAAAAAAAGAATGTGAGATCAAATATCGCTGAAGGTATTGGTGAGATATATTATAAGATAGATGATATATGGTGTGAAAAAATTACCGTTTAGAAAAAAAAGGTTTGGTGGTGAAATTTCGCTACTAGGGTAGATTAGTCACTAAAGTAATTCACTAGATCAACCACCTTAGCTAATGTTCTAATTCATATTAGAATGAAGTACTCTTTTTAGCCTAAAATGTTAGATTTTCTCTATGAATATTAATATTATTACGAGAATTATCATAATTGTAATTATTCTTTTTTATTTTCCTACTTTTTTACTATAAGTATTCATTTTTATATGTCACTTGGTTATATCATTTGACTAATTGTAACTTCTTGTTTTTCATATTTAAATAATTTAAAAAAGACTTTGATAAAATACTAATAAAAATTTAAATTATTAAATAATTTAGTACATATTTTTATTGTTATTATCTACTTTTGTGAAAGAGCTAAGATATAGTGATAAAAAACAATTAATCAAAGAAAAAAAAACTATTAGAATAAAAGGGTAGTTACAAAAATAGACCAGTCGTTTTACGACTTATCACCTTTTAGACCTAAAATTTTTAAAAGTCTAAAATAGACCGGACGACTGGACAACTTGTACAACTCAATCATTAGTCGACAAATGTCCACTTGTGATATGTGAATTGATCTTTTTTTAGGACATGTGTCAAACACAGACACGTGTTGCCCAAAAATGAGTAGTCATCAGTCTATTTTGTACTTTTAAAAATTTTAGACTGAAAAATGATAAGTCGTAGGACGACCGCTCTATTTTGGCAATATTCCCTAGAATAAACATATCAATATGTCTAGATAATACCTTTTCTTCCACTTCCAGGTCCTATGTTAATAGGGTTGGGACTTCTTATTTTACGGGCGACAATAAATCTTTGTCGTATGTATGCTTTTCCGAGTGTTTCATTGTTAAGTATAGTCATGATTTTGTTTTTCTATAAATCTGTCTTTTCAGCAAATAAATAGCTATTTTGTCTATCAATATGTATGGTCTTTGATTATCAATAATGACTTTTCTTTAGAGTTAGAATACTTAATTGATCCACTTACTTCTATTATGTCAATATTAACCACTACTGTTGGAGTTTTAGTTCTTATTATAGCGATAATTATATGTCTCGTGATCATGGGTATTTTGACTTTTTGCTTATATGTGGTATTTTTAGTTCTTTCATGTTGGGATTAGTTACTTGTTCAAATTTGATACAAATTTGTATTGTTTGGGAATTAGTTGGAGTGTGTTTGTATCTATTAATCGGATTAGTTAGAATGTGTTCGTCTCTATTAGCTCCAAATCATATTAAAGACCAGATTATTACAATAATTATCATAATTGTAATTAATCTTTCTTATTTTTCTACTTTACTATTAAAGGTATTCGTTTTTATATGTCGCTTGGATATATCATTTGACAAATTGTAACTTCTTGTTTTGCATATTTAAACAATTTTGAAGAGACTATGAATAAATTCTAACAAAAATATAAATTATTAAATAAGTTAGTGAATATTTCTATTTTTATTATTTATTTTTTCGAAAGAGCTAAGATTTGGTGATAAAAAACAATTAATCAAGAAAAAAAACTAATAGAATAAGGATATCAATATGTGTAGATAATACATTTTCTTACACTTCCAGATCCTATGTTAATAGGGTTGGGACTTCTTATTTTACGACGGCGACAAAAAGTCTTCGTCGTACGTGTGCTTTTCTGAGCTTTTTAATGTTAAGTACAGTAATGATTTCTTTGTATAAATCTATCTATTTAACTAATAAATAGATGTTTTGTCTATCAATATTTATGGTCTTAGATCATCAATAATGATTTTTCTTTAGAGCTTGGATATATGATTGATCCACTTATTTCTGTTATGTCAATTTTAATCACTACCATGTTGGAGTTCTAATTCTTATTTATAGCAATAATTATATGTCTCATGATTATGGGTATTTGAGGCATTTTGCGTATATGAGGATTTTTTTTAGTACTTTCATGTTGGGATTAGTTACTAGTTCAAATTTGATACAAATTTATGTTGTTTGGGAATTAGTTGGCATGTGTTCGTATTTATTAATGGGATTGGTTGGGATGTGATCATCACTATTAGCTCCAAATAATATTAGAGACCAGATCTAGGAATAGTTAATAGTTGATGACGAGGATAACGTCGTTACAATTAATGCAAGGTTTTATGTCCCTTATTCTTGTCACTAAATCAAATTGAGTGAACTATCCTGTGCTTATAGCATATGTCGTTTAACTAATTTAGCGACTTTTTAGTGACGACTACTTAGTTTCGTCCTGATTTTAACCACATGACAAAATTCAGTAATAACTAATTTGATGGTGACTAAAACATAATATTAGTGGCTCAATTACAAGTCGTCATTAAAACTCGTCACTCTAGGAAAACTTTCTTGTAGTCTCTGTGAGGGGTGGTTTGGAAAGGATTAGGAGAAGTCGACATTCCTAATCTGACTTGGATAACATTTTCTTACCTAGAAGCCTATAAATAGAGGGTAAGTCTTTTGTATTTTAAGTCATATATCCTAACTTATCGACCAAGTAATACATGGTTGGGGGTATTTGTGTATGTGCTTGTGTCGTTTTCCTTTGGTTCTCTTTTAAGTAAATATATTGATTGCAGGCTCGTGGAGTGGTGTATATTGCTAGTTTGTGTGTTGGTATTTTCGGTTTTTAATTCTTCTTCATATTTAACTATTGTTTTCCGTGTTGATGGATTTTGTTCAACAACAGACGAGGTAATCAACTAACATATCTGTTGGGATATGAAAGTGCTGAAGATTGATAGAGTGTTATAGAAAGATAAAGTACTGTAAACTATAAAGTACTGGAAATGTTAAAGAGTCAAAGTACTGCTTAAAGATAAAGTCAAAGTACTGCATACGAGGTCAAAGTACTACAAGATCAAAGAACTGTTTTATTCGTTTATAGAAAGTCTTGTAATTCTAGAATATTCTATGTTAGATTACTTGACGTACAAGGATACCTATTTGTGGAAACGTAGAGGGGGGTGAATACGTTACCGTTTAAAAAACTTTAGATCTTTAGTATCAAATCGCTTATGAAGCTTGTTATAATATGAAAGTACCAATTATTGTTTGTGACTAATATAAAGCATGGTAAACCAAGTTGTCACACAATCATGAACATCAAACCACATCACAAACAATAGTATAGAGCAAGTATAAAAGTAAAGAGATAAAGAAAGGAAAGTGCAAACCGAACACGAGGATTTATAGTGGTTCGGTCACGGATCTTCTTTCCGCCCTACTCCACTCCCCGAGTACCCAACTCGAGAGTTACTTCACTAAATCAACAAGCTCCCTTCTCGGCGGAGAAAACCTTACAATCGTCGCTTACACTTTTTCCGGTACAAAGCTAAATACCGGGTTCTAGTTCGAGGTAGAACCAACTTAACGTCGCCTATACAATATTTCCGACACTAAGCTAGATGTCGAGTTCTTTTACAAGGGTACAACCACTCCCAATATGTTTTATGGCCCAACATAATAAACCTTGTGTTTTATGGCACAAACACATAAACCATCTAATCTAGTTTGGTGAAAGTGTTGTTATGATGCAATGATGTTTACACTAATGATCCATGACACAAATGTCTAATGGATATGAATAACTACTTCTAAATGAACTTCCATTGATAGGAAGCCTTCATGATGAAGATCACAAGTTCCCTAAACTTCTTGTGATAGATCTTCAACTTGTGGTGATGTGGGGATGGCTAGATCTCCAAGATTTCCTTGGTTGATCAAAGAGTATGCTTACAACAAAGATGAATGTTAGAAGCATTATGATCATGATCATTAGGGTGTTTAATGTGTGTTACTACATTGTTAATGATTGATCTAAATGTATGCAAGAAGGTGGAGAAGATGTGCTTTGAAGTGGTGAAGAAATGGGAAAACAATGGGCTTCTATTTATAGCCAAAAGTGGACAGGAGCGTCCACGGACCACGGACCCCTTAAAAGGGTTCCGTCCTTTATACAATTTGGTGCCGTGGGTACCTGACATAAAATCTAAAAAATCTTTCTTCAAATCTTTCCAAGATATTACCAAATCTTACTAAGATCACATTTGAAATATTGAGTGTCAATCTAACCAAAATATTCAAGTGATCTTCCAAGGATTTCAAAGATGATGCATGACATGATGTAACATGTATTTCCATTTTTAGATTAAAGGTTTATCAAAGTAAACTTGTAAAATGTATTATGTAACTAGTTGATAAAATGTCTAGTTACCTTTTGAAATACTTGTGAATGCAAAATGTAAAATGAGGTTCGAAATAGAATGGTTAACCTATTAAAATACTTAGTGACTCTAAACGTATTTTAAACATTCTAAATGATTTGTTAATGGGTTTGATCATAATGACACATAACAAACATGTACGAACCTGTGTTGTAACATACGAGGACTTGAGACATCGAGAGGTGTTGAATGTATGTTGAGACAAATGTAATTACAAGTAACTTGTACATTTTACGTTATGTATTACAAGTTACATGTTTGTCATCAATCAAAACAAACGAGACTGTATAGATTAAATATCATAATATTTGCACTAACACTATTGTAAACCGACTAGGGTATCCTTGAGCCTATAAAAGGACCCCTAGATTGGCATAATACGTACGTGATTTTATTAGAGTTTTAGAGAGAAATTCGATATTATTAGAGTTGTTAAAGATCTGCATAATAAGCAGAGTTAGAGTTATTAATATTTATAGTTAAAGTTATTCTTCTTAGCTTTGTTAAGTAAATTCCGCATACTTAATAGCGTTTGCTCAGTGTTTCTCTGTTAATAACTTAGGATTTATCCGAGGTTATTAAACCTTAACAAGCTATTTAAGTTAGTTTGGTTAGAGTACATCGATCCAACAAGTGGTATCAGAGCTTGTGTGGAAACTCTAAGAAACCCTAAAACCTACTACAACAGAACCTAAAGATGTCGACTGATTCTGTTCCATCACCTCGATGAGGATTCCTGTCATCAAGAAGGGCGAATACGATCTATGGTGTATGAAGATGAGGCAGTACATTGCCATTACAGACCATTCTCTATGGAATGTAATTGTCAATGGTAATGAAGTAGTTCCAGAACCTGTAGATGTTCCTGGACAACCCAAAGCACCTAAGGCAGTTTTACCAGCAGCAACCTTAAGGAATCAAGAGAAGGCACTAAATATTCTCTTGTCTGCCATTCCAGATGCTCATCTTCTCAAGTTCCATGATGCTAAAGATGCTAAGCAGCTCTGGGCTGCTCTCAAGACCAGATTTGGAGGGAATGAAGCTTCTAAGAAGATGCACAGAAATTTATTGAAGCAACAGTTTGAAACTTTCACTGTTGGTGAAAGAGAGAGTCTTGATGCTGCATACGATAGATTTCAAAATCTCCTCAATATGTTGGAGTTATACCAAGCAGAAGTATCAGTTGAAGATGGTAATTTGAAGTTTCTAAGGAGTTTGCCATCCACATGGCATGTAATAGCTACAATGATCAGAGGTCAACCAGGTTTAGATGTCATGGACTTTGATGATCTCTACAACCATCTAAAGGTGTATGAGCATGAGATGAATGGTCAAACAAGTTCTAAATCTCACAGTATTGCTTTTTTGTCATCTGAAAAGAGGGGCAGTACTTCCACTAAAAGTACTGCTTCTCCAACTCAAAGTACTGTGACTCAAAGTACTGTCTCGTATGCTGCTCCCACCTATGCTCAGCAAACCCCACCACCTACTACTATGCATTCAGATGAAGTTGTGTGCTCCTTTTTTGCTCAGCAAGCTAGTTTACCTGTCGTTTATGAAGAAGATCTCTCCCAGATTGATGAGGATGCTTTAAAAGAGATTGATATCAGGTGACAAGTAGCTTTGATCACTGCAAGGATCCAGAAGTATATGAAGAAAACTGGAAAGAGCATTGATTTCAAACCAAAACAGGGGATAACTTTTGACAAATCCAAAATTGAATGCTTCAATTGTCAAAAGACTGGACACTTTGCAAGGGAGTGCAGGTTTGCTAAGTATCAAGCAAACAGGATGACTGAGAAACCAAAGCTAGAGATAAAAGAAATCCCTATTACTGAAACAAAGGCTTTGGTTGCTCAAGAGAATTTGTCAGAAGTTGACTGGAGTGAAGAGTTTGATGATGAACCAGTGACTTATTGTATGGTAGCAGTGGAAGAAGTAGTTGAAGATTCAGTGGAAGAGTTGGACTGGAGCACTGTTTTTGATGAGGAAGTTGATCATGCTGCTTTGGAATCTGGAGATGGGTATGGAGGATTTGACTGGAGCTTGGAGTGTGAAGATGATCATGTTCTACTTGCAATGGTAGCTACTTCACCAAGTTCAACCCCTATCTCTGAGGTATGCTCAAATTGTTCTGATTTCTATCAAAAACTGCTAAATAATTATGTGTTTGAAAGAAATAATTGTGTTAAGGCTAGGTCTGAGGTAGCAGGTTATCAAATAACCTTAGAGTCAATGGAAGCCAAAATTATAACACATGAAAATAATGAAATGGCTTGGGCTGGAAAATATGAACAACAGGATTACCAGTTAAAACTTAGTGAATGGAAACTAAATTGTAAAATTGCTGAAATTGAGAAACTCACTAAGGAGAGAGATGATTTGTTAGAAAAGTTTGATGCCTGGAAAGAATCTGGTCTGTCACATGTTTCTTATGTTCAAAAACAAAGAAGAGCATACATTAGAACTGGCTTAGGTTTTGGTATGGACTTTAATAACATAGAAGAAAACACATCTAGTGACCAGGGTGATTTTGAGGATGTAACCACTAGTGATGATGAACTCATTAATTATGTAGACACATCTAGTAATGAGGATTTAATTAGTGAGCCACCTCCTGAGTATAAGAAAGACAAGGGATATAATGCTGTCCCACATCCCATTAGTCATCAACCCATAAGACCTGATGTTTCACGTTTTGGTGTAGACAGTCTAGAGTTTAGGAAAAAGCTTCTTGGTCAATCTAGGTCTGAAACCCCAAAAGAAACTGTTGAAAACAATTTTCAAAGTCAAGCAGTACCTTCTACTCAAAGTACTGCTCCACAAGCAGTACCTTCAGGAAAAACTTTTCAAAACAGTACTGCTAAACCTTTTTGGGATAATTTTGGTCAAAACAGATTTAATCATTCACCTAGAAGGCACAATAGTTTTGGTCATAGACATAGAAGAAGTCATATTGGGAGTATGGGTGAAAAACTGTGTTTTGTGTGTTTTAGTCCTAATCATTTAATCAAGGATTCTGAACATCATTCAGAATACCTTAGGAAATTTTCAAAGAATAGGACTGCTAACCAGAAACCTAGAGAGAACAAACCAGTTTGGAATAATTCTAATAGGGTTAATCACAGTAATTTCTCACCAGATCATAGGTACCCCCACCAGAGAAGACCTTTTTCTAAACCATCAGTACTTTCACACGCAGTACCTTCTCAAAGTACTGCTCAGACAAACCAAGGTACTGCGAATACCACTTGGCACAGAAATCCTAGGAGATCTCATTACTATCAACCCAGACGGTACTACATTTCTCATAGGGGATCTAGATCACAGGAACCAAGTGTTAAAACTGAATGGGTTAAGAGAGAAAGTACTGCTGAGGAACAAACTGTACTTTCAACAAAAAGTGAATCTGATGTTTTCATAATACAAGAAAAAAAGAATGATTTTGCAAAAGAAAGTTCTGTTGAAAATCCAGAAAGTTTTGAAAATCCACATGCTAAAAATCAAAAGATAATCCTGGATCATGTTTTGAAAAATAGTGGAAATTACATACTCAAAGAATTTGAGTTTGTAACTCCACAAGGGGAACACAAGTCAGTAATGGCTTGGGTTCCTAAAAGAATCTAACTTTCTAAATCTTTGTGCAGGGCAACCCAGAGGAGGAGCTTAAAGATCATTTGATTGTAGATAGTGGTTGCTCTGGAAGTATGACAGGAGACATGGATATTCTGTCAGATTTTAGATCTATTAGTGGAGGAAGAGTTGCATTTGGGAATGATCCCAATGGAGGAAGGATTACAGGGAAAGGAACTATCAAAGCAGGGCGTATAGATTTTGAGAATGTTAGATATGTGAAGGAACTGAAGTTCAACTTATTGTCAGTTTCTCAAATCTGTGACAAAAAGCATCCTGTGTTATTCACTGACACAGAATGTCTCATCCTTTCTTCTGAATTTGAGCCTGTTGATGATAACTTGGTAGTACTCAGAGTACCAAGAACCAATGATGTGTATAGTCTGGACATGAAGAGTCTTAACTCTTATGGAAGAGCCACCTGTTTAGTGGCAAAAGCATCAACTGAAGAAGCACATCAGTGGCATTGAAGATTGGGCCATGTAAATTTCAAGAATATCAATAAATTGGTCAAAGGCAATTTAGTTAGAGGTTTACCTTCAAAGACTTACAAGAATGATCACTCCTGTTTGGCGTGTAAGAAGGGTAAACAACACAAAGCTTCATGTAAGAAGCTTGAGGAGAGGACAATTAGAGAACCTTTGGAGCTGTTACATATGGATTTGTTTGGTCTTGTCTCTGTGGCAAGCTTAAACAAGAAAAAGTACTGCTTAGTTGTTACAAATGATTGCAGTAGATTCAGTTGGGTATTTTTCTTGGGATTTAAAGATGATACTTTTGATGCTATTCAGACACTAATTATAGCACTTGAAAACCAATTGAGACTCAAGGTCATAGGTATTAGATGTGACAATGGAACTGAATTCAAGAACAAGCTTATGGATGAAATTTGTGTTAACAAAGGAATCAAGAGGGAGTTCAATATTGCAAGAACACCACAGCAGAATGGTTTTGCAGAGAGGAAGAATAGGACTTTGATTGAAGCAGTCAGAACTATGCTTGCAGATTCACAACTACCTATTCAATTCTGGGCTGAAGCTGTAAGTACTGCTTGCTATGTACTTAACAGAGTATCAGTCACAAAACCACAGATGAAGACACCTTATGAGTTGCTAATGGGAAACAAACCCAACATTCGTTTTATGAAGCCTTTTGGATGCCCTCTTACTATTTTAAACACAATTGATAATTTGGGAAAGTTTGATGGCAAGTCAGAAGAAGGATATTTATTGGGTTATTGTACCAACAGTAAGGGATTTAGAGTGTACAACAGAGTCACTAAGAAGATTCAAGATTGTCTTCATGTTGAGTTTTTAGAAGATCAAGACAATCAGAAGGGTAAAGGTCCTGATTGGATGTTTGATTTTGAGGTTTTAACTCCTTCTATGAACTATGTACCTGTTAGAGAAGAAAATCAACCTGTACATGATGTAGAAGATTCACAGTATGTTGTTCATGGAGTTCACATTAGACCTGATGCTGTTCCTGATGCTACAAAGAAAAGTACTGAAGTTCCAATACAGAGTACTGATGCACCAAAGAAAAGTACTGATGAACCAAAATCCTCATTATCTGCTGAGGATCAATCTATACAGGAAGAACTTAATCAGATGCTTCTTCAAGATGTTTTAGCTCATTCTTACACTGATGAACAAAGAAGAGCTTATGAAGCAGCAAAGAAAAAGACTAATACTGCAGAGTATTCTCACAGCACTTTGGACAGTACTTTCGACCAAAGTACTGTTGCACCAGTTGACAGTACTTTAAATGATATGGATGATCCTACCATGCCTGGATTAGAGGAAACTGATGATGAGTTTGCAGATGAAGGTATTTTCTCAGATTCTAATAATGATGTTGATTTAACTAACTTGGATGATGCGTATGGAGTTCCACAGTCTCCAATCTTAAGGATTCATAAGAATCATCCTACTGATCAAATCATTGGTCCTTCTACTTCTGGAGTGATGACAAGACATAAAGCTAAGAGTTTTACTAAACCTCATAATGCTTTACTTAGCTTTGTCTACAAACAGAACAGGCTGAATCATAAGGACCATCAAACATGTCTGTTTACTTGCTTTATTTCTCAAGAGGAACCCAAGAATATTTCTCAAGCATTGACAAAAGAAAGTTGGGTTGAAGCTATGCAAGAAGAACTGCTACAATTCAAACTTCAAGAAGTTTGGGTATTATGTGATCTTCCAGATGGGAAGAAAGTTATTGGAACCAGATGGGTTTTCAGAGTCAAGAGAGATGAACGAGGTAATGTCATCAATAACAAGGCTAGGTTAGTAGCTCAGGGCTATAGACAAGAAGAAGGAGTAGATTATGATGAAGTATTTGCTCCTGTAGCCAGAATTGAAGCTATTAGAATATTTCTTGCTTTTGCTTCATATATGGGATTTCAGGTTTACCAGATGGATGTCAAGAGAGCTTTTTTATATAGTACTATTACAGAGGAAGTGTATGTCAAACAACCTCCTGGTTTTGAAGATCCTAAACATCCTAACAAAGTCTACAAGGTGGTTAAGGCTCTTTATGGTCTTCATCAGGCTCCTAGAGCTTGGTATGAGAGGCTCTCCACATTCTTATTACAACATGGTTACAGAAGGGGAGCTATAGACAAGACTTTGTTTATCAAGAGAGACAAGAAGGATATCATGTTAGTTCAGGTATATGTTGATGATATCATCTTTGGAGCTACCAAACAGTCTATGGTTAAGGAGTTTGAGCAACTGATGCAGAAAGAATTTCAAATGAGTTCAATGGGTGAGTTAAATTTCTTTTTGGGACTTCAAGTTAAGCAGTCAAAGGAAGGAATTTTCATAAGTCAAGACAAGTATGTATCTGATATACTTAAGAAGTTCAATTTTGATGATATGAAGTCTGTTACTACACCTATTAAATCAATTAACTCATTGGGCAAGGATGAAGATGGTCACCCAGTTGAAGTCAAGTTATACAGATCAATGATTGGCTGTCTTATGTATCTCACTGCATCTAGGCCTGATATCATGTTTGCAGTTTGTTTATGTGCAAGATATCAAGTCTCACCAAAGATTTCTCATATGAATGCAGTAAAGAGAATTTTCTGTTATTTGAAACAACAACCTAAGTTAGGGTTGTGGTATCCTAGGGATTCACCTTTTCACTTGGAGGCTTTTTCAGATAGTGATTATGCAGGTGATAATTATGACAGAAGATCAACCACAGGTGGATGCCAATATCTTGGAAGAAGATTAGTTTCATGGCAGTGTAAAAAGCAAACAATTGCTGCAACATCATCTACTAAAGCTGAATATGTAGCTGCTGCAAGTTGTTGTGGACAAGTTCTGTGGATGCAGAATCAACTCTTGGATTATGGGTTCAACTTCAATAATACTCCTATCAATATTGATAATGAGAGTACTATCTGTATTGTGAAGAATCCAGTTTATCATTCCAAGACCAAGCACATTCAGATTAGGCATCACTTTATCAGAGATTGCTATGAGCACAGACTCATTATTGTGCTCAAGGTTCACACGGATGATAATGTAGCTGACTTACTCACCAAAGGCTTTGATGTTTCAAGATTTAATCACTTGGTGGTAAGTATTGGCATGATTAACTATTAAGCTACATTTAAGGGGAGGACTATTAGTATTAGTATAAATCCTGTGTATTGTTTGAGGGGAGGATATTTTTGTATACTTAGCTTATACTGAGGAATTTGGAAAAGTACTTTTTTTTATGAAAGTACTGCTTGGAAAGTACTGCTTGGGAAAGTACTGCACACGTGGAAAGTACTGCTTGTCTTATTGAAGTACTGTTCCAACGGTAATATTGAGGGGTAATTCTACTAACGGTAACTTTGTTATTATTGGCTGGGAATTTTTCAAATCTCATCTATAAATAACTACTTTCCGATTTTCCCTCTCATCTTGATATTCTCATATCTTTTCCATCATTCACTCACCATCTCTTTATTATTCGATTATATCTTTTAATTGTGCTTATCTACTCAACCATGGCGAATCGACCTACTGTTTCAAAGCACAATATGGTGGCAAATTTAGACAAGACTGAAGATAATGAGGCGTTTCATGATATTATTGATTATCTCACTGGGTCGCCAATCAGTTATGCTCTTTTAGTGGAGCCGGATATCATTGAACCTTGGATTCAAGAATTTTGGGCTACTACAAGGGATACTATGGAGAATGATGAATTTTATATTAGGGCTACAATTGTTGGAAGAACTGTGAAGATTACTGAAGCATCTATTCGAGAAGACTTATTGTTTAATGATGAAGAAGTGGCTATTCGTTTTGCTAAGGAGTTGATTTGGGAAACTTTTGGGCATCTTGGTTATGAAGGGTCTTTAACAGAACAAACTTTCAGGAAACAACTATTTTGTCCTCAATGGAAGTTTTTAATACATGTGTTGCTCCATTGTATTAGTGCTAAAAGTACTTCATGGGAGCAATTTGGATCTAACATTGCATCTGCTATGGTGGGATTGGCTACAGATCGTGTTTTCAATTTTTCAAGGCTGATTCTAGATGGCATGCTTTCTCACATCAATCATGGATCAAAATGGTTAATGTATCCCAGGTTTATTCAAGTTTTTCTGAACAAACAACTTGCTGATGTACCAAAACCTACAGATTTACTTCCTGTTATTGTTCAACAAGCAAAAATTTTTACCTTTATGGCGAGAAGAAGTGATCTATTCAGAGGTCCAGATACGCTGTTAACTACTTCTATGATGGAAGTTGTTCAAGCTGTTAGAGCTGATGTTGAAGATGATGAAGCAAGTAAAGGTACTGCACCTGCAAGTACTGGTTCTCAAAGTGCTGCATCTCTAGAAGGTATTGAATCTCAAGAGGGTACTGCAACTCAAGGTACTGTTTCCCCAAGTATTGAAGTTCAAGAAGAAGTTGCAGGTTCACCTTCTCCATCTCCACAACCATCTGTTCCTGATTCTCAACCAGAGGAACATTCACCAATTCAAGGAGATGCTTCTCATACTATCTCACCTGAAGGGTTAACATTAGATAATTATGTTTTGACAAGGGAGTTAGTTAAGTTGAAAAAGACTACTGAGGCTCAAGCAAAACAGATTAAGAGGTTGATGCTCAAGTATAAGAGGTTAAAGAATTTTGTTGCGCCTTTTATCAAACGTTATCGCTTATGGGTTAAAGAAGAACACAAGCGTCGTAGGAAATTTAAGAAGAAAAACAAAGGCAACAAGGTTCCTAAACCTTCTTCTGTCCAATTGGGGAGGAATTTAGAAGAAAGGAATTTGAAAAAAGATTTTAAGGAGAAAGAATCTCAAGGTACTGAAGAGCATGTTGTCATTGAAAGTACTGAAGATGAAAGGTCTGAAGATCAAGGTACTGAACATCAAAGTACTGCTTTCACTGGTACTCACAGACAAGAGTTGGTTACACCAAGGGTATTAGATTTTGAAGAGGAAGCTGGTCCTTCAACTATTCCACATGAAGAACAAGCTGGTCCCTCAACAACTGCTATACCAGAGGAAGCTGATACACCTCAAAGAATACATACTTCTAGTGATGATGAATTTATTGCAACCATTTTGCATGATTTATCAAAGCCAAGGGCTGTTACTATTCCAGGAGTGCAAGAAGAGGAACAATCAAGAGTTTCTCAACCTGCTATTGATCCTAAGGATAAAGGAAAAGGTGTTTTGGTAGAAGTAAAGAAGAAGAAACCAACTTTAGCACAATTAAGAGCTGCTCAAGATGCTTTGAATGAACAAGCAGCTAGAAAGATTCAAGAGGAAGTAAATGCTAAAGATAGAGAAGATAAGGAAGCTGAAGAAGCTCAGAATAGAGAAGTAGCTAAGAAGTTGCATGAGGAATTGAATGCTGAAGCTAGTGAACATTTAGAGTCACCTGTTCCTGTTTCTTTTATGCCTAGAAAACCAAATCTTGCTAAAGAAAGGAATGCAATGATGGCTTATTTGAAAAGTCGAGGATATAAAGGATTGCAGAAGCTGAAGCATGTTGATATGAAAAGACTATATGATGCTGATACAGAAGCTTATAAGAAGGATGTTGCAAGTATCAAAGATTATAAAGATGAAGCTACTTGGACTGAAGCAGAAAGAAAGAAAAGTTTGAAAAGAAAAAGGAAAACTGAAGTTGAAGATAAACAGTTTTCAAAGAAAGAAAAAGTTGAGTTAAGATCTAAAACTAAGGATGAATTAAGAAATTATCTCAGAATAGTAGATTTTGAATATTCCAGAGAAGATGTTGACATGAAGATGAACAGATATCAGATTACTACTTTTGAAGTTGTGGAATCTAAAGAAGGAAGCTATCTGATGTTTCATAGAGAAGATGAAAGCTTCAGAGTGTTCAACAGACTATGGGATTTATTGCATATCATAGATAGAGTGGATCTATTCTATTTATATCGTGTGGTGAAAGAGTATTTTGAACATCATCATTTAGAAGGAATTGGTTTGGTTTTACTTGGAGATCTCACAACTGCATGGGAAACTGATGAACAGAGTAATGATGAAATTTGGAAGAATCAAGAGAGCTGGGAAATATTTTGCTGGAGATTCTTTGAAGAATCTGGAGTTCATGTTCTAGAGCTGGAAAATGGCACAATGATTCAAATGTTTGCTGATAGAAGATATCCTTTTACAATCGATCTAATGAGGAGGATGCTAGAGCATGGAATGGAGGTTGAAGAGGACAATAAAATTGCTTGTATGGTTATAAATTTGTTTATCAACTGGACTACTATTGCAGAAGATAATGAATAACTGGTATGAGACTTAATTGAATAAATTATTTTTGATAAATCAGTATTTTATTCAAAGTACTGCTGATCAAACAGTACTTTAACCAAAGTACTGCTTGCAGCTTTTAACCAGTTAAGTAATTTTTGAAGAAAACTTTTGTTAAGTAATAAATATTTTGAAACAAAGGTTGAATAAATGGTTTTTGAGATGATAACATCTATAGGTTATCAATCCACCATGGTTACAAAAGGATTGACTAATCCATGAGCAAACGGCTCTGGTAAAGATATATCAAATCCGTTTTTAGTTGACAACTTGCTAATAAGTTGGATGGTAATCAACTCACCATATCAGTAATGTGAAGAGTTGGCTAGCCCACAAGAAAATGGCTTGTGGTAAAGGCTGTGGAAAAACCATTATATGGTAATTAGTTCACCATGATGAAAGAACTAACTAGTCCAGAAGGGTACAACTTTTGGTAAAGATAAATCAAATCTGTTGATAGCTGATGATTTGCTAAAAATCATATGGTTATCAGTGTACCATGGTCTTACACACCAAAACATTTGACTACTCCAGAGTTAATGGCTTTGGTAAAGAAATCTAAATCCATTAAATTTTCAATGATTCACCTCTCACAGGAGTTAACACACCTGGAAGTGATGAGAATAGTTTGCAACTTAAACTGAATTAATGTACAAATTGTCATATGTTGATGTGTTGCTGAAAAGATGGAGCTTGCTGGATGATGCTGAAAAAGAATATTTCTAAAGATACTTTGACCATGCACAGAATCTACAAAGATACAATCCAAAGACAAAGACACAATCTGTTCTTAAAGATGAAGCTGATAAAGATAAATTCACAAAGGAACTTGAAGTCAATCAAGTAGAATTCAAGTTAGGGGAGGATTGTTGGGATATGAAAGTGTTGAAGATTGATAGAGTGTTACAGAAAGATAAAGTACTGTAAACTATAAAGTACTGGAAATGTCAAAGAGTCAAAGTACTGCTAAATGATAAAGTCAAAGTACTGCATATGAAGTCAAAGTACTGCAAGAATCAAAGAACTGTTTTATTCGTTTATAGAAAGTCTTGTAATTCTAGAATATTCTATATTAGATTACTTGTCGTACAAGGTTACAATATTGTAAACCGACTAGGGTATCCTTGAGCCTATAAAAGGACCTCTAGATTGGCATAAGATGTACGTGATTTTATTAGAGTTTTAGAGAGAAGTTCGATATTATTAGAGTTGTTAAAGATCTGCATAATAAGCAGAGTTAGAGTTATTAATAAAATCGTTTATAGTTAAAGTTATTCTTCTTAGCTTTGTTAAGTAAATTCCGCATACTTAATAGAGTTTGCTCAGTGTTTCTCTGTTAATAACTTAGGATTTATCCGAGGTTATTAAACCTTAACAAGCTATTTAAGTTAGTTTGGTTAGAGTACATCGATCCAACAAATGGAAATTCTAGATCCAGGAACCGAAAGTAACATTGATTTTTTGAGCATTAACAGATTCGTCACTTAGACAAAGTTCATGTGACTTCTGGAGAACGAAATGATGAACATGTATACAGGGAGAATAAGTAACCACATGGATCCAAAGAGCAAGTAATGTCTATGTATACCAAGAAGGAAGAAAACGTACTAGTTTTAGTAGAATAATGACTCAAATTATGACTAACAACTGATATATATACTTACACAAGTTCTTAAAGTAGTTGAACAACATTCCCACTAATTTTGTAGGTGACTGATTATAGTATCATACGGAGTGACTTACAAACTGTAGTCCCAAAGTGTGAGTCGAAATATGAATTGCAACAAGAAATGGAAACAACAAACCAAGTTATTGCTGAAGAAGCCAAATATCCAGAACAAGTACATGTAATTGCAGATTACATGGTTGAAGGTTCAAATGACAAAACATGGAATGAAGTATCGTATGTGAGTAGCAGTTACAAGTTCCATATGTGTCCAAGAAGGATGTTGTTCAAAAGGATGCAGTACAAGTTTAAGATGATTGGCAAAGAAGAAAATGAAAAGAAAATCATTTTCTCCTATAGGATTGGTGATGCTTGTTGGCGTATAGCTCCCAGAACAGGGTTAGATTATCAATTCAGCAGAAACAAACAATAAGTCAGCAGAAACAAATACCACTAGGTGGTTACCGGATATCACTTGGAATCATGTGATCACTTTCCAAAGTAAACTATTCGACCCTAATGCCTGGGTTACACGAATATCTACTTGGGATAAGACCAAATGCAGTTATGGAATTAGGCACAATTCTATAACCCTTGCGCTTATAAGTGTTAATCGTTTTCTGTGTATATATCATGCATAATCAGATCTCCTATTTATAGGATAATACTCTTAGCTAGTCAAATGGAATTATGAGTATTAATCGGCCCATTAATAGCCTCATAATTATCCCCATTATAGCCGTTAGTGGTTACATGACCAATTAAACGTGGTCATTATGCAGTTGTAACTGCCACTTGAATAGGTCAAAACCGTTACAAGCAGTACTTTCATCAGTACTTTCATAGCACTTCAGTGGATACACTGTTTCAGTGGAAACACTGCTTCAGTGAGAACACTGCTTCAGTGGAAACACTGCTTCAGTGGAAACACTGCTTATCAGTGGAAACACTGCCTATCAGTGGAAACCACAAGCAGTACTTTCCGCTAGCAGTACTTTCCACTAGCACTACCAATACAAACCACTATTAGAGTCATGGTGTTCATGGACCTTATGGGTGTACACTCCGTACCTCCTAACCCATTACAAGGTGTGAACTAATCCCACAAGTGCACTAAATTTTCCAAAAATCCTCCCCAAATTTAGTTCACTTCATTTGCATGAAAACAAACATAATACAAAACATGTGCATAGACAAAAATGTCCTGAGGATTGAATTTCCATCTTAGTAAATTACACGTTCAAATATTTGAGAATCAGGGTGTTCTAAGAATTGAACCCTTCAACCCATTTGAATACCTGAAGATAAAATACACACAAGTTTTCAAACACTTATCAGCTCCTGACACTATACAAGCCATGTGTCCATATCCAAATTCATAAATGTTGTAAAAGCTAAAGTCCAAAGCTTCCTGAAGCGGCAAAACTTCAACATTCACATAGGTGGTTCCTCTTTATTCATGCTCCTGCCAAGCAATTTTTCAAAGAAAATTAACCATTAAGAAGTAAAGACTTCATCCTCCTTTCAGCAGGTTCTGAGCACAACCTTGGGATGTAAATAAAACATGTGCTCCAGTCCACTGAATGTTCAGCTTTCCACATTGAACTCAGCTCCCAAGTTTCCTTAGGAGGGAGTTGGGTGTCCTAGCATTCAGTGACTAAGTTGGACTTAAACCCATCCCTTTAGCAGACTTTATAACCAAGTCTCTAGCTAATCCCTTCGTCAAGTGATCAGCTAAGTTCTGTTGAGATCTAACAAACTCTATAGATACCACCCCATTCATGATAAGCTCACGAATCATGCTATGTCTGACACCTAAGTGTCTAGACTTACCATTGTACATTTGGCTATAAGCCTTAGCCAATGTAGCTGCACTATCACAACGGATAGAAATAGGTGCTATAGGTTTAGGCCACAATGGAATCTCAAGAAGCAAGTTTTTCAACCATTCAGCTTCTTTACCAGCAGCTGCCAAAGCCACAAATTCAGATTCCATTGTTGAACTGGTGATGCAAGTTTGCTTCTTGGATGCCCAAGAAATTGCACCTCCACCAAGTAGGAATACCCAGCCACTGGTAGACGAATTATCTTCAGTGTTACTGATCCAACTTGCATCAGTGTATCCTTCCAACACAGATGGGTAACCAGTATATGAGAGACTATAATCCATAGTTCTCTTCAAATACTTCAGTACCCTTTGAACTGCTTGCCAGTGATGAGCACTAGGATTACTAGTATACCTGCTCAATTTTCCCACTGCAAAACCAATGTCAGGTCTTGTATAAGTCATGGCATACATCAAGCAGCCAATTACCCTAGAATACTCAAGCTGAGATACAACTTTGCCATTATTAGGCATCAGCTTCTCACAAGTATCCATAGGTGTACTCACAGGAGTACAACCAAAGTAATTGAATTTCCTCAACACCTTCTCAATATAATGAGACTGAGAGATAGAAATTCTATTACTTTCATGTTTAATCCTTATACCAAGGATAACATCAGCCTCCCCCATGTCCTTCATGGAGAACCTTGATGACAAAAATTCCTTTGTCAGGTCAACCTAATTTTGGTCAGTGCCAAAGATCAACATGTCATCAACATATAGGCAAATGATGACTCCTTTACCAGATTCATCAAATTTGCTATATACACATTTGTCAACTTGGTTAAGAACATAACCACTAGACAAAACCACTTCATCAAATTTTTGATGCCATTGCTTAGGTGCCTACTTCAGTCCATAAAGAGACTTGATCAGTTTACACACCTTGTTTTAATTGCCAGGCATGATGAAGCCATGAGGTTGGTTCATATAAACCTCCTCTTCCAATTCACCATTCAAGAAAGCTGTCTTCACATCCATCTGATGAATAACCAGATTGTAAATATATGCCAAAGCAATCAACAGTCTTATGGTACTGATACGAGCCACAGGGGCATAAGTATCAAAATAGTCTATCCCTGACTTTTTTTTAAAGCCTTGAATTACTAGTCTAGCCTTGAACTTTTCAATAGTTCCATCTACCTTCATTTTCCTTTTGAAAATCCATTTGCAACCCAAAGGTTTGCACCCTGGTGGTAGATCAACCAACACCCAAGTGTTGTTGCCCATGATGGAATCCATCTCATCATTGATTGCTTCTTTCCAGAAAGAAATATCCTGGGACTTCATTGCTTCCTCAAATGTCTTGGGATCATCCTCAACAATGAAGCAATAGGAGTATTGGTCTGAGACCTCATCCCTTGTTCCTTCAACTAAGTACAGTTGAAACTCAGGTCCAAATGACTTTGGAGTCCTTGTTAGCCTTAATTGTTTTATTAGAAGTGATGGTCATTCATATTTAGGAACTTTATAACGTGTGTTAGATATCATGATAGAATAGTCAACGGGCTCGTGGATTGGACTAAGCTAAATGGGTACTAGTTATGTAAAGCTTGCCTTTTATCCAATCCAACCCATGTCCAAGTCCACGAGGCCCATGGAAAGCCCTTTAGGGCATCTTGTATTTAGACTATAAATACCCCTCAAATGGTCATTTGAGGGGTGTGCTTGAGTGTGTGTGTGTGTGTTTTTCTTTCAAGTAATACAACTTTATTGTTTCTTCTTTTCTCTCTAACATACACGATTCATATATCTTAAGTCACCATCTTTCTCATCCTCATTTCTAAGCTTTGTTTGTGTTTGTGTTTAACGTGTTATATGCTTAACGTGATATACGTGTTGGGTTTGTGATAAGGTTGATAAAAGTAAGGTCCTACAATTGGTATCAATCGCCTAACAATGGTTTAGGAGTGGTTGGTTGAAGTTTTTTGTTGTTTGTGTTGTTACGCGTAAGCTCTCGGTATCAAAAGTGGTCACGCTTAAAGCTTTGATTTTTACACTTAAAAATTCAAGATTCTTGTGGTTTAAGGTTTATTTGGTGTAAAAGTTTCAGTTTTTTGCAAAAAGTTTGAAGCTTTACGTGTTTTACATCACTTTTAAACTCGTATCTTTTGCGTTGTCCATTTCTACGCGTAAGAGAACTAAGCACGTTGGGTGAAAAAGGTCAAAAGATTTGTGTTATTGGAGTGTTTTTAAGGCTGTTTGTGCAAGAGAAATTGGTTGAATCATTGGAAATTTTTTACGCGTAAGTCAAAACCCTAGTTTTACGCGTAAGAAAGTCAAAACCCTTTTTCTACGCATAACTTCCTACGCATAACTTTTTGGCTAAGAATCTTCGAGCATCAAAGGTTACTCAGTGCTTCCCTCACTTGGATAAGTTTGTGGAACACTTCGACTTGTGGATATCTTTTACGCTGTGACAGTGTAAAGGATTTTTGGTTCTAAACCTAAGTTTACGCATAAGCATAAACGCCTACCCGTAACAATCTACGCATAAGTTCCACTTACGCATAAGATTTCTACGCCTAAGCATTTTTGTTTAAGCCTAAGCCTTAAGTTTACGCGTAAGATACTATTTACGCATAAGGAATACTACGCTTAAGCTATCTACGCATAAGAATCCTACGCATAAGCATTTCTACGCTTAAGTACTGGTTTACGAGTAAGTTTTTGAGCAAAACTTCAAACGGCTATAACTTTTGAACCGTAACTCCGTTTTCAGCGATCTACCCATCAAAATGACCGTGAGAACGAGGAGAATAGACCGCTGAATCAACTAAACTAAAGTTGATTCGGGTCAACCTTCAAGTCCTAAAAACGCTCCGAACAGAAGTTATTGAGGTTTTTAAGTTTCTAGACCAAATTTTTACTACAACAACCGAGCTTAATCTTCATACAACACAACTCCTTTATCGTTGAATCGATCCTACATCAACTTTATCATATCATACCTTCATCAATGGCAACTCAACAAGACATTCATGCAGCCGGTGCCGAAAACCGTCCTCCTATGTTGGAAAAAGGTGGTTATCTTCAATGGACAAGTCGAATGCTTCGTTACATCAAGACAAAGCCTAATGGAAAATTGATGATCAAATCCATTCAGGATGGACCCTTCATACCTCGACAAGTCCAAGACCCTGGAAATGCTGATGCAACACCTCCCGTCCCACCATTTTTTCGTCTTCAAAAAGAATCGGAATACTCTGAAGAGGATCAGAAGAAAGTCGAAGCAGATGACATGGCAATTCATATTGTCCAACTGGGTTTACCAAGAGACATCTTTGCTACTGTAGACAGTTGTGAAACTGCTTTCGATATGTGGGAACGAGTTAGACGACTTTGTCATGGAACAGAAATTGGTCAACAAGACACATAGAACAAGTTGCTAACTGCTTGGGAGAAGTTTACATCTACTCCAGGAGAATCCATTGAATCCTACTATGGAAGGTTCTGCACTTTAATGAATGAGCTTATCAGAAACAAGTTGACACCCAGAACTATCGTGAGCAACATCAAGTTCTTGAACAATCTACCAGAAGAATGGGGACGATATGTCACTATTGTCAACCAAACAAAAGACTTACATCAAGTGAACTTTGATCAACTCAACGATTTTCTGAAACAAAACCAAAATGAAGTGAATGAAGTCAGGCAAGAAAGATTAGCAAAGAATCATGATCCATTGGCACTTATTGCAAAGACTCAAACTCCAGTGAATACACAACAACAAGCTTCATCATCTTCCACTAACAACAACTTGCAGCAATACATCCATCCACAACAAAACTATCCACCTGAACAACAACATTACCAGGAACAAGGAATCACTGATCTTGAAATGGAACCAGAAGAAGCTTTGTCTCAAGTATTTTCTTTATTGGGTAAAGCATTCAGAGGTCGCTATTCCACACCAACTAACAACAACCAAAGGATTTCATCAAACACTCGCAACAGGAAAATTGCACAGCCGGGTGTGAACATGGGTAATCAAAGACAAATGGTTGGAGTTATTGCGAACCCACAGGGATATGCTACTGGATTTCAGATGGGTAATCAGGCGGTTCCGAATCAGGGTAATCAGTTGGGTCAGAATGTTAGGAATAGAGCAGTGGGTAATCAGAATGGGAATGTTGCAGCTCCAGTCGTTGGGAATTATGGAAATGTGAATCAGGGTAATCAGGTTACGTGTTATAACTGTCAAGGATTGGGTCACATGGCAAGGAATTGTCCTACTAAGCCGAAAAAGAAGGATCTTGCGTATCTTCAGAAAGCTATTATGTTGGTACAAAAGGAACAATCTGGACTTCAATTGAGTGCTGAGGAACATGACTTCATGGCTATTATGGATGATTTGGAAGACCTCGAGGAACTCAATGCAAACTGCATCTTCATGGCAAATCTTCAGGAGACTAAGTACGACAATGATTCTGACGCACCTCCTGTCTATGACGCCAACGCAGTATCTGAGGTACCAATCACTGATCCATGCTATAACAATGTCATATTTGATGTGTTTACTCATGACGAACAGCATTCTGTGACGCCAGCACCTACTTATGATACATACCTGGACAATTTGAGTTGTAGCAATACTAACTCTGAGACTCCAGATGTGGATCCTAGTGGAGACTGTGTGGCACAACATACTGAGACTGATGAGGAAACACGTGCTTATTTTGAATCATTAATCAATAACTGTGGCATTGAAATTGAGAAAGTTAGAACGGTCAATCGCGAAGTTAAGGCCGCGAATGCTAAATTGACCGCTGAGCTTGAGAGTTACAAGGAGAACGCAAAAGCCTTTGAATTTCAGAAAAACAAAGAATCAGAATTAGAAATTGGTTATCGAAATTTGGTTTCTAAAGAACAACTGTTGCAAATCAAGTATAACACACTTGATGTGAATTTGAATTTGAAAATTAAATCTTTAAACAAGGAAATTTCTGATTTAAATAACCAACTTTCTAAACAAAAAGAAATGTTTTCTAATCTTGAAAAAGAGAAGAAGCAGTTGATTACTGATTTTTCAAAACGAGAAGATTCTCTTCTTGATGAAATTCTTGATAAAAATGAAAAAATCCTAACTTTAGAAAATTTGCTTCTTAAAACGGGTCATTCTGCTCAAACAATCAAGATGCTTTCTAATCAAGTAAATCTGCGCTTTCATACTACTAATAGAATGTCACTTGGTAACGACCCTTCTTCGTTCCTCAAGAAAGCTCAGAAATCTCAGAATGTGTTAAACAATGGAAATGTTTTGCATAAATCCATAATTGTTCGTGATTCTCTTGAAACGTTAGAACTATCTGAGGAGAGTAGATCAAAAATGAAACAAAATAATTCGGAAATCAAACCAATTGATTATAACAAATGGAACAAAATTAACGGAATTACTTTTGTTAATCAAAAAGAAAAGTCAAAGTTTTCCATCACACCAAGTGTTTCAAACAAAGAGTCAACACCTGTTTCAAAATCTGTTTCAAAACCAGTTGTTGTCTCAAATTCTCTTTCGAACATTGAACAAATTTCTTCAAACAATCCTTTTAACACAAGTGATGCGAGAAGTATTTTAGACAATGTGAAAACTAGAATTACGGATCTTCAAGACACTGTTAAAACTAAAACCACTATTACACCTAACAACTGGTTCTCTAGTTTTGACATCGAACAAAGAAAGTTTTTTGAAACTCAAATTGCCCCTCAGCTGAATGCCATCAGTGCAAGGGTAATTCATTTTGAACAAGCATTTTTGAAAGAAACAGTTGACTTTGTCAAGGACCATAAATCCCTGGTCAAGCAAGCTAATGACTGTGTTGAACAAGTCAAAGTTTTGGAAAATTTAAATGATTCTCTCTTCGAAGATGTTCTGACTACTGATATTATATCCATAATTTTACAAACATATTCTGTTGAAGATCATGAAAGACTCCAATCTGAGACCTCCGAAATTGTTTCAAAATATGAAAAAGCTCTTGAAAAACTTGAAAAAGAAAATGTGTCATATTTTAAACAACTTGATCGAAAAACTGAGGAATGCAAATATGAAAAACTGTCGTATGAGCGTGCCTACAATGACATGAAAACGAAAAATGATCTTTTGAGGGCTCAGCTGGAAAGTCAAAAAGGAAAGGTAGTGGAAACTGTGATTACAAAACCATTGACTGAGGAGAAAGCAAATGATCCCAACCCGGTTTCCAAACCAAAAATGTCTGTTTCTATGCCTCCTCCAAAAGTCAATGAGAAAAATGTTTCATCAAAACCAGTCACTCCACCTGCCCTACCTAAACGTAATGTTGACAAAGGAAAAGCGGTTATAGAGAAACCAAAAGTTTTAGCACCTGGCCTTTTTAAGATGAGTACCACTAATGCGTCTGCCTCCACATCTAAAACATATGGAACAAACGACATAAGTTTAGAAAAGCACTCTAAAGAGACTAGGAAAGCTGAAACCACTTCTCTAGATAAGATTGTGAATCCTAATGAATGTGCCTTACCTTCTACAGGACTAGGAAGCACCTCTAGGAGCAGCAGACTAAAGCCTAAGAGCAATACAAGGACCAATAGAGTCTCGCTTGCCTCTAAGAGTAGTCGCTTGAATAAAGAGAAGAAAGTAGAAGAACACCCTAGGAATTTACCGCTTTGTAATAAGAAAGACAATTCATCTGAATGTAATGAACCTATAAAATCTGCTAAGTTTAATGAATCTGTTGAATCTGTTTGTTTAACTTGCAAGAAATCTTCAACTAATGTTCATGATGATTGTGTTTCTAAGAATGAGATTGTTAAGCCTGCTAAGAAGAATGTTCCCAAAAGAACTTATGCTAAACGAATAGGAAGACTAGTTGCGAGACTTAGGCTTTACACTACTGATAGGGAGCATAATGTTTACTTTAGGGATGACATTTGGAAACCCACAGGTAGAACTTTCACACTCGAGAATGGTAGAATGAGTGATGCACCTGTCTTACCAATAGATGACTTCTATGAGTGTGATCAGGATTTTACCTCTAACCCAAAGGAACCAAAATCGAAACGGTTTCCAAAATCTTCTTCTTCTGTTATTGGCAGGTTATCGAAATATGTCTTTGGATCGTCGACTCGGGTTGCTCCAAGCACATGACCGGGAATCTGAAGCTGCTGATCAATTTCGTCTGGCAATTCATGGGAACCGTACATTTCGGAAATGATCATGTAGCAGCTATCATGGGTTATGGAGATCTACCTTTTGGAAATTATTTGATCACTCGGGTTTACTATGTCGAAGGGTTGGGACACAATTTGTTCTCAGTCGGGCAGTTCTGTGATGCAGATTTAGAGGTTGCTTTTAGGAAAAATGCTTGCTTCGTTAGAAACTTGGATGGCACTGATCTCTTAACTGGGAATCATGATACAAACCTGTATGCTATCGACAACAATCAAATGGCCTCTTCATCACCAATATGTCTTATGACACGAGCATCTAGAACACAGTCCTGGTTGTGGCATAGAAGGTTATCCCATCTCAATTTTGACACCATCAACAATCTTGCCAAAGACAACATCGCAACGGACTTCCAAAGTTCAAATACACCAAGGATCACTTATGTCCATCATGCGAACAAGGAAAGCAAAAGAGAATCATATAAACCCAAATCCGTACCTAGTTCGGAGGCAAAGTTGCATATGTTGCACATGGACTTATGTGGCCCAATGAGAGTTGAAAGCATTAATGGGAAAAAGTATATCCTTGTTATAGTCGATGATTATTCGAGATATACATGGGTTAAGTTTTTGAGATCAAAAGACGAAGCACCAGGCATCATCATCACCTTTCTGAAACGTATTCAAGTACTTCTTCAAACTCTAGTAAGGGTTGTAAGAACTGACAACGGCACTGAATTCACAAATCAGGAGTTAAGAGCTTATTTTGAAGATGTTGGAATTACTCATCAGAAATCAGCAGTTAGAACTCCACAGCAGAATGGGGTAGTTGAAAGAAGAAATAGAACTCTTGTGGAAGCTGCTCGCACAATGCTAATTTATTCTAGTGCACCGTTATTTCTATGGGCTGATGTTGTTGCCACTGCTTGTTTCACTCAGAACTGATCCCTAATCCATCCTAGATTCAATAAAACCTCGTATGAGCTTGTGAACAACAGAAAACCTGATATCTTTTACTTTCACGTGTTTGGCGCTTTGTGCTATCCAACGAACGACAGAGAAGATCTAGGTAAATTGAAAGCTAAAGGTGATATTGGAATCTTCATTGGATATTCAGATAACTCGAGGGCATTCAGGGTGTATAACAGGAGAACTAGGAGGATCATGGAGACGATGAATGTGAAGTTTGATGAACTTTCACAGAAAATGGCTTCTGAGAGACTCGCTCTAGAACCCGCACTAAACCCGCAGACTTCTGGACACATCTGTAACACCAACAAATTACATGTTTTGCAGCGGAATGGAATTCCTGGGGGATGACTGTCATAGCACCACAATCACAGTTATATTGAACGACCTAAAGTGTCGTTTGAAAAGAACATCGTTTGATATATTAAAAACATTCAGAGTTACAAAGATAGGTCCCAAATGAAAATCAACATATGCGGAAAATAAGTTTGGTACAAGTCAAACGATGTTTTTAAAGTGTATAAATCTCATGTGAGACGCGTCGTCACCGCGACTCTATGATATGTCCACATGCATGCCATGAAGTGAATGCCTTAGTTACCTGAAAATACATTGCTAAAAGTGTCAACACAAAGGTTGAGTGAGTTCATAGAGTTCATGAAAAACGTTTTATACGACTACCACAAGTATAGGCCATGTATGACAAATATGTCACATAAAAATGTTACAATTGCTATAAGCACATGACACCGAAGCTAGACTGATCATGATGTTCGCCCCAACAGAGTGTTTTGCCAAACAACTCAAATAATGATATTAAATGAAATGCATCCGTTTGACCAGTTGGAATCCACCAACCCGGATGGAGGAGTCACCCTCGATAGATCTATCCACTCACCCTCGCTTACCCAGTAATTAACGGTTCATGATTTGTGAAATGGGGACATTAAACTGGCAATGAGGTAACTTAAGCAATGTAATGAATTTGATATACTTGGTATCGTAATAAAAATGATGTGCAATGTATTCTCCCCCGTAGGTTTGAAATAAAGTAAAAACTTGAATAAATCGGGGCTATGAAAACTCACCTTAGAGTCTAGTGACATAAGTAATGCAACATTGTCAAGAAGTATAGCAGAACAGTATAAAGAAGTATGGCGCAACGATATGGAGTCGGCGTAACCTAATGAATATAAACTCGTCTCAAAATACAATACGCGAATAGTAATCGATACGTATAAGTTTCAAAAGGTAATACGTTTTAGTTTTCGTGGAAGTTTCGTATCAACGTTTGTAAAATGTTTAGTTTCATCATTCGTGTGGTGGTATGAAAATCTAGACTCGAAAAAACATATCAAAGTATAAAATATATAGTACACGTATGAAAGAAAATAAACATGTAAGGATCGAGTAGCAATTAAGTTAGATATAAATAGATTAGCTAAGTTTAACTAATAACTAGTCTTTAGAAGTTTACCTTATATTTATTGGTTATTGGTTTTATAGTCCGATAATAGTCTAATAGGCAATCGCCCGATATTTTAAGTCCAATGTCTCAAGTCTATAACGAGAATAATAATCCGATATGTCCACAAATATGTCCGATTATATAGTCCAAATAATATCAATTCATTACGTTTAATATGTCCAAGTCCGATAGTCCAAATAGTATCAACTTGATATATGTCAAATATATATATTCTCATAATGATGATAAGGTTTATAGTCCATTAATAGTTTGTAAATTATTCCAATATAATCCAACAGTTCAATGCCTAAGTCCACTTAATAATCCAATAAGTAGCATAATAATCCCAAGTTCAATATCTAAAACCTTTGTCCAATGTCATATATATATATATGTATATATTTAGTCCGTTATTTATTTATCATGCCCAAATATAAGTCCGTTATATGTTAAATGTCCAAACAATGTCCATTTTGTATCCAATAGTCAAATTGCAATTCGTATCCTAACTCAAGTTACAATCCCAATACGAGTACCAAGTCTCATAAGTTTATCCAAAACATACCAATAGCACCAAGTAAACAACTAATTACACGTTAGTCCAATATTTCAATGTTAATTACAAATTAGCTTCACTAAAATAATCATGACTCAAAGCTTGTGAATATTAAACTATCATATGTTAAAATTCACTTTTATACAACTCTTAGTGTTGACCTTCAATTACAGCTTCTGTTTAGAAACATAATATTTGATACATGTATATTATGACTACCATACTATTTAATAAATATGTGTGCATTTATGTTATCAAACAAAGACTGCATACTAGTATTAAGCTTGTTGATTTGAAGTGCTCACGCAACATACATATTTTGGAAAAAGACATGGACTGAAAATAAGTTTTATTGCCACTTTTCAAGAGGTAATTAGTTAAGTTATTAGGCCAAGGAAATAAGCTAAATTAATCAGCACATATAATAGGCCATAAACTGAAATAAGCCAAACGCCCCCTTGCGGTGTGGCTGACCTGCCAACAAACACTCTCTCGGTGTCTTTTAGACTAAAAACCGATCACAAACATATGCCTCTTGGGTGTGGATTAAACCGAACAAAAACAACACCCTTTGGTGTTGCTGTCACGTGCTAAGAACCCAAGGCAGACAACAAGTCCAGTTAAACTGTAAGCAATTTTAATAGTAGATAAATCACTAATTCATCAAGTAAGTCAAAAGAATAAGCTCTGGCAAACGTTCAGGTTAAGACAACAAAACTAGGCACACCCTTATGGGTGGCTGCTGAGGGCTAAATAAACAAACCAAGCGCCCCTCTTGGGGCTGTGATACACATAACGAATACCCCCGCTGGGTGGTCCGTGACAGCAAGCAACAAACACTCATCGCGAGTTCGTTAGCTAGCCGAGAATCAAGCTAATCGTACCCTTTGACTACTGTAAACAGAAAACAATAACACCCCTTGGTGTTAACTGTTGAGAACCGAGAGCACAAGTACCAATCCTTACGGGTATTGCGACTGGCCCGTGTAAAACAAAACAGCCCCTGTGGGGTTTTCTTCTTGAACTGAGTACAAACCAAACAACCATTTGGTTGTTTTCGAGCACATCAAACAAACACACCCTATCGGGTGTTGAACCGAGAATAAACAAACACCACTCTAAGTGTTTTTTCTCTTGAACCCGAGATAACCAAACGCCCCTTGTGGGTCGTCTCTACTAAGCCAAAAACAACCACACCCTTGTGTTATTTCTTCTTTGATCCGATAACAAAAAAATGAAAAAATAGGAACGCCAACCCTCTTGGGCTGTCGTGTCTCGGACCAAACACAAACACAACAAATAAGCTTAAATAAGCAAATAAATAAGCAATCCGAACACAACTTCAAGACCCATACAGGTTTAGGTTTTATCCGACCCATTTATAACCGGCTCAAACAAACACCCCGTTACAAATGATTTCACCACACGATTAGGTTTTCAAAAACATTATTAGTCCCAGGTTTAGTCCACGAAAACAAAATAACGATTATTCAATAGGTTATTAAAATAATAACTAAGTTAAGTTAGGCGTTGAAATACCAACGAGGTAGAGAGGTTGGTGGAACGGCAATGGTGGTAACTGTAGTGGTTAACTCGAACCAAACGAGACCCCCTTTCACTCTAAACCCTAGCAACAAACGCACCCTTGGTACTTCCTTGATGGTGACGGTGATGGTGTTATCAGGTGGTCATGGAGAAGAGGCGGTGGAGATGGTGGTGATGTTGTTGTCGATTGTTGTAGCATAAGAGAGGGAAGAGAGAAGATAATTTCTTCCCTGTTTTCTTTTTGTGTCCATCAAGTGACAAGGAAACAATTAATATAGTGTTGGAGTCGGTTAACAATAAGAGATAAGAAAGTGAATAGGTATAGATAAGAATAAGAGTTTTGATATTATCTTGAGTTACGAGGTGTAGTTTGATCCCGGTAATTACAAACATTAGGTCCTTAAGTAATGAAATTTAAAATTGGGTATCGTAAAAATATAGTACTTACAAAGATGTTGAAACTTATCACTATATTCCAACTAAATATATAGGTTCATAATAATATGAGTAAACTAAGTTTAACATTTATGCATTAAAGACTTGTAATGTGAACTTTAAATCTTGTACTTTAGAGTTTGTAAAATGAAATAAAACAAGGTTTGAAATGATACATTAGAGGGTCGTACATTAGCTTTGAAGTATTGTACTTTAGCGTTTATGATTTAATTACATAAAATCATAATTATAATAAATTAGAGTTTCGTGAAAACTCAAATAAATAGCAAACGTTTAGTCTAAACGTTAATTAAGCGTACGTTAACGAAATAACGTAACGTGGTGAAATAAAAGTTGAAAACTGTTACACTTAACATATAAGAATGCTTATTTGAAATAAAATAAGGCAATGTTGATGTCGGTGAGCACGTTTATTGGGAATGTGAGTTACGTCACATTAGTTAGTTGTTGGGATCAGATAAACTGATAACGTTTAATCTAAAAAAAATTAGACGTAGAAAATGAATAAGTATTTTTCATTAGAATATTATATTAATTTAATAGAAGGTGAAATTTACAGGTGGTTACAGTATAAAAATATATCAGAATAATTTTTGGAAGTGTCGGATCCAATGTTTCAAAATAATGTTTACGCGATAGCGTTTATTTAATAGGAAAATAAACGTTTAATGAAAAATGCAAATCCATGCATGAACCGATATGAAATGATGTTATTGATGATATGTAGACTAAATCTAGTCTATATGAAATGTCCTTGATGATATTCCATGAATACGCAGCTTAACCCTCAAGGTTACGCGTATTTGATACTCGTAAACCTAGTTTACGAAAAATGATGAATAGTAACCAGTGAATAGTATATTTGAGAAATGACCTGAAATTACGAGTTGTCACAACATTAGTTCAGGACTCGTACCTCAAAGAGCTCAATCAACTTCATTTGACAATCCTAAAGAACAAGAATGGGAGAATTTCTTCGAGTTAATGTTCGATGAATACTATGGTGGAACTTCGACAAATGCATCAAACCATCATTCCGCTGCACCCGCTCAAAATCATCCTCCACCACCAACAGAAGATGCATCTACAACGGTCGAAACCAATGCACCAACTCCATCTACATCATCTACATCTACTACAACTATTGCACCCGTTCTACCAGCAGTTGATGAGCAAAACCAATACCAAAATGATGCAACGTTAGATGAAGACTTATTTGAAAACCCGTTTGCTACGGAATCAGTTGAATCTTCTTCAAGCTTACGAGAACCATCTAACTCGCATACGTATAACCAACGGTATCCTTCTACTCTGAAGTGGACAAAAGACCACCCAATTGAACAAGTTATTGGTGAACCTTCAAGGCCAATTCAGACGAGACGCCAACTTGCCACCGATTGCGACTTATGCATTTACCTTTGCTCAATTTGCAATATAGAGCCAAAGAACATTCGCGAGGCAATGGCAGAACCCGCATGGATAGAAGCAATGCAGGAGGAACTTCTCCAATACCATCTACATGACTCTTGGGATATGGTTCCAAGACCAATTGACGTTCGTGTCATTGATCTCAAGTGGTTATGGAAGAACAAAAGGGATGAAGAGATGACTGTAATTCGCAACAAAGCTCGTCTTGTGGCCAAAGGATACAAACAGGAAGAAGGGATAGACTTTGAAGAGTCATTGGCGCCGGTAGCTAGACTTGAAGCAGTCAGGATTTTCTTAGCCTATGCAGCTCACAAAAACATCACGGTTTATCAGATGGACATTAAGACCGCGTTCTTGAATGGAACTCTGAAAGAAGAAGTGTACGTGAGTCAGCCAGAAGGCTTCATCGACTTGGAACATCCAGACTACGTCTACAAACTCAAAAAGGCAATCTATGGTTTAAAACAAGCTCCGAGAGCGTGGTATGACGAACTGTCCTCTTTCCTTATCCAAAACAATTTCACCAAAGGAACAGTTGATCCTACCTTGTTTACTCAAAAATGCAAAAACGACATTTTGATTGTTCAGATTTATGTGGACGACATCATCTTTGGGTCCACTAATCCGAAACTTTCAAAACATTTTGAAAATCTCATGAAAAGCAAATTTGAAATGTCCATGATGGGGGAACTAAAGTTCTTTCTTGGTTTACAAATATATCAGTCCCCTCGTGGAATTTTTATAAATCAAGCTAAATACACAACTGAGATTTTGAAAAATCATGGTATGGATAATTGTGACTCGGTCGGAACACCAATGGTAACTTCACCAAAAATTGGAGCCGATTTGTTTGGGAAACCTATTGATCCGAAGAAATATCGGAGCATGATTGGTTCTCTCATGTATCTTACTGCTAGTCGACCAGATATTCATTTTGCTGTTTGCTTATTAGCACGGTTTTAGGCAAAGCCTACCGAACTGGACCTCAAAGAGGTCAAAAGGATCTTTCGGTACCTGAAGACATCCATTCACATGGGACTTTGGTATCCGAAGGAATCCGGATTTGATCTAATTGCCTTTTCAGATGCGGACCACGCAGGTGATCAAGTTATTGCAAAAAGTACATCCGGAGGAGCACAATTTTTGGGTGAAAAGTTAGTAAGCTGGTCTTCAAAGAAACAAGATTGCACTGCACTTTCAACCGCTGAAGCTGAGTATGTGTCTCTATCTGCGTGTTGTGCTCAAGTTCTATGGATGAGAACACAACTCACAGATTATGGCCTTTACTTTCGATAAAATACCTATGTATTGTGACTCGAAAAGTGCCATAGCCATATCATGCAATCCTGTTCATCACTCAAAGACTAAGCATATCAGAGTCCGCTATCACTTCATCAAAGAGTACGTCGAAAATGGTACTGTTGAATTATTCTTCGTGAAGACTGATTACCAATTCGCCGATCTATTAACTAAAGCCCTTCCAAAAGAAAGGTTTGACTATTTAGTTCGACGAATTGGAATGCGAAGCCTAACCCCTGAGGAGTTAGAACGTCTTCTCGAATCTTCTTGAAAATGATTTTCCAAAAAGTTTCGCTGTAAATATTTTTGAAAAACAAAATACAAAATTTGAAAAACCAACAAAAGCAAAATATAAAAATATAAAATCTTTCAAAAATACAAAAACAATATAAAATCAAAAATCCAAAAATATTCTTCTCACGACATGTCTCTCGTATAATCGATATTCTATACGTTTCTAGAAATGTCATTCAACAATGATACGGGTATGTACAGATGCTTGAGCGAGAGTTATTTTAATGTTTTCCAAAACATGTCGTTTCTCAAAATTTCTTCATCAAAATGGCTTTCGTATACATCAGTACGAAACCCGGACAAAAATGATGACTTTTGATAATTTTTCAAATCAAAACTCGTGCTTTTATTGAAAATCACTAGTGTACGCTTCAGTGCACTACATTTAAAAATGGTGAGAAATCATCATCATCTTGAGCACCTTTTCAAGATTGTTCAAAAAGATTTTTCAAAATCTTTCAAAATATTTTGAGCTCAAGATAACTCCCTCTAAAACCCTTTAATTGACTATGCTTTATTGAAGGGGGAGTATAAAACAAAAATGTTCCAAATTGATGCTTAAATCAAATCCGTTTGTCTCCCCAAAAGATTTCTAAAATGTTGTTTAATCCGTTGATATAAAAAATATCACGAATATGCTATTTTTGAGGGGGAGGAGAAGTGATTAAAATGTGATCAAAATGTTTAATGATCGGTGTTTGAATCTCAAAATGAGCTCGACTCAGTTGAAACCAATGAATTGACGAGGAATCATGTACCATCTCGAGAAACTTTCTATGGACTTGACCAGGACGGGTAATAATTTCAAGCTAGTTCTCTAGTGATGTAAACGTGTCTCGAATCGGTCTAGCTCATTTAAAGTCGATCAATTCAAAAGTGCGAACTCTACCCTCTATGTGCCGATTTCTGTCAAAACTTATAAGCACATGTGAAGGGGGAGTGATTATGAAAATATAAAACTCACGGAGTGTTTCAAACATGTTTTCTATCACAAACACTCTGAGAGATTTTCAAGGAAAATGGTTTTATGGCAACATGGGACTATCATGGAGTTATAAGGTATCTAAGGATAGGAATATTCGTCCTATGATCCGCCAGAGCCGGAGGGATCTACCCAAGGACATCACAAATAGTTAGTATTAGAAGTCCTTAGGAATGATTGAAAAAAGGAGTAATGTGAGAAAGGAGAAAGAAGGGGTTGAAGAATTAAAAAGAAATGTAATGAAAAAGGGTGAAAAGAAATAGCTCTCCATATTCAACCTTAGGGCAGAAACCGGGTTCAATTCATCTGCTACTGGTTGTCACTAAGATGACACTGGTATTGAAGACAAAGACGTCATGGACCCAGTGACGCACTGCACTAAACCTTCTAGCCACTCAATTCCTCTCAAAAGGATTTGTTTCATTCTCACTGGGAACCCTACATAATCTATTGACTTTCTCTTAGAGATCGTTGGTATTGAAGAAGGAGACCCTCTCCCTAGTCTCCGCTCAGGAAAACCAAAATGCACTAATTGAGTCTAGAGCCACGAGATTCATCAAAAGATCTCATAGGAACACCTGACATGACATCGCTTGTTGTTCATCTATAAGGGCACAAGTGATATATTCTAGAGTCCTACGTAGGTCTTAGCAATCTGCCAGAACATTTATGAGAAGTTTCACTTTTGTGATCTTCAGTGATTGAATGGAAACTCCTGCCAGGGTCAACATCAAGCAGCCCTGACAGCAGGTCACTTCGGTAACTCCCCGTGGATTACGCTTAGTGTGTCTCAAACGGTCTACAGTCGTGAGGTGATGCTTCGGTGTATCTCAGCGACTCATCTGAACTGTAGGTGTATTTCGGTACATCGCGTTATCTCACTTGTGGGACTCCAGTTCAGGAACGGCGTCTGTGAGAATTAGAGATGTGTTTTCACACTATGCTGTTAACACCCTCGAAATTCAAACTTGTAAGTGCCGGAATCCGCTTATCACTAACTTGTTTTTATGTTTTCTTCTTATGGAAGCTCCGGAGCGGATGGATCGTGCAGACTCGCCACATGCTCATACCAACAACACATGAAAGTTCTCATCAAAATCAAAGGCTACTCAAAGTTAAAGATGATTCTTCGTCAATGTCAAAGAATCTACAAAGTTTAAAGACTTGAGAACCACATCATTGGTAACCAAAAGACAAATAGAAGTGTGAGCATGGAGGAGAAAGACGTGGAGACACCAAACAAATGAAGTTGACAACGGCATACAACCACTTTAATAGATCACAAAGCATGAAGGAACAAAGAATCAAGACTATTCTATATCTACGCACAAAGTTCAAGCTCGAGAAATGTAAAGACCAAATCAAGTGGAGCATCTTTTGAATGACCACCCCTTAGGGGGAGATTGTTAGCCTTAATTGTTTTATTAGAAGTGATGGTCATTCATATTTAGGAACTTTATAACGTGTGTTAGATATCGTGATAGAATAGTCAACGGGCTCGTGGATTGGACTAAGCTAAATGGGTACTAGTTATATAAAGCTTGCCTTTTATCCAATCCAACCCATGTCCAAGTCCACGAGGCCTATGGAAAGCCCTTTAGGGCATCTTGTATTTAGACTATAAATACCCCTCAAATGGTCATTTGAGGGGTGTGCTTGAGTGTGTGTGTGTGTTTTTCTTTCAAGTAATACAACTTTATTGTTTCTTCTTTTCTCTCTAACATACACGATTCATATATCTTAAGTCACCATCTTTCTCATCCTCATTTCTAAGCTTTGTTTGTATTTGTGTTTAACGTGATATACGTGTTGGGTTTGTGATAAGGTTGATAAAAGTAAGGTCCTACAGTCCTTACCCTTTTGCTCTATCTAAGCATAGGTTCAGGTTGTTGAACCACAACCTCATCGGGGACCACTGATGGTTCATCATCAGGGACCTCTGATACACCAGTGTCATGAGTTCCATTAGGAATCCTCTGACTTGGTCTAGGGACTGATGAGAATCTATTCTCATCAAAGTTTGCATCCCTTGATTCAATTATTGAGTTAACTGAAACATATTCATTAGGTTCAATAACATAGAACCTAAAAGCCTTGGAATGCTCAGCATATCCAACAAAGATGCAATCAATGCCTCTTTCACCCAAAGTTTTCAACTTTGGATCAGGGAGTCTTACAACAGCCCTACAACCCCAAACCTTGAGATAGTTCAGGTTGGGTTTCCTTTTAGTCCAGAGTTCATAAGGGGTAACCTTGTTCCTTTTGTTGGGAACCCTATTTAATAAATAGCAAGCTGTTAACATAGCTTCACCCCAGAACCCTTGACTTAGTCCTGAATAGGACAATATGGAAGTAACCATATCCTTCAGCACCCTGTTTTTCTTTTCAGAAATACCATTTTGCTGAGGAGTATAAGGGGCAGTCGTTTCATGGATAATTCCAACAGACTGAAAATACAGAGTATCCATGTACTCACCTCCCCTATCAGTCCTTAATCTTTTGATCAAAGACCCAAGTTGTAATTCAACTTCAGTTTTAAACACTTCGAATTTATCTAATGCTTCATCCTTAGTATGTAACAAGTAAACATAACTAAACCTAGAAGCATCATCAATAAATGTCACAAAGTACTTCTTATTCCCCAAAGAAGGAGTGGCATGCAAGTCACACAGGTCACTGTGTATCAGCTCTAGGAGCTTAGTCTCACGACTAACACCCTGAAAGGGTTTCTTGGTTATCTTGGTCAACATGCAAGTTTTACACTTTTCAATGTCCATGTCAAAAGCTGGGATTAAACCATCCCTAGACATATCTTGCATTCTTTTATAATGAACATGGCCAAGTCTAGCATGCCAAAGGGTAGAGTCAGTCTGGTCATATGTGGTCACAAAAGCTGAAATAACACTATCAGTGGAAACATTAAGCCTGAACATTTGATTACATAAATAACCAAAGCCAATAAAAGCACCACATTTAGAAAGAACAAATTTATCAGATTCAATAACTTGTTTATATCCATGATTATTCAAAACGCTACTCGAAACCAAGTTCTTCCTGATATCAGGAACATGAATAACATTAAACAAAGTTACGATCTTTCTAGAACTAAACCTAAGATCTACACAACCACGACCATGCACCAAGGCTGTTGACTCATTTCCCATGTGAAGAATAGAACCATCATTCAGTGACTCATAAGTCTTGAACCAGCTTCTATCTTTGCACACATGAACTGTTGCACCAGAGTCAACCCACCACGCAACATCATCATCCTGCACATAATGAGATTCAGATACATATGTAACATAATATATCTGAAAAGACTTATTAACCATATTCTGACCTTTTAGTGAGTTGGAAGAACCACCACTCCCTGAACCATTAGTGCCTGATCCATTGGCTTTACCACCAACTTTAACACCCTTGCAGTCCTTTTTAATGTGACCAGTTTTGCCACATTTCCAACAAGTAGGTGTAGCCTTCTTGTTAGGATCTGCTCTTGTGTTATCATGGTATTTGCGTTTGCCTTTGTTGTCATTGTACCTGGTGGAGTTGTTATGCTCCACCATATTGACAACAGATGCACCAGCATTGCTGCTCTTTGGCTTGTCATTATCCTGCACCTTGAGAGATTCCTCAATGTGCATATTACTGCCCAACTCAACAAGAGTTAACTCCTCCTTCATATGTTTCAAGGTATGCTTGAAATCTTTCCAAGAAGGACGGAGTTTGTCAATGACACAAGAGACGTTAATAGCCTCATCCATGTTCATATTCGGTTGTGTAAACCTTCCAAGTATTCCAAGAAGTTCATTGTATTATTCCATAAATGGTCTTGAATCAGTCATTTTGTAATTTGTGAAATTACTAACAAGGAACTTCTTACTTGATGCATCCTCAGCATATATTTGGCATCCAAGGAATCCCACAGTTCTTTGGAAGATTCAATGTTCTGATAAATATCAAACAGAGCATCAGACATACCATTGAGAATAAGACCTCTGCATATGTAGTCATCATTCTCCCATTTGCTCCTCCTCCTGATCTGCTCCACAGTTGCATCATCCCCATCATCAGGAATAGGTGTAGTCAGCACATACACCACACTCATGCTTGACAGCAAGAAGTGCATCTTCTTCTGCCACCTCCTAAAGTCCACCCCTTCAAACTTATCAAGCTTGGCAAAGTTTGAAGCCATGTGTTTCATTGCAGCAGCAGCCATTTGATTATCACAAAATAATTTACTTTGATTGTTGGCGTATAGCTCCCAGAACAGGGTTAGATAATCAATTCAGCAGAAATAAACAATAAGTCAGCAGAAACAAATACCACTAGGTGGTTACCGGATATCACTTGGAATCGTGTGATCACTTTCCAAAGTAAACTATTCGACCCTAATGCCTGGGTTACACGAATATCTACTTGGGATAAGACCAAATGCAGTTATGGAATTAGGCACAATTCTATAACCTTTGCGCTTATAAGTGTTAATCGTTTTCTGTGTATATATCATGCATAATCAGATCTCCTATTTATAGGATAATACTCTTAGCTAGTCAAATGGAATTATGAGTATTAATCGGCCCATTAATAGCCTCATAATTATCCCCATTATAGCCGTTAGTGGTTACATGACCAATTAAACGTGGTCATTATGCAGTTGTAACTGCCACTTGAATATGTCAAAACCGTTACAAGCAGTACTTTCATCAGTACTTTCATAGCACTTCAGTGGATACACTGTTTCAGTGGAAACACTGCTTCAGTGAGAACACTGCTTCAGTGGAAACACTGCTTATCAGTGGAAACACTGCTTATCAGTGGAAACACTGCCTATCAGTGGAAACCACAAGCAGTACTTTCCACTAGCAGTACTTTTCACTATCACTACCAATACAAACGACTATTAGAGTCAGGGTGTTCATGGACCTTATGGGTGTACACTCCGTACCTCCTAACCCATTACAAGGTGTGAACTAATCCCACAAGTGCACTAAATTTTCCAACAATGCTACTGTGAACACAAGGGATGGAGATTTGGTGATTACAAATGTTCAGTACACCCCATAAGTGTCTTTGAACATACTCAGTTTTGATTTGCTAGAAGAACAAGGTTATGCTGTGAAAATCCACAACAATACATGCAGTATACACTACATGTATGAGGTGGAGGAGGAACATGGACTGAAAACACCACAAGAGAAGGAGGCAGAGAACAGAATTGGGCCAAAAGAAGTTATCTCAGAACACAACAAATACTTGGAGGAATACTTTGAGTCTCTGGATTATGTAGAAGGTTTGGAAGAGTTAAGATGGGACAGGAATGATACTCAGGATTATGTAGATGAAGAATACATAAGTTGGAATGGGTCACTTTATGATCTGAAGGTAAACTCCACAACCAATGAAACTTACCATTACCATTCCTTACCCTCTAAACCCCACAACCAAGCACCCCCAAACACGATGAATGTAGGTCTCTGGCGCAAAGTTTCTATCCTAATTGGCCCATTGCTCAAAACTGTTATATCCTACACTTGTCCAAACGCTGTGTAAGATCATGATGTAAGATTCTTAATATATACTCGTATTTCAATCAGCAATTCAGGATAATAATTAGCGTGAATCTGCATAAATCTGACACGAACTATACCTGAATCCTAAATGAAAGAAACAAAGAGAATAAGGCCAAGATTTAAAAGCCCGATATCTAAAAATAGAATAAAGGCTTGACATAATACCCGAATCCTAAACCAAATAAACAAGTGAAAAGAATAGCATCTAGGCACGTTTACTACTTAAGGGAATCTGCAGTATGTTGAACCATCAATATAAATCATGCGATTTCCTAAACTATCTACTTTCTCCCATTCTTGTTTAGAAACGTCCCGCATAAATACTTCAATACCTTCTCCAAAATTACCCACAATGACTAAGACTTTTAGAAGATCTTGATCACATTTCATTAAATAATATTGTGCTCAAATAATTAGTGTAGTTCAGAAGTGTAAATTATATCAAATATTATTGTGGATGTGCATAACTTTTCTATCACTATACTATTGTGCTCAAATAATTAGTGTAGTTCAGAAGTGTAAATAGCTGTTTTTTAGTTTCGCATCAATTTTCTCATAGCCTCAACAAAAAAGAGTGCAATGTATAAACGAAACATAAAATAATAGGATTACTTGATTGGGGTAAAAAAGTTCTTGTGTAGAACTTTTGCTATGTTTGTTTTTTGAGAACTTGTTTTATGTTTAAATCCCACATCTGTCAAAGAGAAGAGTTTTCAATAGTTAATATACCATGGCGCATATAGTTCAAGTAGTTTGAAATAAGTGCTATTTTGTTGATTATGACATTGGTTTCTAGTAATATACCTCGTCTCTATTAACAGACACCAGCTTTTAGTTTCATATATTGGTACAAGTTCTCAAGTTTCAACGTTTTAGTTTTTTAGGATACGAGAGTTTCTCTTCTAAATGTATTTAGTGATGCTGTTAACTCATCATCTTGTGTGCGTGAAAGTACAAGATTTTTAAGCTTCGTTGATGATAATTTACAACTCATACAAGCTCCACATTTTGTGTTTATGTAAGAAGTTTTTGAAGATTAGATAGTTTCTCTTCTAAACATATGCATATTGTTAATGCATTGTCTTGTTCGATGTTAAACTTCAAAATACTTACTATTTCATGTAATTTCTCGACTTTTTGGGTTGTACACGTTTTTGGATAATGGATCATACTATTGTACATGTGTAGTGAATAACATACAAACCAGCGGTAATCATTACCATGATCATTCATTACCCTCTAAAACCCATAACCAAACTCTCCCAAAGTTTCTATTCCAATTGGTCCATGGTTCAAAACTGCTTATACGAGTCACATTTGTTCAACGTTGTGCAAGTCCAATTTAGATAGTTCTTGGGCTTGTCGTAAAGTCATTTGGTTGACTACAATGGGTCACTTTATTATCAAAATGATTTCTATCGTATTCCTGGGTCAAGTTTACTTAAATTTATTCGATTGACCTAATGGATATTTGATTTTAAGAGACTAATTCTTGCTTCAAGTCTTAGTTTGTGTGTCAAAAAGGGTATATATGCACATATCAGGAAAGCTTTTTTGTTTTGTCTAATTGGTATATGCAGGCCTAAGTTTACATTTAGTATTGTCTCTTTATAACTTTATATAAAGTTTTCACTCAATATACGATATGTGAGTTGCTCATCAACCAAGAGATGTGGGTTCAAGTGTTAATGAGGACGTATGCAAGATACTAATAGTAAGATATAATTGTTTTGAATTGAAACACTAGTAAACGTTTAGCTACTTGTAGTTTAACATAATTTCATGCAAAGTACTGGTTTAGCTGATGTACTGTTTAATATGAATTTCCTTGTAGGTAGCTATTTTATTGTTTTAATTATGCAAGCAAAGCAAAGCGATTTCATGCTACTGTTTTAATTGTACAAGCGAAGCAAAGAAATTCATAAGCTGTTACATTGTGCAATGTCGTCATTATGTAATATATTGTTTATGTCATTTATTACAATTTTTTTTGTACTTTTTTATATTTTACATGACTACTGTTTGGCATGGAATGGTCCATTTAGTTTTGGATAAGTTGTTTGATTAAAAAACATGACTACTCAAATTTCGGGAATTTTTTCGGTTCTATCCCGCTTTGTTATCGGTACCGTACTAATGATCCCAAATCTTTTTTGGCCCGATTCATGATACCGGTTTCATACCATGTATCACAAGTCAGTACCGTTTCGGTACATGTTACTTGTATTTATCATCTAACAAACAAGAAGACTGTAAAAACGACACCAAGTTATTTCAAAGTATGTCGTATGTTTAGTGTGGCTAATTTAGGTATGTATAGTGGTAGCTTCAAAACTTGTGAATTAGTTGGTAAAAATGTCAACATCCATAGGTACTGTTTATTCTTTCAGAATTTGGTAAAAAAAAAAAAAAAAAAAAAAGGCTCTTTTAGAAGAAGGTGATAAAGCTTGAAAGAGAAGGAGAACTTTGTATTCAGTTAACAAAAGTTGTCTTACAAAATGGAAATGAAGAGTATATATACAACATGTTGGCTACAACTAACTGTCTTGACAACTACTCTACATATGCTATGAATATGGACTTATTTACATGTACAATACATTCTCACATCATGTAACATAGAACTAAACTTGTATCAAGCATAAGCTTCATCTTGTGTTGGCTTGTTTTGTAGCTGTGAACATTTTGTACTGAATGACTTGTAGAGGAGATGTTAGGAGCTTGAGTGTGTACTGTGGTAGTCTCTTTATCCCCCCCACAAGTTGGCATAGAGTAAGGATTACATATGCCCAACTTGGAGAGACAATTGTAATGTAGAGCTCTGCTAAGACCTTTGGTGAAAATATCTGCCACTTGAGATTTGGAAGGAACAAATGAAGGTAGAATCTCACCAGCTTTTATCTTGTTTGTGACAAAATGGCAATCAATCTCAATGTGCTTTGTCCTAGCATGATGTACTGGATTGGAGGCTAAAGCAATTGTAGATGCATTATCACACAAAATGGGAACAGGGGTAGGTACTTGTATTTGCAGATCTTTGAGAAGGCAAGTGACCCAACTTATTTCACATGAGTTATCTGCTAAAGCCCTATACTCTGCCTCTGTTGAGGATCTTGACACAACACCTTGTTTCTTAGATTGCCAAGAAATGAGACTAGAGCCTAGGAAAATACCATATCCTGAAACAGACTTTCTTGAGAAAGAAGAACTGGCCCAATCACTATCACAGTAGGTGAGTAAGTTAAGGGAGTTGGTAGAGGAGAAGAATAAACCTTGACCTGGACAAAGTTTAAGATATCTGAGTACTCTGATAAGGGCTTTCATGTGAGGTGTTATAGGATCTTTAAGGAACTGACTAAGAGAGTGTGCTGCAAAGGAGATGTCTGGTCTTGTGATTGTAAGGTAAATTAATTTACCAACTAAAGTTCTGTACAAATATGGGTCACTAATGGGGGTGCCATCAGTGAGATTTAATTTGGTGTTGGGTTCCATGGGTGTAGCACATGGTTTAGAGTCAAGAAAATCAGCAAGCTTGAGAAGACCCAAAGTATACTTCCTTTGTGTCATGGCTAAACCAGTGGAATTCCTCAGAAACTCAATGCCCAGATAGTAGTGTAGGGGTCCCATATCCTTGATGATAAAAGTCTGATGGAGCAACTGTTTGATGTGATCAATGTATGTTTTGTCATCTCCAGTTAGTAGGATGTCATCAACATAAATTAGGATAGAAGTTTGGGAACCATTTTTGTTGATGGTGAACAAGGAAGTGTCTGCAAAACTTTGTTTGAATCCTTGGGTGAGGAGGAAAGTAGTGAGTTTTTCAAACCACTGTCTATTGGCTTGTTTAAGACCATAGAGGGATTTGGTTAGTTTACAGACAGTGTTAGGTAGAAACTTGTGTGAGTAGCCTTGTGGGACTGACATGTACACTTCTTCATTCAGGTCCCCATGGAGAAAAGCATTATTGATGTCCAACTGTTCAATGTGCCAATTAGATGTGACTGCCACAGCTAGAAGGGTTCTCACAGTAACCATCTTGGCTACAGGTGCATAAGTTTCCTTGTAGTCAATGCCTTCCTTTTGATGATACCCTTTAGCAACTAGTCTTGCCTTATATCTTTCAACTTTGCCATCTGCATGATACTTGATTCTGTATACCCATTTACTACCAATAGAAGATTTGCCAGGTGGAAGTAAAGTGGGTACCCAAGTTTTGTTTTGTTCAAGTGCCAGCATTTCTTTGTCCATGGCTTCAATCCATTTTGGATCTTTGGAAGCTTGGACATAAGAATGTGGTTCAACTGATCTGTCAATGCAATTAATGAAGTGGAGTGATTTGGTTTTTAAGTTTGAATAATTAAGGAAGTTGGAGTGGTGATGTTTGGTGAGAGATGGTGGAAGTTTATAATGATAATCAGAAAGTTTGACTGGTTTGGTTTTGGTTCTTGTAGAAGTTCTGTGTGATGGAGTTGGTGGGATAGATGGTGGTGGTTCAGTAGAGGGTGGTGGTTCAGGTGGTACTGAGTCAAGTTGTATTGGGGATGGTGGTTCAGTGTGTGTTGAGGGTGTTGGTTCAGTGTGTGTTGGTGGTATTGGTTCAGTGTGTGTTGGTGATATTGGTTCAGTGTGTGTTGGTGGTATTGGTTCAGTGTGTGTTGAGGGTGTTGATTCAGTGTGTATAGGTGATGAGGTAGTTGGTATTGTAGGGATATGGTGAGGTGTGATGACTGGTTGATTGATAATGAATGGTGAAGGTTGGGTGGTGGTGTTTGGAGATGGTGTAGGGGAAGTTAAGTTGTGAAATGGATAAGAGTTTTCATGAAATGTTACATGTCTGCTGGTAATAACTTTGGTGGTAGAGGGATCATAAAGCAAGTAACCTTTTTGATTTTGAGGATAGCCCAATAAGATAGTAGGAATTGATCTTGGATGGAATTTGTCAGGTGTGTGGTGATGAGCATAAGCTCTGCAGCCAATGGTTCTGAGATGATCAAGTGGGGGTGGTGTGTTGTAAAGAAGTTCATAGGGGCTTTTGTTTTGTAGAATGGGTGAGGGGAGTCTGTTGATGAGATAGGTTGCAGTGAGAATACAGTAACCCCATAGATGTTTTGGGAAATTGGCCTGAAATTGGAGAGATCTAGCAACCTCTAAGAGATGTTTGTGTTTCCTTTCAACTCTGGAGTTTTGTTGTGGTGTGTATGGGCAAGAGGTTTGGTGAATGATACCATTTGTTGGAATCACTCCTAAATCTTAATTCAAGTGTTTGTTTCTCATATGTAATAAGTAGCTCATTATGGCCTTTATGTTTGTTTAAGGTCAAGCTTATGTAGAAGGCCCATAAGCTTAGGCCCATGTCCAATAAGGACAAGGGAAGGAGTGGGAGTGTTACCCTAGCTCCTTGCCTATAAATACTCTTGTATAACCCTCACTTGAGGGTTGGTTGTTCAATTTACTCTTTCATTCACACTCTACGCCTAACCCTTCTCTATTATACGTGTGTGTGTGTGTGTAGTTGTTCATCCGCCTCTATCTCTTCTCTATCTCTTTCTATGTTGCTTGTGTTGTAAAACTAGTGACCTTACAGTGGTATCAATCGCCTAATAGTTGGGTGAACGTATTGTTTGAAGTGAGTTTTGGTCTCACGCTTAACTTACGGTTCATAAACTTTGGCTTGCTTAAAAACGTATTTTTTACACTTTTTATTCCAAGATTCTTGTACTTTCAATGTTATAAGGTGTTAAACTTACTGTTTTTGGCAAAACGTTTTGAACTTTATGCGTGGATCATTGTTTTTCAACTAGTTTTTGAACGAGGGTGTAAACCTACGCGTAACCGTTTTAGGAGCTTTGGATCATCAAGTTTCACACTTTTGTGTTATTTTGGTGTTATTGAAGCTATTTCATCACACAAAAACGGGTTTAGAAACATCTTTGGGCATAATCAATTTTACGAGTAATCCTACGCGTAGCAAAACCCTAAAACTACGCGTAAGTTATTCCTTGGTTTGATCTTCGTTTTCGTGGTTTACTCCGTGTTTTCTTGCTTGGATAAGCCTGAAAATACGTCGACTTTGGATATCTTTTGCACTGTGATAGTGTAAAAGATCATTTGGGCAAAACCCTAAACTTACGCTTAAGCATAAAGCTTACGCGTAGAAATCCTACGCATAAGATTTATCTTACGCCTAAGCCTAGTCTTACGCATAAGGTAATCCTACGCCTAACTTTCTACGCCTAACTTTGTGTCTACGCATAACTTTAGAGTCTTTTCCCTACTTACGCGTAAGCTAAATCTACGCGTAACTCTTGATTGTTACGCGTAACTTTGGTGTTTTTTACGCATAAGTGCTACTTGGTTTATTGTGATTTCTATGCCTAAGGATACTTCATCAACAAAGGTTCATTCGACTACAAAGATCCATCAACACAAGTTATCAAAAAAAAAAAAAAAAAAATTCAAATTTTTGGGCGGGAAAATTTGAGTAAAATTTATTTTTTTAGGGGAGACTAAACGTTCAATTTTTACGCGAGATTCAAATTTTGGTTTAACTGTGAAAATTTTGGTCAAAAATTCAAATTTTTGGGCCTAAATTCAAATTTTTCGGGTAAAATTTGGCGTCAAAATTGTCATATCTCAAATTTTTCTTACAACCTTAGAATTGAATTTTATAGTGAATTTCAAATTTTTGAGAGTCAAAATTTTTCAAAATTATTTTTGGAGGGAAATTGCAATTCACTATATCGACCTTCTGTGTGCTATATCGACTTTGCACCTTTTCTTCTCTTTGATTCTTCTGCAGAGCAGTGAAATGGATTCTGAACATAAAGATCCATTTGTGGCATTGAAAGAAGGATACATGGCTCTGGCTCTGGCATTGAAGCGTCAGACATCATCAAATTCCCGATATCCCGCAGTCGTGCAAGGTGAAAGAGTTGATGTACATGAAAGGAATGCTCAAATGGACGTTGAGAATGTTGTGATTACTGCAACTGTCGGTAATGCGGACAATGAGGTTGTAGCATTGGAAAAGCAGGATGACAGCAGCAGATCTGGAGAAGATATCATACTTAACTACGACACTGAGCCCAACTGTGACGAAGAACAAATGGTTGAGGAAGATATCTTACCCACCTATGACACTGACACAGAACAGATGGTCGAGGTACAATCTACTGTTGATCATATTCTGACTGCAAATGCGACACAACATACTGAGCAACCTGAATTTAGTAATGAAGGAGAGGTTGACCAGTGTGTTGCACAATGTCCAGACAACTATCTCATGTCTGAGCCCTTACTTGTTAACAATTCAACTGAAACGTCAAATCAAACTCTTGAATCTGAAAACATTCTTCTCAAAAAGACCATTGCTCAGTTTCATAAAGATTTTTCAAAACTAGAGGCACATTGCATCTCTCTTGAACTTAAACTACAAAACAAATCTTTTTCTTCAGAACACAATGGTCAGTTTTCAAATGAACAAAGTAATCGTGTGGATACATTAGTAAAAGAAAATGAACATTTAAAGGCTCAAATTCAAGAAAAGGGGCTTGCACATGTTGCTTTACAAAACAAACTGAGAAGATTAACTGACAAGAGTGTGGATACTAATTTTGCTAAACCAAAAATCTTGGGGAAATCGTCTCTACAACCTTTCAGAAAACAATCTGTAGTTAGACAACCAACTGCATTTAAATCTGAACGTTCAAAATCTTCAAAACCACGGTTTCCCTCCCAAGTTGTTGAGAATAATCATTTGATAAAACCAGTCACTCCACATTCCTGGCCTAAGAATAATGCTTCTGTTTCTGTTATACCTGTTTCTGTTATACCTTTACATGTGGCTGCTCCTGGCAAATCTAGGATTAGTTCGAACACTGTGTCTAAACCGAGCATTAAAATTAAAAATTCATATGATTCAAATGACGCATACAAGAACTATGATCTAGAAAAGGCTAGGAAAAGGGCACTTCTTCAAAAGGATGGAATCTTAGGTTCACGACCTAGTGTATCACCTTCGAGTGTATTACTGAACACTACCTGTAGTAGCAAACCAAAACCTAAGTTACCTCAACAAACAGTTAGAAATAAACCCGTTGATCTAAATGTAAACTGTCAGAAACCTTATAGGTGGATCCATATAGGACACAGACTCTTCCCAAAAGAAGTTTCAACATCCCCTAGATCTAACCTTAGATGGATACCAACGGGTAGGATTTTCAAAACTGTTAGTCTTAGGTGGATTCCTACAGGCAAGATACTAAGTAGTCGCACCAAAACAAGTGGGATACCAACAACATCCATCCCTGTGGCAGGAAAGGAAATCATCAAAATAGCATGTTCAGGTGTCAAGAAGATAATTGACACTACATCTTTATGCTTCTAACATCTGGAACCCAGTTACACTTGGGGATCCATGTTTTTCTCTTCCTTGCCCCCCTTTTATTTTTCTATGCAGGTACAACAGCTATGGCTTCTACTGCAAAACAGCGTAGGACCCGTTTCTCACCGTAAAAAAAATATCATGATCCATCAGCTGTTCCACCATTGTACTTAATCGTCATGAATTGGAAACATTGTTTGCTCCTCTGGTTAAAGATTCTGCCAAAAGTCGTGCTTCAGATGTATCGAATGTTTCCGCTGCACAACCGATAATACTCTAATTTCATATACACCTGAATCTACAACAACAACCGAATCTTCTATAACAGAAGATCAAACTGCTTCCAACAACAATGACACAGTTGATGATCAATGAACATAGATGTTTTATCAGCAGCTGATTCTCACGAGATATTTATGGTACTTCACACTTGTTCATACATGGTTTCGCTGTCTCCTTATACATGGTTTCGCTGTTCAATTAGGGGAAGAAATTAGATGATATGTGGCTCAAACGTCTCACTTTGGTGTTATCGTCTCAATTTCACGAGTGATCTTGTGTGAAGTTACCCAAATATGATGTTATGATGCCTCACACACGGTCTTGGTATCGAGTTATTGCATATTCACAGTGATTGGTATTCCGAAAGACCACAACACTCAGGGGAAAGTCGTTTCATTTCGTCTTTCGTGGTTTGTTTGGTGTGATGTGTCTACATACATGAGAAGATCTTGTTGATTTCTGGCATTTTACCCTCGAACGGATCTTCCGCAATTAGTCAGATTTTCTTTGTGTGGTTTACTGCTCATCTACAAATTCCGCTGCATACTGAAACCTTCAAAAGTTAGAGGAAATGTAGACTTCATCAAAGTTTTAAATCTGCTAAAGACAGTTGTCAGTTTGGGGGGAAGCTGATTATGAAACTTCTTCACAATGGCTTCTGAGTATAACAACTTGGAACCCGGTCACAACCGTTTAAACTTCCCTCAACCCCCATCATCAGCTGAACAAAGCCCCCAGCTCACTCGTCAACAAATGGAAAGGTTATTTGCTCCGCTGTTCAGTGACGATATTGATGAACGTGCTCCAGGTGTATCCGTTGTTTCCACTGCTCAACCTGATACTACTCTTATACCTGATACACCTGCTACAACAACTACTGTTGAAGAAGCACCACCAGTTGACTCCACCACAACAGTTGAACAAACCGCTTACAACAATGATGAACCGGCTGATGATATTCTGAATGATGTACCCCCACCTGCAGATTTTGATCCAAATGCGTTCTTTAACCCGTTTGCTAATGACACTGCTGCACCTGATGTCACGGAATCATCAACAAACCATTTGAATCCTCAGAATCTGCACAATGTATACCAACATCAACCCTCTACACATCGATGGACAAAAGACCATCCTCTGTAAAATATTATTGGCAACCCAAATCAACCAGTCGTTACGAGACAACGTCTTCACACAGATGGTGAACATTGCATTTATGCACTCACTGTCTGCCAATCTGAGCCTAAAAACATTAAAGACGCAATGACAAAAGACAACTGGATTGAATCCATGCAAGAAGAACTCAACCAATTCAAACGTCTTGAAGTATGGGAACTGGTTGAAAGACCAACAGGGGTCTACGTCATTGGTCTCAAATGGATTTCGAAAAACAAATTGGATGCTGAAGGGAACGTAATCCGAAACAAGTCACGTCTAGTTGCTAAGGGTTATCGTCAGGAAGAGGGAATAGACTTTGAAGAATCTTTTGCTCCGGTTGCTCGTCTTGAGGCTGTTCGGATATTTCTTGCGTTCGCGGCTCATATGAATATGACGGTCTTTCAGATGGATGTCAAAACTGCGTTTCTCAACGGACAACTGAAAGAAACGGTTTTTGTCAGCCAACCAGAAGGATTCGTTGATCCCGAGTTCCCGAACCATGTCTACAAACTGAACAAAGCTCTTTATGGTCTCAAACAAGCTCCTCGGGCATGGTACGATAAGCTATCATCTTTCCTCATTGCTAATAATTTCACCAAAGGTTCGGTCGACCCTACTCTTTTTATACAATATCACGGGGCACATATCTTAATTGTTCAAATTTACGTGGATGACATCATTTTTGGGTCTACACATAAAAAGTTTTCAATCGCTTTTGCAAAACTAATGAAGAAAAATTTTGAAATGTCCATGATGGGTGAACTCACGTTCTTTCTAGGACTGCAAGTTCATCAATCACCCCGTGGTATTTTCTTGAGTCAGTCCAAATATGCCCTTGAATTGTTAAACAAATTTGGAATGAAAACCTGTGACACTTATGCCACACCAATGACTCATACCAAGAAACTAGACGCTGATTTACATGGGAAATTAGTAGACACTACCAAATACCAAAGTATTATTGGGTCTCTCATGTATCTAACAGCTAGCAGACCTAATATTGTCTTTGCCGTTTATCTATGCTCCCGTTATCAGTCGCGACCAACTGAAACTCACCTCTCTGAGGCTAAAAGAATCCTCCGATACATCAAGGGAACCATTAACTTGGGGATCTGGTATCCGAAGGATTCTGGTTTTGAACTAATCGCTTTTTCAGACGCTGACCACGCAGGATGCTTAGACTCAAGGAAAAGTACTTCAGGAGCACTACAATTTCTTGGTGATAAACTGGTGTCCTGGCAATCAAAGAAGCAGGATTGTACATCGCTGTCATCAACCGAAGCATAATATGTAGCCATGTCCACGTGTTGTGCTCAAGTCATCTGGATGAGAACACAACTCAAAGACTATGGTTACGTATTTGACAGAATCCCGATGTACTACGACAATCGGAGTGCCATTGCGATCTCGTTCAACTCAGTTCAGCACTCGAAATCAAAGCACATCGATCTTCGTTATCATTTCATCAAGGACCACGTGGAACAGGGTACAGTTGAATTATACTTCGTGGGTACAGAATACCAATTGGCAGATCTTCTCACCAAAGCCTTGCCTCCCGCTAGGTTTAATGAGTTGGTCCACCGGATTGGTATGAGGTATTTGACTCAAGAGGAATTGGATGACCTCCTAAAACAGTCTTAAAAACCTGTCAAACACAAAAATATCTTTTGTAAATACATCTTCAAAAACAAAATACAAAAATATAAAACCTGATAAAACAACAAAAATATTCTTCTAATCTAATTTTCTTTCAACATGGCAA